>NW_004624739.1:30339121-30397710 GCF_000247695.1 Heterocephalus glaber | reverse complement strand
TCTTCCTATTTCACATTACCTATTATACATTTAGTCCTTATTTACACTTTCAGTTTCTCACACCAGAGAAACTATTCGGTATTTACACATGTGTTCTCTGTATTGGTTTAAGAGCTTATTTTTTAATAATGCTTCCCTCATCGTTCTGCAAGTGGGGCTGATATTTCTGAAGCACCCGTGGATTTCTCCCCTGCAGTCTGAGTGAGGAGATTGAAGACAGGCCTCCCACTGCTGAGGACTCACTGGGCATCGGAGTTTCATCTGCAGGAACTGACCGGTTGCTCCCAGAGCATCTACTGCTTAGCTTGTGCCTTTTATTCAAACAAGGGAAAGCATGAAAAGTTTGGAAATAGTCTGGTAATTCTGGGTCCGAGCCTCCATGTTCCTCCTTTCTTACTTGTGGTTTATATTCCCCTCTCCCTTCCCTGGTTGGGAGTGGGGGATTTTGCCACATCTGTGAAAGAGCAGAACTTCTCTGCAGGTTTTCTTGGATTATTTTATGTTTTGGAAGCATTCTGATTTTTTTAAGTAGACGTTTTTCAGAATCATTTTCTATTTACTTCCGCAGGTCTGTAATCACACGCGGTACCTTGTTATTTCAGTAGGACATGAAAAACAATAACATTGTTGATCAAAGAAGCCTCAGGAAAAAAAGGATTAAAATTCAGGAAAACACAAGACAAAGAAGCAGATGAGCAGATACAGCTTATCATAACAAGACACGAGGTCTCTAAACTGCGGGAGGGCAAGAACAGGTGGTTTTAAAACAACGCTTTTATTGATTTATTTATTTTCCTGCTCTTATAGAAAGTAACATATGTCCACACATTGGCAAAAATTTGAAAAATATGTACATAAAAGGGAAAGTACAAAATTGTGCTGCCTAGAAAATCTTCTTTTAACATATGAATATCACGCCACAAAAGAAAACCGCTGCACACCATCAGATTTAAGTATTTAATTAACATTTTGCTATATATTAAGGTCATTTAAAGGCTTGAATGCTGTATAAATAATGTGAATTAATTATTTCCAATTATAACTTAAGGGGACATATCTCCGAATGAACTCCTTTCGCCAGCGAATGTCCATATTTTACATCTGCTGATAAGGATCGCTAAATTTCCTCTAGAAAAGCTGCCAAATGCTTGAGACCAAATAAAGAAAATGTCTATTTTTAAATCATCACAAACACTTACATCTCTCTTTGGGATTGAAATATATCCCCCTAAAAGACATGTTAAAGGCAGCCTCAGCACTCTAGGAGGTTGAAGCAGGAGGATTGCAGGTTTGAGCCCAGCCTGGGCAAAACTCTGTCTCAAATATATTTTTTTTAAAAAGTGTGTGGTGGAAGCATTTGGGGAGGTAGCTCCTGTGAAGGCTCTGGGTTCAGTAGTAAAAAGAATATATATATACTGAAGTCCTAACTCCAGGTATCTGAATGTGCCGGATAGTATTTGGAAATGAGATCACAGCCTTGCACAGAGATCAAGTTGAGATCATTCTGGATTAGGGTGGCCTTCAGCCTGGTGCTGGTGTCCAATGCAGACGAAGGGGATGGACACACAGGGATGCAGCGGGCCCCAGTGAGAGTCCGGGGAAAGACCAGCAGAGCCTGGCTCAGCTTGAGAGTGTGACACAGCCATTTAGACAGAACCCGTGCCTGGCTCCTCCTGAGGAAAGACTTTTTTCTCCTAGAAGCCAGGGGTGAATTTGGATCTAGTTCCTTCTCCAAAGCATAAGCTGCTAAATTTTCCAGGCTAGCTTTATAGTCTCTCTCTTTTCCTTTTTTGTTGGGGGGGGGGATAAAAATGAAGCTTCAAGTTTTCTTCTTTTCTTTCTTTACAGTTCATTTACCATATGACAAACTGTAAAACGTGTTCACTTTATCTCAGTGCCTTCAGTCAGTGTAGCTTGTGTTTATCCCTCAATTAAAAGCACAACTGTTTGATTTTTCCAAATGATACTGAGTTAGAAGGCATTTTCTACTCTTTTGGGTCCCTTACATCATTATATTGTTCATCTCACTGCCTCCCACTGGGATTCCTGTTGCTTCCTAATGAAGCAGTTCCCACAGTTGGGTTTTCTGTTTGTGTCTCAGAGCTGCGTTGTTTTGGAAGTAAGATGGGGTCTCGGCTGTTGGAAAACTGTCTTCACCCCGAGTACCAATAGACTCGTAGCTGACTATGCAATCCTGCACTCAGAGGTATCTTCAGCAGCTTTGGTGGCCAAACAGAGTTTTCTGAGGGGCTCCCGACTCCCTTCCCGCCTCCACGAAGCGATGGGGGCGTCGCCGCCCTGTGCTGCCCTCTGCCTCCCTCATGCTGTCGCGTGCATTCTTGGTGACTAAGCCACTCTTGCACTTCATCCTCTTTCTAGGTTCGTAGAAATCCTAGTTATTTCTGGCACTTCAGACTTTCTCCCTTTAGTTTTGAGCATAACAGCATGTTATCATCCACATTTCTGAGTATTTGGCATGTACAGGTGAATATTCACATATTATATATCTATATACATTTTCCAATCACGACCAAGAAATTTTGGAGAGAGAAGAGGGAGATGTTGTGTATATTCATCTAGTTTCTAAAGCAAACTTAATTTTTGTTATATGATATCAAACAAATTTTTCTCTCTAAAAACCCTTAGAAGAAAACTAGCAACTAGCAGTATTCTGTTGTTGTTGGTTTTTTGTTTGTTTATTTTACATTATATACTGTCATTAGAAAAAGTGGAATTCTATAGCATAAATATGATGATTTTAAATGTTCAACTAATTTCTGTCAATTTTTAAAGTGTCTAACTCAGGTTAATTATGTATTTTCTAGTTGTGTCTGACGTATACAATTATGTAAAAGAAAAAGAAAAGAAAAAGAAAAGCCTTACATTTTAATTTAATGCTCCTTTCTCTACTCAGCTTAGGACTATAACATTTGAACTGATACTTGCCGAATAGAATCCCAAACTCTCAGCAGTAATGAATACATTTTATAAATCTGTATTCAATTCAATCTATATATAGATTCACTCAGTAATCCACTAATCATGTTTTATGCAACTACTTTTTGACAAATATGCATTGTTTTGTAAGGTCTGGGACCCTCAGGTCAGAGAGAGAGAGCGGAAAAGAAGTTACTGGAATAGAAGTTGAAAGACATGCAACCATGGGTAAGCCTTACCACAGCAGAATGGAGACCTGGAGGATGCCTCCCTCACACTGGCAGTGCAGTCTCATGGCTGGGCTTACGTTTGCGATACAGAGTCACACAAACCCAATGGCTTGCGCGGTTAGGGCTTGGTTTATACTCACAGCACATCCTGACCTGCCGGGCCAAGCGGTGACGCCTTCCTGGCACTCTGCCGTCTTGGTCACACTGCCCCTAAGATCACAGCTGCATCAGGACAGGGCAAGGATGGAAACAGGAGCTCAGCACAGGCGAGCATCAGTTCCAGCCACGCCCCCACAACCGGAAGCTGGCTGCGTGATCTCAACTTGACGCCTGGGAGGATGGAAACGCGGTCTTCCTGGCTTCCTAGCCAGAGGAGGGGACCCCTGCCTGGGCCGTGGCCTGGGAATGGGGCGAAGCTGGGAAGATCCTCAGGAGATGGGACAACAAAATGGCCTCATCACTTTGCTTGTGGTTTCAGTCTGGTAGGGACAGTACACTGGTAAAGTTCTCTAAGTCCACATACTGAGGGAAAAGTCAAAACATCAAGAGTTCATAAATACTTCATGTTAAAGAAATAAAAATGGAAAATATACCATATTTTGAATCCTTTCCAGTTGGAAAGAAAAACAGGATCATGAGAGAATCATAATTCTCTTTCATCAGTACAGGTTTTTAAAATAAGGGAAATGACTTCATGTCACCACTTCTTAAGGGTTACATGGCTTCTAAGTGTTGTCTTCCTGGAGGCTAGTGATGTTTTTCATTATCAATTTTAACGATTTTATCCAGTTGTCATCTTTCAAATTTGTACACACCTTACCTGAGTGCAAAGCCGCCTGCTGTGCAGCCGTTGGGTGCATGTACTTCTGGGGTTGAGCTCAACACCAGGAGGCCTGCTGCGAGCTCACTTCTGTCTTCCTAGTCACTTTCTGTGTCTGGTGGATTCCAGTTTCCAATTAGCTCTGCGGTCTCTTGGATTTAAAAGCACACCCAGCTCCTACATGCAAGGAAGTCTAATCCTTGTATCGGGCTCATCCTTGCAGTCTCTGCACTTTCCCTTGCTGACTGAGTTTATTTTAAAACCAGTAGACATCCTGATCAATCCACACCCTCTCACCCAATCCAATGTGATTCATTGATGCTTCTGCTTGCTAGATTTGCCTCTACCAAAGTGGGCCACACAGAAACCAATCAAAATCAAACTTATGTAAGTGCAACCTTTGGCAGCATAGAATTTGCTCAACTGACCATCTAAATTGATCAACGAGTTTCTCTATGGCAGCTTTCCAACTGATTGCAGCCTAAACCGTAGCAACCATTTTCAATCACTCTACCTCAGGTTTTTCTTCTTTCTTCAGATCTACTTATAAAATTTAATTGAACACCTTGATACTCCTAAAGCAACTAGTATCAGTGAATACTGTAAATAGAAGTATGAATAAGACTGATGTTCTGTTCTGAGATGATCATAATCTAATTGATGTAATAGATATGTAAGTATAATATAGTACTACAATGCTACAATGGCATTGGACCAAAGTGATATAATCTAGTATTAATAAAATACTAAGTACTTTGTCAAATTTATAAATATTTTAATGTCTTCTCTCACTACAGAGACTTTTGCAGATTTGTGTCCATTATTTTTCCCCTCACTTTCGTGTCTCTAAGCTTCCAGTCTGCAAGAATACTCTGAGTCTCAGTGGCCCAGCTGGAGTTTCTCATTATCTGTTGTCTCCTGCAACTCCTACCTAAGACAGAGAGATCTGAATGCTCATTTTTAAAGATCAGCATCAACAGACCTCTGGAATTAACACCTACTTCTATTCAAATGAGAACACAGACCTGGAACTACAAGTGTGGCTGTTATTAACTTGTACAATGTTAACAAAACTAAAGCATGAAATCTGGGGATGACCATGAAATTAGATTGAGCAAGAGTGAAAAAATGCAAGGTAAAACATTTGAGAAACTTAGAACAGCAAGTGGCTTCAGAAAAAGTTTAGAGAGAAGTTAAAATCTCTAGGAAAGCCGTGCTTCACAGAATTCGGTGACAGAAGATTTTGAAATCTAGGGCCTGACCTGTAATGCTCGATTCCAAGGGTTAAAGGAAGAGTGGCTGACATTTACTGGTAGCTTGCTTTTGTTTGCTCTGATTTCAGAGCTGCACTATAATGAAACCGTCCTGTGATTGAGATCAGGGGATGCGTATTACTAATTAACTCATGAAGATGACGCACTTTATGGAAAGACACTAAAAATCTCTAGAGCTGAGTTAACTATTCAAAAACGTACTAGTTTCCCCTGCTTCTATCAAATTACGTGCTGGAATTTAAGGTTTGTCCTTGTGAACTCTGTCCTTGTGACAAGATAGATGAGAAAGTCAACTTTCAGGAGCGAGATTTATTTTAGGCTTACATTTTAGAGGCGGCAGTCCATGGTTGCTGAGCCATCGCTGCGTGCCCAGGTGGGGCATACACCACACAGGAAAGGAAACTGCTCACTTCAGGGTGGCCAGGAAGTGGCAGGGTGCAACCAGGGAGAAGGCAGCCTTCCAGGGCACGCCTGGGACCGTCTTCCTCCTGCAAGACCCTGTCCCCAAGGGCTCCAGCCCCCAACAGCATCACAGGCTGGGACAGCCCTCAACTCCTGAGCTCCTGGAGGTCACCCCAGAACCGGACCACAAACAACAATTGTGGTCAAGATGGCTCGTGTCCCTTTAGCCTTAGAAGCAAGCCTACAGACACTCTGAAATGCAGAGCACAGGGTGAGCGCAACATTCACCCACTGCTGAGCTCTACAGACATCCGGTTGCAGAGGAGCCTGGGAAACAGTCACAGTGAGAATCATCCCCTCTAAAAGAGCCCAAAGCACAGTGGTCAGTTCCCCAGTGCACACACAGCCACACTGGATGAGTGCTGAGAAGCCTGAGTCAGGGAAGTGGGTGTCAGGGAAGTGGGCACCAGTGCCGGTCTGGACCCACATAGCCAGCTCTTGGAGATAAGGACTAGCCGGTGTGGAGAACTCTCAGATTCCCTGGTAATCTTCAAGAGATATTCTTCGTCCTATTTGTCTCTATTTCAGAGAAGATCATTTTGGCAAGATCTGTGTCACAGGGCTGAGTACGCCAAGAAAAAAAAAGATTAATAGAAGTCGTGGTAGATGGATTCCTGCACATTGTTTTTTCAAATTTCTGTTCTTTGAAAAATTTTTACAATACTTCTTTCAAGGAAAGATTATAGTGCCGCATTTTATATTACATATTAATGTATTATATGAAAGAATATATTTTATAACTTCATATATCATATAATTCTCATTCAGTATTTTAAAAATGTTAAAAGTAGTAACAAAGCTCAGAGGAGTTATACAGCTTTTATAGGTGTTTATAGATTTCTGCATGTGGGAAGATAATACTATGCCTCCTACAAGCCCAGCTGGCTGAGCTATTCTGGCATTGAGACCCCTGGAGCCTCTCTCTTGCCACATTTTTCATGGAGATTGCAAATTTTTATAGCTTATGTAATGATATTTTCATTGCCATCATTCATTCATAAGGCAAAAATGCATTGCAATTAAATTACTCCAAATAAATTATTCTGACACAATCAGAATTATTGCTAGATTATTCTGCCAAAGGTGGATTTGTCTTAAGAAAAACAAAAACAAGACCACAAAGCAAACTTGTTGCTCACAGTTCAAAGTCTTGACAGCCTTTTGGAAGGCATGTGGACGTCTATGTATCAGATGCCTAGCTACTGGTCTATAATTACAATTACAGGCTGTACTTTCTTTAATTTATGCAATTGGGAGCTGTGTTAGTTTCGTAGGGCTGCCATAATCAATCCCCACAAAGGTGGTGGCTTCCATCATTTATGTCAACATGGTTTTGAACCAAGAAGTTAGAAATGAAGATGCTGGCAGAGCTGGCTTCCTGCAGCATTCTCCGGGGACAGTCTTTCTGGAGGTTCCAGGCATTCCCTGGCTTGTGGCTGAGCAACTCTAATCTCGGGATTTGTCTTCACTTGTTTCCCTCTTTCTTTCATGCTCTCCTCCGTGTGTCTCTCTCGAGGACCCTTGCCACTGGATTTAGGACCCACCCTAGTAATCCAGGACAATTTCATCTTCAGACCCTCAATTTAGTTGCAGCTGCAAAAACCCACTTTTTTCAAAGAGAATCACATGTACTGGTTCCCAGGACATTTGGGGCCATCCCAGGGAGGACACACTGAACTCACTCCACATACTAACCTGGAATTCCCAATACAGAAGTGACAAGTACAACACATTGTCAGTAGGGTGACCTGGCCCTTTATACAAAGTTGCTGTTGAAAATACCTTAGCAGCAGATGAAAAGCCACTCTCCATGTTTAATTTTAAAGCAAAAAATGTTTCATTTTCAATTTGATTGTTAAATATTTGTGTTCTTTTAATTCCTAATAAAATTCATTATCTGTAGGGTCATTCTCTCCTAGAGATTGCAAAACATCCCTGGGGAAAGAGCTTTCCATATATCCATCTTCTGCATGAGAGAGCAAGTTCATGGAAGTTTCTGAAGATTATGCAAAGCTTATTTGAAATACTGCCTCAATGGAGGCAGAGATATCAATTGTGAATTATTATCCAAATCCTTAGACAGTTAGGGAAAAGTAATCATAGGGTTAAAAATATAAAACAAATGGAACATTTGATTAGCATACACCTTCAAACTCCTGTCTGCTCACCTAATGTAACAGTCACAAGTTCAAGCAGTCCTCGTGGTTCCTTTGTTCAGTTTCTTTACATAATTTCTTTAAAATCTTATTTCTAGATGTGAATTAAAACATCAAGAATATGCCTCATATCTTTTTCCTCTGTATTGAGAGGAAATAAAATTGAGAAAACATTTCATTTTCTTTCTTCTAAAAGAAAAACAGGAAATAATGTTTTGTCTCACAGCAGCGAAAACATTGTTTCCTTCAATATCCACTCAATATCTTTTCTTTGTAAAAACATAGGAAGTGTCAACACACTGGGAAAGTATGCTAGCATGTGTGTGCATGTGCACATGTGTTTGCGTGATTTGAGAGACACGAGGTATACGTGTGATAAAATATGTTCTGTGAAATCTTTCTTAGAACACATAGATTCGGTGTGCATGTGTTAGCATTGTCTTTTTCCAAGCAGGAAACCAATATTTGGGATATTCCTAAGAGTAAAGGTTCCGTGTCCATTAAAATATGAATAGAACAGAAAAGAAGGCGTACCTTTCTTTGACAATCTTCCTTCTGTTAGAAGGGCACACTTCAATTTTAGGAACTACTTGAGCACAAAGAAAACACTGGAAGTATAACATAGATTTAATAAATACAAAGTATGGAAGTATGGTTGGAGAGGTTGGGAGGGTTTTCAGCACTCTCTCACTTGCTTGGCTTAGCAGTTGCCCTGAGGTTTGTCTGTCATTCAGAGCACACACCAGGAAGCACCGCGAAGGAGGAGATTCTGAGTTCAGAAGTTTGGGTCCTGTCCTCCGCCGTCTCCGCTCATGTCACAGTGATGAATGAAACGTAACTGAACACTAATGCTGTCTAAATCCAGCTGAGAGAGTTTGTGATCATATCGCAATCCAAGGCTACTTGTTTTTCCAGCCTACTACTTGTCAGCACGACAAAAGTCAAGGGTTATCACTGATGATGAGTAACATTCTATAATGACTCCATGTGGGCCAACCAGGCACTTCCGTGTGTTTGAGAAAAGAAAATCCATCCCTAAATTGTAAGATTGCAAGCATTTTTCCTGTAGCCATAATCTAGACATATTTTATTTCCTTTCATAAATCATAGCCTTTACCTAACATTACAGGAAAGTACCAGTGCTCGTTAAAGTCTTTCTCACAAACTGAGAATGTTACATTGAAAAATGATAACCATCTGTGGTTTCTTGGAGTGTTTTTTGCAAATAAATTAATTTGTATGCAAATAACCATTTAAACATAAAAATTGCATGAATTCTGGGCACAAGCATTGATAAATTCAGCTTAAAATATGGTGCATGCCAATATTTGTAAAAATAGTATTGTTAAATTAAACTTTTTCTTTTCTAAGTGATGGCTTTTCTACAATAACTTAGCATTAGAAGACAGGTTAGGAAAAGTTCTAAGGCTAGGAGAAGGAACTTTTGATTTCTAATTTAAGCTTTCATTAATTAAAAAATGGTGGTATTGCTTGTCTTAATCACTTAGTCACTGAATTAAACAACTATCTCAATAATAATACCAGTAATAAGATATTTCCAGTCCATTGGAGGAAGCGTCCTTTGCTTAGATTTGAGCAAGGTTAACCCACTGGGTTTTATGAAGTACACGCATTATGCATTTAACTCATGGAAGAAAGATACAATGATTTATGGCTTCTCATGTTTACATTGGATCTATATTTAATTACCAGTATCTGGTTGTCAGAACGTCATATATTTGCAAAAGATAAAGCTAAAAACTTTAGGCTCCTTTAGAGCATTTGTAAGAGTAGATCTATTTAAAACACATCAGTAACCAAAATCACTTTAGAAATAACTTTGAAGTGAAAAATCCATTTATCATAAAAATTCTTTGGGAGTCAAGTATTCTCTTTCACAAAAGCAATGACTTAATGAATTACATGAAACATTTACAAGATCAAGAACTAATCTTATTCTGATAAATACAATGGAAACCTAATCAGTAAGAGAGATTTCAAATATTAGGTTTTAAATGGAACTTACATATGAGGTATGATAAAACAAAATGCAGTGAATGTTTAAGTGTAAAAAATGATTACAGTAAAAGGCACATTAGCCTTAATCCTCCTGAAAATATTCTCTCTTGCTTTCAATACCCATCCCAGTGTTCTTGCTACTTTCTGAAGCAGTTCTGGAAGTCCTCTTCCATGAGTGTCTTTATTTGATGTTGCTGCAGCAGTGTACTGAGTCAGTTTGGAATGTTTACCTTTTGTGGTCACTTTGACTTTGGGGAGGAGACTGTGTCATGGCGCCGGATCCAGGACACGCAGAGGAGGACGCGCTTTTCACCACCCCACCTTTCCACTGGAGGGCACCCAGCTGCAGCAGTCACTGCATTTTTCATCATGCTCTGTGAAGACAGTCATGAAAAAGGACTTCCAGAGCTGCTCTGGTGGTCAGAATGATGAGGTAAGTGTGTTCAAAGCAAGGGACAGTCCTCTCGGGGTAACTGATGGCAATGCACCTTTTACTGTAATAACTTTTAAGATTTACTCATTCTCTGTGTATTTTGCTCACAAGTTGTATATAACTTATCTACTTGCATGTAATTTAGTCTGTATGAGAATAGAAGAACACATTTTAAGGGATGGAATTAGACTCGAATAAAGACACCACCAGTTTCTAGAATTACACGTTTCTTTGGTTTTGCTTTGTCTTCTTTCTTGACAGTGTCCATAACTCTTTTACACATTAAGTGGGGAATGTCTATTCACTTCATGTGTTAGGCATTAGGTGAATAGACTTCCAAATTAATGTGTTAGATAGGGGATTGTATTTTATTTTCTACAAAATAATTTATGCCCACCTTAACCCCTACAATGAAGATGAACACTTTTTTTCTATCTGGCTATAATAGTTCAGAGACAAGGATATCAGAGAATTAATTCTAAAGTATATTTTGGTAAATATGAAATTTAAAAATCCTTTCTACTTTTGTGCTCTCTATATTTTCACCTAGCACCTCCCATTTACAGAGATGTCAAAGAAAATACTGATCAAATTCATCACCTTTCCAAGAGGATTTCCCCATGCAGATTTCTTATTTCAATTGTTAGGCAGTCTACTCTCTGGCAGACTTTCTGTCCGGCTGTACAGGGTGAATAAAGTTTGTATCCCTCAAATGGAAAGCTTAAAATACTAAGGTAGCTGTGTATTATATGAGCTATATTTACGAAGTTCTGACTGCATTCAAAAGAGAAATCACAGCAACAGACTGAGAAGACACCAAGACAGGTTTGTGAACAGGACTTTATAACTAATTTTTGAAGCCCTGGCTCCTCCAAATGTTGGGGGCACTTCGAATTTCTCTGCTGCTTGATATACGGTTTGTGGGAAACACGCCGACAGGATGACGATTCTTTAAAAACATCAAGGGACTCAAAAGCAAGGTATTAGTATCGAGGCCTGTGGTTCTCAAACTGCGAGATGGTGCGTCAGGAGTACCTGGAGGGCTCACAGCCGTCGCTGGGGCCTCCTCCCGGATTTCCAACTCCGTACCTCTGAGAAGGGTCCCGTGAGTTTGCTTTTCTGACCGTTTCACAAACACTGCGGAGTCCGTGGTCTGGGGGCTACACTGAGAGCCACTTGTCCATGCTTTCGTTGGCGTGATGAGGAGACAGTGCGCTGCATTCATGAGAACTTTAGGCCCTGTTTCGCTTGCTCTGTGTTGCAACGATGTGCTTGTGGCTGTTGAATGGTCTCCAAGACTTACTGAGCCGGTCTGTTGTGTATTAGAGCCGGCGCGGACCGGCACTGCCCTCGCCTGGCTTTCAGAATCACCCTCGTGAATCTATTCTGAATTCTGGGTTCAGAGAAAGCAGTGAACCTGGGCTCAGCCATGGTGCAGGCATTTAGGGCTGGAAAGTAGTGTCTATCAGCTTTTCTTTCCTGTTTGTTTATTCAGAAGTACTCCCAAATCGCCCCTTACCCTCTATCTTCCCTTCCTCACACGTAATATTTCATGTGTATACTTCAAGCTGTACTCTTTGAGGTTAATAATAAACATACATAGGTAAAATCCTACAGATGTTCTTTTTCCATAACTGGGATCACATTTATATATGTGACCTCCCTGGTGAAGGGAGGCTTTGTGCCAGGGACAGGTGGAGCTATCCACGGGTGTTTCTGGACCTCACAACTGGTATGGTACACGGTTCGGGAGCATGGAGCTGGCAGAGGCCATGGACGCTGCCACTCCCAGGATGGTGCCCAGGATGGCGCCCAGGATGGCTGCCCCGGCAGAGGGTCATGGGGCTGAGCCGAGGAGCTGCCACATCAGTGCTCCATGAGCAGCCTCTTTGCACATCTGTAAAGACAGATCAATTTCATTTTTAATCACATAGCTTTTGTTTTGGACATAGGAATTTTCCATGACATGGTTTTACGTTTTAAAAATAGTTCCTTCTTTAACAGTTTGAGTGACTGTAATATCTCAATTTTATTCATTAGGCTTTTAACATATGTTTAAGTGACAATGAAAATTAAGTATTATCATGGTGCACGATATACTGTAGAATAATTAAAACTCTTAGGCTGTGCATTACACCATATGTTATTTTTGCAAGAACACATAAAATCTTTCAGTGATTTTCAAGTAGGTAACACATTGTTACTTACTATAGACATTCTACAATAAATTGTATGTAGGCTTAGTGAATACATTCACTTTTTCCATTTTTACATTTTAGAGAACCAAATTACAAGCACACCTTTGATATCAGTTTTCATAATATTTTGGATGCTATAATAATTTTGAAACTTTTCACTTCCTGTTCAATCATCTGTATTTTCCTGAGCAGTAGGTTGTTTTTTCTTTATCTTATTATAAACAATGATTATGAATGTATCTTTTGAGGAGTTAGTTGATAGTGAACAAAGACATTAGGGATTTTGTTTGGTTTAATTGATCCCAACTTCGTAGAAACCCTTAGATCGACCATAAACTCAAGAAAACCAAAGGGGACCAGTTTGAAGTCAGTGTGCACAGTGGTTAGAGATCTTGGAGCAAAAACAGAAGCTTGGAGCTGTCGGGGGTGGGCAGAAAGAGTACAAATCATCTTAAAAAGATGATTGCATCCGTGGTGCAATCAGGAAGCTTCTTCCTCAAAGGGCAGTTTCTGTGGGAGCCACGGAGTCATCCTCCCAGTGCTGTCTGTCCTCGCTTGAGAGAGCAGGAAATGAAAGTTCAGCGTTGCTTACTGTCAATTACCACGCACATAAACAGACACAGGAAGATCAAATCACATTACTTGGCCTTAATGCCCTGGGATGTTGCGATAAATATGTTAGGTATTTACTCAATATAAATATTAAACTTATGTACCCCAAGGCCAAATGTGATGGTTTTCCTTTTGAATTTTTTCTTTTACAAGCACCCTCTATTCCCACACACTTTCGTTTTGAATTCTGCAACAGCCGAGCCCCTGGCCTGTCTGCTTTCCTTTCTGCTCACGGTGTAACAGTGTTATCACCCGGGCTCCTCATACCGGCAAACTTGGTGCCAGCATTAATCCCCTTGGGTCACTAATGGACATTCACACATCTGCAAATGCCTTTAGGAAGCTTCGGAGCGCAGCGAGACTCCAACTCCAGCTTTAAACCACCGCTCCTGTTTCCCAGCCCCGGCTCCAGGGAGTTCAGCCCCTGCCTATTAGCAAGCTGAAGACGGAAGGGAGCGTTGTAAATCTCCCAGGCAATGATAAAGCTGATGCTCCTAGAGCCATCGGAAAGAGTGCATTGCAATTAAAAAACAGAACCTTGAACCTTGGCCTTTTGAAGGAGCAACACCCACACTAAGTTAATGAAGACCATGAGAGGATAAACTGAATTGTAAACATTTCTTATATCTCTCTGCAGTTATCATCTTGTTGCAAGCAGAATAGAAGAGGAAACTAAACATCAAGAGTCCAAATTAGTCTGTGAGACACATATCAATCTCAAACAAATACTCTCTCATTTTGAGCTTTTGCCAGCATTTGGCTTACATAGAATTTGGTCACTCTGGCTAAAATAGAAAGGTTATACACTTATACCCCTACAGTATAGGTACGATTAATGAAGATTATTCAAGGCTTGCAAAAATAGCTGCCCAAAGAACAGTTGAGCTTATAATAGGAAAACAAATGCATCAGATATCACATATAGTTTACTAAATTCCATAGGTTGCATTTGAAGCTTCATAACAACTTCAGATATTTTATTACTGTGTCCACGTGACAGATAGGAAATGTTTAAAGAGGTTAAGTAGTTCCGTGACAACCCCACAAATTTGAAATGGAAAAATCAGTACTCTAACTCAGTCCTGCTCTGTTCCAAAAGCTGTATTACATTGCTTGATATTTCCTCTGTGGATTTAACTGGATTCTCCTGCAGGGAGGGAATTAAAAGGAATTTAATAAAAATTTAAAGTCTATAAAAGGAAGGATATATATCAAATTCCATAGGCTTTAATTAGATATATTGGATTTTTTGGTGACACAATGGTGAAACAAGGGTTCGTTTCCCTTTGTTTAAAAATAAAAACTCAACTTTCAGAATAAGATAAGCTTTTCCACCCTACCCCAAATGGAGTGACCAAAAGGATCCATTGATTAATGCCTGGTTGGGACCACAGCTATGCTATGTGGGGTGGGGTGGACCCTTAGGCTTAAGGAGAGGGAGAGAAAAAAACTTAAGAAGACATAATGATATGAAGCTTCTTCCTTAATTTATATTCTCCACAATTCTTTTCTGCATATTACTTTTTAGAATACTTAAGGTGTTCTTGAGAAATAAATTTCTACAAAATGTACAGGGATCTTTAAAATAAAATAAGAAGAAAAATTGCCACATCCTATGAAACAGTAGAACACTGTCATTCGGTGATTAATCTAAATGAAGTTTTAAAGTTTAAATTATGAATATTTCACAGATTATTAACAATGTCTCATACAACCAGGAATAAGTTTGTTGAAACGATAATTATGTTCTTTATGTCAAAGATACCAAAATAATAAACTAATATTAGGCTAGATAGGACCACTCTGGCTATAGGTACGCAATAGTCTCATACAATTTTGAAATGGGAAAAATAACTTCAAAATTTATGATTGTTTGTAAAACTATGGAATTTAATAATTTTTATAGTTTAACTGACTTAACAGCTTGACTTTTTTAGTGCATTGACAGTAAGTGAAAAATTTAATTGGTAAAGTTCACATTTTATGTAGTACATAGAAAATACCAGTGAACAACAAATCTTCAAGGTGTGAGCATGCCTACTGGGTGAACATCATCATTTGTTTACCTGTAAAATACTTCTGGTGCTGCATGGAAAATGACTTCACAGCACTTTCTGACCAAAAGCTTTTTGTTTGATTGGCTTTAAGCAAGATGAGGAGCTTCTCTGAGCTCTATAATGAAATCCCTGTGACTACCAGGAGGATATTAAGGTGATTCAGGGAAACTCTCCCCCAGCTGAATCCTGGAACTGCAAGGCTGATTTGCTGGGGCAGTCTCAAAACAACAGGGAAGACATAGGAACTCCCTTAAGACTTCCAATTTCTTTCAAATTGTATGTATGTAATTTCATTTCTTAATTTTAAATAACATTTTGGAATTAGAAAGAGTTATCTGATAGTTTTAGATAGAAAACTTATTTTTTAATTAGTTAGACTAAAACTATAATTTAGGTAGATCATAACTGTCTCTGTGAGACAAACTACTATATTTCATAGAATTCTCAGAAAAAATAAATATAACTCCAACACTCAGAACAACATATAAAAATACATAGCCATCTCTTAAGAATTTTCTCATAATGCACTACTCAATGTATATATCACGTAATAGTTGAAATGTGAAGGGCCATATTATATTAGATAATTCCAGAATGTTCCAGACTGCCTAGATTCATTTCCAGGGTTTATTTAGTTCTTAACTCTTTATGATTCAGTTCTTTTAATTTATAAAATGTAATTTATCAATAATATCTGCTTTGTAAGTTTTTGAGAGGATTAAAGACACATCAGTTGCTTATAACATTTTTTCACATATAATAAAGGACTATGGAAGAATTCAGTGTTGGTATTGCTTTTATTTTACTATGTCCTCTTTTCTTTATAATTATATACATTATATAAATATGTATATAAATTATATAAATATATACAATTATATCTTTCCTATTTGGGTAAATTTTTGTCTGAGAAATTAATACTGTTTAGGTATGCATGTGGAAATATTACAATAATTTTATTAGGAAAAAGTGTAAAAATAATTTATAGTTGTTCTTGTGTTGTTCAGAATTTAGTGAATGAAATGAAAAAATAGAACATATGAATGAATATGTGACTATGTTTGTTAAAGACTGTCAGCCAATAATATACAAGTTAACAAAAATCCCAAAGCAGAACTGCTATGAAATGGTAATCAGGATCTACTTGTGAAAACCAACTGATCATCTCCTAGTTTTCTAACCAGTTGAGGAGACTCAATGGAAGGGCACAAAGCATGTCTCATTTTAAAGCATCTTCATGGAGTAAATGTACAGGCCACCATCAAGCATTTCAATACAAAGTGCCTACACTTCAACAAGCATCCTATCACCCTTAATACAGCTGCAAAATCTGTCATGCATATGAATGCAGTTGTGATGCATGTACACACAGCCACATATAGGATTTGTTTCATTTTTGTATGTTGTGCCAGGTTTCTACAAGTCTGCAAAACTACACTTGGGATCATACTATTACATCAGAAGACATATTGCATTTACACAAAAGAGCACTAAGTGCACCACCAGACTACAAGCAGCCCAAGGTCCTTGATCTGCCCCTGCCCACTGACCAGAGGGTTGACACCGGGAAACAAACCTTGTGCCAGGCTGGTGTATCCAACTCAACGGCTGGAGCAAGAGCAGAGCAGGTGCAGAGGCCATGCAAAGGCACCGGGAAACCCCATGGCAGGCTCCCATAGGAAAGGCACCCACACCTGCTCTGCTGTGGAAAGCCAGGAACAGCCTCAGTTACTCAGCCTGGTTTAGGGACCAAGCACATGCTCTGAAATGGCAAATTATCAAGCTAGGGCTTCTGCTCAGGTAAATAGGCAGAGACCCAATCAGCAGGGAAAGCTCTGAGTGGAGGAAGGTAGAAGCGGAGTTATTAGAACATAGTTACAGGGCAGTCAGGGGTGACTTATGTTTAGTCTCACAGTTAGCTAACATTCCAAGTATCCCACTAGGATGTGGAGAGATGTTGAGTCTGCAGGTGCTTTTTTAAGGAATTCCAGCTGTGTCGAGAGCAGGTCTTCAGCCTTGAGAATTCCACTTGACTGTGGATTCAATATAAGCTTATTTTGGATGCCAAAAATGTAATACGGTTATATTCACAAAGGACTATATATCAAGATCAAACAGGGTGGTCCAGAAATGCTGTATTGTGCTTACTTCCTGACATAATTTTATGGGGGAAAATGACAGGTAGCACAGGGACAGAGTAATTGTCTGAAGTGCTCGCAGGGATGTACTGTGAAGGAGTGAAGCAGACACAAAATTAAGAAATCAAGAAAAGGAGAGCAAGAATAAGAGCAGCAGCCATAGGCAAGGTTGAGGAAAAGAAAGAAAAGAAAAAAGACAGGAAAGAAGGAAGGAAATAGAAACAAAGTTCCACGATGCTAAAATGGCAAGTGCCACTTGGCTGCCTCAGGCCAGAGGCGGTGAGGTGGGGGAACAAGGTAGTGTCCGAGTTTGGGGTAACTATGACAGTGCACGTGAGCTTTGTTTGAAACCTTCAGACATTTACCAAAGGGAGGAATATGTGCTTCCTTATGCAGTGCTTCCTGATTTTCATTCTTGGCAGTTGATCTTTTCAACTCTGTACTGGCCAACAGAAATATTCTGTAAACGTGGGATATGAGTCTGTAATTATTCCTACGTAGCGAGTGAGAAAATACAACTCATACTTTTCCCCCAAAAGGAAAATAAGCAGCACTGGTGAGAAGTTAGGAGTGAGGATGAGATGAACAATGGACATACTGCAAATGTTTCCAGGGTTATTATGTGGCAAAGACACAGCTTTTTATCAAAGAGCAGAAATGGAACTAATGAGGACATTTTGTAAAAGAATATAAAGATGAAATTTCTAACATGGTAAAAATGATGAGAACAATCATAGGGCATAAACGTACAAGGTACAGAAATCCTGGCCCCTCTGCTGTTGAAGGCAGTGTGGTACCCGCCAGTGACTATGGAAACATGCCTGTCTGGCACCGGAGGCCCGGGGTCTTCACACCTGGAACATTTTACACCTTTAGTTTGGTTGACAATAGTATTAGACCTGGCATATAAAGAATTAAACTTTGAGGGCATATATATGAGATGTGACTGAAATATACAATGAATGTTAAAATTTTAGAAATGTATTACAGTTAAGACACATTGCTGTTAACCCCCTTAAAATACTCTCCGCGCTTCCAACACACTTATCCCATCTTTTTTTACCACTTTCTGAAGTGGTCCTGGAAGCTCTCTTGTGTCTTCACAAGATGTGACCAAAAGACAGTGGATGCTGCTGCCCAGGGCCACCCAACGGAAAGCTAGCCTCACAGAAACATGACACTGTGTCCCCATCCACCTTACTTATCAGATCTGGTGTCCTGTTACTCTTGGCTCTTCCCCAAAGTCAAAACACCTAGGAAAGGCAAACAGTTTGAATTGACTCAGGACACAGAGACAACCACAGCAGTACAACTAAATACATGAAAAATGACTACAGGAACTGCTTCAGAAAGTGGCAAGAATAATGGGATAACTCTATTTGAAGGGAGAAGTATTTTAAGGGTATTACTGGCCATACATATTTTACTGTAATAAATTTTATAAATGTAAACATTCACAGTAATTTTCAATCATACCCATTCTCTATCAGTGTCACTCATTTAATATTGATATGCCAAATATATTTGCTATTTCTAACCATAGTGCTTATATTGATAACATATTTATGAAAATTTGTAACATTTTTTTCTTTGATTTTTGTGCATTCTTCAAGTATGAGTTTGATCCTTGATCTTTCATTGTCTTTAGGCAGGGTCATGCTATGTCATCAAGCTGGTCCAAAAGTCATGATTCTACTGCCTGGAGGATTACAAGAATGTGCTCCAGCACCTGGCTTCTTTCTTCTTTCCAAGATAATTTTCAAACAGAAAGCATCCTGAACTTACAGTGGGAAATACAGTATCTAGAAGCTGATAAAGATGGGTTAATATTATGGATTTTCCTCAAAGTCATGTGAATTATTTAATTACCTATGTGCTTTAGTTTGCTCATCTACAAAAATGTTAGCTTCATTTTCTAAACTATGCTTAATTTCACATCTGTAATATAACACAAATACCTACCACATAGGATTGAAATATAGTGGTACCTTGTTTCATGAACTTAATCCATTCTAGGATTCTGGGGAAGAGGACCATGGTTGTGTCATTACCCCAAGCGGAATTCACGAATGGAAGCAGAATTTTACCAAATGCTTCTCTTGGTGAAATGAATTGCTTGCAAACAGAGGCATTCATGAACCGAGGTATACTGTAACTAGGTGAGCTAAATCCTGTAAGACAACTGACCTATATTTTCCCAGTTTGTAATATGTACTTACAGCCAACACAAATTCACCTTCAAATAATACCATATTGCTTCATGGGTATTGCAAGTACTTTATATCAGAATATTTTAAATTTCTCTCTTCCATCACTTACAATATAATTCTTTATTTCTTATCCACAAACTATAATCACAACATCAGTGTTTTGTTTTTTTTTTTGGAAAACAGTGTTATATACAAATCAATTAAAAATAAGAAAAATAAACCATTTCATTTCTTTTTTACTTCTTCCTTCTCTAATATTCTTCCACTCTTTGATATAGATTTGTGTTTCTGACCTACAAAATTTCCTTCTCTATGAAGAATTTATTTTAACATTCTGCATAGCAGGTCTACTGTGGCAAACTGTAGAATTCAGCTATCTAGTTGTAAGAATAAATCACAAGAAATTTGTTAACTGAGAAAATTAAGTCTTTTCTGGGAAAATTCACAAGTCTGTTTGTTAAAAGAATGCCAAAAAACTTTAAGAGACATTGTGAAAGTTTCACAGGAAAAAAACAGATTTTCCTAGTTTTCTCATTTACCATTTCCTGGGATCAGAGGACCGCGATCCAATGACTCTACGGGTGGTGAGAGAGATACGACTCACTATGCACATCTGTGATGTTTGTGGTGGGCCGGTGGGCTTGATTTTGGCTGAAGTCGCCCTGCTCTCTTGGTACCATCTGATAAGAAGAGGGCTGTGGTGTGCTCTTTGTTGTACGGGATTGGTGAATGGAAAAGGGGGACTTGTGAATTCGCCTGTAGCTTTTATGAGTCACTTGCAGTCACTTGTCACCAGAGGTTAAAATCAGAAAGACGATAGCCAGAATAACTAAGCTGCTTTCCCACATGTATAAAAGCCTTGCTTCTTCCCTTTGTGATGGTCGAATAGTGTCAGAGGAAGTAAACTGCTGCTCCTCCCCCAGACTGTCTCCTGTTCTTTCTTTAAAGGTCGGTGCTCTCTGGGGTCTCAGGTCTCTCTTTAGAGAGACCACCAACAGTCTACTAGTGACAATTTCTATGATTTGTTTTTCTGAGAAAGTCTTTATTTCTCCTCTAATTTTGAAGTGCAATTTTGTAGAGCATATCCTTGTAGTTTAGCGTTTTCTTTTTTTTTAATACTTTGAATATTTCTCTCCATTCTCTTTTTACTTGGGTGTTGTTAGTTTCCATTACAATAAAAAAATAGGTATTATGTCAACTTGTAAAGAGAAAAGATTTATTTGGGCTGACAGTTTTGGGGACTCAGTCATGTTGGGTTGGCCTCATTGCTTTGGGCCTGTGCTGAATCAGCACATCATGGTGGCAGATCTGTTTACCTCATGGCTAGGAAGGAAAAGAAAAAAAGAAGTGGCTGGAGTCCCACAGTCCCCTTCAAGAGCATAGCCTCTATAACCTAAAACTCCCACAAAATACTACCTCTTCAAACTTCTACCACCTATAAATAGTATACATTTGGAGCCTGTATTAGTCAGCTTTATCTTTGTGCAGATTCAATAACCCATATCCACAGATTTCAGGGGAAGAATCTTAGTTTAGCTCATGACTTTAGGGGTTTGGTCCATGGTCTACAGGCTCCAAGGCAGAGACATCATGGCAAAAGGGCACAAAAGAGCAAAGCTGCTCATTTCACAGCAGTGGGAAGGAGAACAATAGAGCCACAACAGAGAGGAAGGTGTGAAGGATAAGATATAAACCCTGAGCTCACTCTTCTGTGGTCCATCCAGACATATCTATAAGTGTACCCTACCAATCTCCAGGGCAGATCCCAAAGCAATCAAGTTGAAACTACACCCTAACAGCACAACATCTTTTAAGATTTTCTTTTGTCTTTGATTTTTTACAATTGAAATATAATATATCTAGTTATAGAATTTTGGCATTTGTTTTGCTTAGTGCTTTCTGAGCTTCCTAGTTCTGAGGGTTGGTGTTTATGATCAATTCTGGAAAGTATTCAGCTATTATTAAAAAAAGTTCTCATTTCTCTCTTTTTTGGTTTTCCTGCATGTTACGATTTTTGTAATAATCCTGATATTAGATATTCTGCCTTATCTTTTTATTCTTTTTTCTTGCCTTGCAGTTTAAGAGGATACATTGGCATATGGTCAAACTCACTGATTCTTTCTACAGCTCTGTCCAGTGTAGTGATGAACTCATTGGAGGCAGTCTTCATCTCTGTTACAGCGTTTTTTACTTCTAGTATTTCCTTTTGATTCCTTCTTGCTCATTACATCTTTCTGCTTATACCTATCTGTTTTTGTATTTTGCCTTCTTTTTTATCAGAGCCTTTAGCATATTAAACATAGTTGTTTTATTAAATTCTCAATGTGATAATTTCATGATTTCAAAATCTTTGCAATATCTGGTTTGGGTTTTGATGCTTGCTTCAAAGTGTAATCAGAGTGTGACATTTTTGGGTGCTACTTTTCACGTCTTATAACTTTAGTTAAAAGTCAGACAAGATTATTCAAAAAGGAGAAATGATGTAACTAGATCTTTAGAATGAGGTTTTATGTTTTTCTGTCTAGGGGTTAGACTCTGTTTATGTTTGCTGTAGCTATGGTGTCAGGGGCTGAAATTTCTTCTAGTGTCTGTATTTTTGCCTTCTATATAGTTTTTGGATTTTCCTAGACACAGCACAAAGAAGATTTGAGTTTTATAGGTTTTTAACTACACTTTTCTTATGAAATGGGGGTAAGGTGAAGAAGGGGAGTGTGTCAGACCTATGATCAGGTCTCAGTCTTTTAGCGAGCCTCAGGCAGGTATTTCCAGTCTCCTGGGTTTGTTAGAATCTGGTAAAGTACCTGCCAGTTAGTCTCAGTATAATTTGCTTGGATCCCAAGGAAACTTAATAGGAATACAAAACACTGGGAAAATTTTAAGATTGTTGCTCTTTTCTGCTCTCCTTAATGGAAAGAAAGGTAATTTTTCTCAAATCTTTACAATGGGAACTTGATTGAACACCTGGAGGTAAAAGGTAGAGAAACATAGAAGTTTCCCCTAAGACTGGCCCACCTCAGAGTATTTAACGCAAAGCTAGTCTGCACTGCACGCCCACAACTCATCAGTTATTGTTTAACATTGTTCCCACTGATACTGGCTCCAAGGACAGGGTTCTGCTCCCAGTGAACTGTGGGTCTTTGAATCTGCTGTCCATTTCTGCCAGTTCACAGGGAAAAGTTTGAATTGATTCCTCAATGCTCTGATTGATCTAAGAATTGTTAATTTTCTGTTTGTTCAGCTCTGTTTCACTTTTGGATGGGATCAATGACTTCTCAACTCTTTACATGTTGAACCACAAGTCAGAAATCAAATGTTCCATATTAAACAATGTTGTGTCTCTTCTATGTATGTGATATACATGTGATTGTTGTCATTTGTTATTTTAGCCTTTTGTTAAATAAAATTCTTGAATTGAGCATAATGTTTTTTAAAAAACTTGTTTTTCTAATATAGTATGATATGCTCAATAAGCCCCAATTAGATATATCCCCCCAGTTATTAAAATATGTTGATTTTGTCATGAAAATGATGAATCAAAAGCATCTACAGGCTTTTTGTATAGGATTTCCAATTTTTATGTAGAGACATTATCTCATTTAATTGAATAAAGTCACTAGATTATCAAGTATGTCCATAAACTAAGTCAGAGCTCAAGCTCAATCTATAGAAGTTCTTCTTTCATGAGAAAGGCCTTATCCATATAGGAAAATATTTGTAGTCCTAAACAAACATTTATATTCACACACGTTATCCCTCACACATTTGTGACATTGAACAAAATTATTTACATTTTGCTTCTATTTCCTATGAAGCGTTCATGAATTAATCTTGGCTCTCTGTAATTTGTGGTATCTTATAACCTTTCATCTTAGAGTTTTGCTTTCCAATTCAGAAGTATTATCCAGTCTACTTTCTCAGTGCAGAGTCAAAAGAAAAATAATAAACCCCTAAATCTCACTTGGTGAAAAGCAGCAGGTGCAGCATTCTTCCCTAAACCCATTCTTCTCTCGAAGGATTGAAGATTCTGTCTCTGATCTCGCTATGCCTCATTGTTGGCTAATCAATAAATGTGGAATTCCTTAATACATGCATTCAAATAAAGCTAGATCATAGTGCAAGCTCTCAAGATTGGTATCATATGCAAATATTCTTAGTATAGAGCTATGCCAGGTTTGATAGCTCTACTATGCTTATATGTTAATTTCTTTCATGATTAAAACTCTCATTTTGCAAGAATTCATTCCATTTGATAAATGAGTGCCACATGTAAGTATTTCATCAGAACTCCTTTTATTCATTGGAATGGTTTGAAATTGTTTCTTACATAACCTACTTCAGTCTCCTTCATACTTGTAAGGTGAAAATAGGTCCTCTCTTTAGTTCCATTCACATCTGTGGGAATAATATAGTAGGAAAACAGTGTGTGTTAATCCAACATACCTGCCTAACAGAAAGTCTCTGGGTATTTGTTTTAAGGTCAAGGAAACATTTGAATGTTTAAATCTCATCTTCCAGACAGCTGTACCAATAATTTATGTAAGAGTGTTATAGGAGATGTTGGGTTGACATTTGAATGAGAAATTGAAAACATTCTTCATAATCTTGTATCAGTGCATTACATAAATTGTGTCAATGTTGTAGCCTCAAGAAGAATAGATGTATATATTGGGGAATCTTTCTAAATTAATAAGAGCAAATAAATATGTCAAGATTAATTTGTGTATGATGTGCATATATGTGAATATTTACATGAACAATATTTACCTATGTGTTACACATACAGCAAACAAATTCATTTTATATATCTTATTTGAGAAATGGCTTCGAAAATATGGTTGTAGATAAATGGATAACAAATAATTTATTTCAGTACTTAAGTAAGAATTAAAACTGATGGCTTTTTTGTTTTTTGGTACTGGGGATCAAACTTGCATCCTTGTGCTTGCTCAGCAGGCAGCAAAACCACTGAGCTAAATCCCTGGCCACCACTGATTGCATTTCTAAAATACAAAGACATATCAATAGAAAATAAAAAATGCAGCTAATCATTATATAGAGATACTTACCAAGATGTATTTTTGAGATCTATATAATTGACATGGGAATGAATTTTTTAATCTACTTATATAAATGCATGCTTCCATGGCAATAAACTTTCTGACATGAAACAATCATTTTTTTGAAGCAGAGAAAACAATAAATTGTAGAAAGAGTGAGATATGAAAATAATTGTAAAGAGGAGAAAACTTTGAAAAGCTGTACAGTTCTCAGTAAGAGGAAAGATTCAGAGGCAATTTAGGGATTTAGATGATACGTATATTCACCCCACACACACACACCCTCTGGTTGGATGAGATAGTCCATTGTTTTCTTTCATTAGAAAAATTGTTTTCAACTGGATCATTCCTACTTAGGTCTCGTGATTAGTCAAAGAGGGATCCAAACACCTGGAAAAGGTAAGCCATTGAGTTCACATGACCAGGCACAGGGCTCTGGAGTCAGAGAGCAGAGCAGAAATGAAACTTGGAGGTTACAACTGCCATTAACCTACACCCTACATAGTGGGTTTCAGGGCCTGGGACATAAGGGAAATGGGAGTGGCTGCTCAGAAGGCTGAAAGTTTGCAGAGTTCAGGCTACTAGGAAGGAGCTGGAGCCTTAGTAATACCAAGGCCGGCTGCTGGGACTTGCCCGGAGAGTGGTCCTCTGCTGCGGGGTCGCCCCTTCTTCTGCTTCTCCTCCCTTCTGGCCTCCCCGACACAGCAAAGCACACTGGTCGGGGCTCCGGGTACAGCAGGGTGCTGTGCTGGTGACTTCCACTTCACCCGCAGTGTCCAGTGGGAGGCCCCCATCATCACACTTAAAGCTGTGCAGTTTGCAAAACCCTGGGACAACCACAGAGTTCGGGGTCTGTCCTAGTCCAAAACTTCAAGGTCGTGAAGCGCAACGGCTGTGGGAGACCAACAGGCCAAGATAGGCAGATGCAAGGGGGCCCTGGGTTGTTACCCGCGCTGGGGAAATCAGCTAAAGAGCAGGCTGCTGGAGAGCTGGGCCTTTAAAGGACAAGTACTACCTACGTACGACTATATATATTTCTAATCAATTGAATCAACCGGCCTAGGCAGAACATATGCTTTTTTAAAAATTTAATGATATTTAATTTATTTTCCAATTTGGAATGCTCATTTTGATGATAAAGCCAGAATTCAAGTAACTTAATAATAGTAAAAATAAGGACTCTTTTGAGAGGAAAAAAAATATAAATCAGTGTGATTATTCATCTAATTAAAAATTAAGAACTTCCACAAAAGAGTGAGATTTAAATGGATAGCTATTAAAGGCCTTATGAAATACCCAGATATCTGCAAAAGAATCCAAACTACTTTGGATTTACTTTGGATTTTCTAATCAATAAGCCCATCTGCTTTTTCAAGGAGATTGTTTATTTACAAAAATGTTTATCAGAGTACTGTCCAGTACCTATGCAAATAAGATAATTAACATTATGTGAAGTCCGAGGTGATCTCATGAAATCCAGCTCTCTTCACAGTTCGTATGATTGTGATCGCTACTGCAGTGCAACCCGGAGAAGTTACAGGAGTGGCTTTGGAGCTTCGCCTGATTTCAGGACTCGCACCAGTTGTAAGTTTTTATTAAGAGAGAGAGTGATAAAAGATTTTAGGCTATTTGTTTTTCTTCTAGTAAATGCCAGGAGAAAACAGAAAAGTAAACACACAAAAAAAGTTTTTTGAAATAATCTTATTGTTTTAGTAGAACGAATCAGCCCCCTATGTTCAATAAATTCTTTAAAATAGGCTACTCCATAGGCACTGGTCACTTTATCAGACAATTACCTGACTGTCCAACAAAAACACCTTCTTAAACATTCCAATATGTTCGTAAGAAAAGGCTATGAAGTGTTAGGCGAAGTATTGAAACACTTAAAAGGGCGGCTGCATTTCTCTAGTGGATGGGCATGCCGTTAATGAAGGTGCATAAACTTCAGCAAAAAGAGCAAAGTGTGTGAGGAGAGATTTACTTCACGTGAAATCCTCTGCCCTCAAAGGGTTAAATGTTAACAAAGTTGAAAAGCAAAAATCAGGCTCCTATTAGTCTCGAACACTAATCTTGTTGACGGCTGAAGTGTTTCCTTATTTTATCCATATTTATTATATTGAAGGAGGGTTATGTGGGGGTGACTAATGACCCAACATCTGCACCTAGTGACCCTCCAAGTCCTCCAGCCACTGCTGTTCACAATTAAATACCACATGAACTAAAACGATATTTTGACTTGACCAGGACAAATTATCTTAGAGAAAGCAAAAAAAGAAAAGCCTTGCCATTAGCTTTGTGAAAATCATAGACTATAGACGTTTTAAATTAAAAAGCCAGGTTTTTCTTAATGACTGGAATGTCTCATCATCATTGTGGAGCAAGAAAAGTAATTATTTTCAGAAGAAAATGAGTGTTCTGGTGGAGCATTCATTGTTGAGACTGAGAACAGTTATTTTAAAAGTTTTACCTCCCAGGATTTTGATTGAGCTGTAGAAAATGAGATTATTTCAGGTTAAACCTTGGCAAACCTCATTTCCCGGGTGATTAATTCTACATGCAAGCAGATATCTAAAGGGACAAGAAGGCGAGCATTGTCATCACCATCTGCGTTTTTTATTTAAGACCGATGAGTTTGTCTCTGCGCAGGTGAAAGGCAGCCGAGGCAGCCTAAGGTGGAAGAGTCAGTGCCCAGGGAGACGAGAGGTCGGACGATGGCGAGGACAGGATGAGTGACACAAGGAGCAGTGGCTGTGGGACTAAGCAGGGAGGTCCTCACAGAAAGGCATGGTCCACCTCCAGAGTTTTTGTCTCCTCAGAGGCGGTGGGGTGACACCAGGAAAGGATGGTGAAGGCGTGGAACACAACCCCTCTGCTGAACCAATGGGAGAGGAAAGATTCACGGTTTAACCCTAATAGCAAATTCAAATGTACTTCCTACTGGAACAAAGCTTTACTTTAGGAAGATCAGATAACAAATCCACCAGTTCTGAGGAACTCAGGCCTCTGACCTAATGAGGTTACAAATATGTTCTGTCTAGCATACAAACCAGCAACAAGAGCCCTCAAGTTACGAGATGCTCAGAGGGAAGCACCAACAGGAATCTGATAAGGAAGGGATGGCTTATGGGGAATTCATATAAATTATATATGGGCTAGTGCCCACACCTAATTATATTAACTTGGACAAAAATGAAAAAAACTCTTAAAAAAACACAACTTTTTAAGAACATGACATGTAATATAGGTTTAAAAATAACTTCGGGTAAAATTTCCTTCAAAAATATTGTCACATCTAAGAGAAGTACAAAGGAAAATGAAATCAATGAAACACAAAACACAAGACAAGGATGAAATAAATCATATAACTTAGACACTACAGAAGCCAGGAAACAAGTTGAGAACTAAAATATCATGTAAGTGACAAATAAATGACGATGCAGAAAAAAGTAAAACACACATATCTAAAAACTAATGCAATGATAGAAAAGATGTCATTAAAGCAGAGAAAAGGTACTTTGTACAAAATGCAGTATTAAGATCATACTTCTACAAAACTAATGTTTTTTGTTTTGAAGTGGGTAGCAAAAATGGAGTGTACAAACCAAGAACTGTATGTTCTTACAGATGCACCGGTAGGACATCAGTAAAAATATGAAATGACTGTAAGAAATCTTCTGTCTTAAGAAAATTCAAGTAAGTGGAAGGGGTGAATTTGTATAGAACTTGAGGTTGATCCAAACATATTTAGGAGTAAATACCATTCATTAGAGTAATAGTTCTTCTCAAATTATTTTAGAATATTTCCCAAAACAGTACTTTTTAGACAACATATGGTATAAGACAAATGATACCAGTGCATTGAATGCACCCAGCCACTCCAGCTACTGTGTGTGTTACACATATGTACCTATATACACTATTTTGTCCCTTTCATAGTTAATGTAGTTAATTATGTCTTCCTACTCTCCCTCAAGTGTAATTTATACCAGTTGCTCATAATTCTTTTGCTAACTTATCTGAGAAATACTGATGTCCGCTGCAGAACATTCATTTAAATATATCTAACATAGAATAGATAGGAAATATTTTAAAAGGAGCTATTACACATTAAAAATATATGTGAGATAGAACTAACTTGGACCCAGATAAAAATTCATCACATTATGCTTTAATACTACTTAATGTGATGCTTAGTATGTATTTTAAAGGTAAAAGATTACATTGAGCATTTAAGAGAAGACAGAAATAGACTATGAAATAGACTTAGTGAAAGAAGAATGATAATTATCAATGGAGGTAAAAACAGCAGCAATGAATTTGTACAAATCCATAACAGTAATAGATAAAACCATCAAAATTAAAATGAGAAAAAACACAGGACTATAATACAAATAATAAAACAATGCAGAGAAGTAATTTAAAATTGTTTAGTGGTTTTGAAAATGTACAAGTAGATAATTGCAAAATCCAACAAGAATTTGATTACAATAAAAACTGAAAACCAAAGAATAATGAAAATATCCTTAGAAGAGAGAAATGCTGAAGGAGCCATGGCGTTGGACACAATCAGCTCCAACCTGGAGCGCATTCACTTCCCAGGTGTGAGGCCAGCACTGCCCAGGTAACCTGTCTTTTCAAATACCTGAAGGAACAGACATGCTGATATTATTTTTTGTGTTCCATAACCGGAGATAAGTAATAAATCAGCTAAATCTAACCACAAACCTATTATATCTACAAGTAGATTTTTAACAAAGTTTTAAAGATGTATCGATGATAATGTCTTCTATAATTTCTTATGTTATCTAATATCAGTTTTCAAATAATGAAATCACTTCTAAATTCCCCTTTATGGGTATCAGTCCAACCTCTTGATTTAAGACACAGCAACAATTCAAAAATTCTGAACGGTTTTTCATGGCCCTTACCATCTCTTCCCAATATAAGCTAGCTCAAATTTGTATACCACCAGGAAAAAGAATTCCAAATGGTCCCTTTCTCTAGTAGTTTGAATATCACAATTTCACATACATACATATCTGTATATGACCATATGTAAAGTATACAACCATAAATATGTGGAATTCATGATTATTATACCAAACTCAAGAGTCAATAAGTCAAATTAATAGATTTATCTCTCTCCGACTGAATAGTTTATAATCCATAGGAAACACTGGAAAATGTTTTAAAAGAGCACATCTTCAAAAACATTTTTATGAAACAGTAGAAAATACAAATAATAGGAATTGAGATGAGACATATCAAATTATCCAAAGAAGTCAATGTTTTTATTAAGAGTAAACACTGGCTTTTCAGAACACTGAGGAACTGTCTCAGTGTAACCATTGTCATCAGCCATTTTCTGCATGACTCACATGCAGAGCTTCACCCTGGTAAAAATAAGCAAAAGTCGTTCATGGGAAATAATTTTAAATTTCTGAAATGTGGTTACATTTTCTGAAGAAATGAGTTAAACAGACACCATTTGTTGATAAGCATCATATGGGAGAATGGAGAGTTTGCCACAGTCAAAGAGTAAATCAATCATATGTTTGAAAATCGAATCCACATGTGCAGACTCGCAGAGTGCCTCGAGCCACCAGCCAGCACTCTCTCATCGCACTGTGTTAGCTCTCTCTGTCAAGGGAGGACTCTTAAACGGTGAGTGTGATTAGACCAGGAAACCCAAGCCCAGGGAGGGCAACACAAGGAGCTGCTAACTCATTCGCCACTTAAAATTAGGACCTGAAGGATATCATTTGGTGTTAGCAAGTAAATAAGGTATTGTTTGTCCTGCACTGTTTAATCAATCTGTCCAAAGACAATAAGACTCCTTTGATTGCTAAAGGATCATAGCCCACTATGAGCAGCATTGTTCTGGGTAACACTTTGAAAATAATTAGGTCATTTTTATGGGTAATTCTTTTTCTTTGTTTCAGAACAAGGGCAAGAGCTGGTATAATGGGACTACAGCAAACAATATACTTTTTCCCAAGTATTCCTTTATTAATTTCTCCTTCATTCAGTCATTCACTTATTCCTTCTTTAATTATAAAATGCATTGAGGGCTCAGTTTGTACCAAGTCCTGTCACAGCAGGGCAGAGACGCCTGCTGCCTCAGAGTGTTGTAACAGGGACACACCTATATAAATCCAGATTCTTCTGGTTGTGAATGAGGAAAGGGCAACCTAAGCTAATGTAATCAGGATAACATTCACAAGCAAGGATAGCTAAATAGCTAAGAACACAAATAGCATCAGCCACAGCTGAATCTAGGGTCTCAAGTAATATTTTAAAATGCACCCTCTTCCTCTTCACTCCTTGACTGGTCTTTATACTCGAATGACTTCTGCCTGAGGGATACTTCCAATAACCAGCTGTAAATGTGACCTGCAGATTTAGATGAGGTTTAGTGACTGAGATCTTAGAAGAAAAGACCCCTTCTATCTGAGTATTCATATCAATTTTAAGGGGAATCTTGATTTCACCATTGGCTCATCAGGGCAAGAGAAATTTTGTGTTACAATTGTCTCTGAGGTAGGCCTATCTTGCAGGTGGGGAAGTGAAGTGAGTTCCTGCTAAACTACAGGAACAAAGTTGAGAAACAGGAGTTTTCCAAAAGTCAGGAAGATAAAATTTCCTGTTCATTATGAAAGCTTTTTAAAAGTCTGTTTATGAAACTTCTGCATATAAATGTGGATCAGCTTAATCTGTTCAATGTTTAAAGGAGCAGAAGGGTGGAAGAAGCCTAAGGTAGGATTGGTACTGCATGGGGGATCCTGGGAGCTTCTTTCCAGGTCCTTGATGTGGTGAAGAAAGAACTGAACACAACTCAGAAAAGCCAGTGAGATCGTATATTCATCTTAGGTAGAAACCCCTCTCTGCAGGACTAGAGAGGGCCACTGAAGAAGGCTTCCAGAGGCCCCATGGGTGACGGGAAAGAGACTTTAGGATCCACAATTCCTGCACTGACTCCCACCTGAGGCAAATAAGGCATTAGGACATTTGTCCTATCGAATACACCAGATATAAGCTGTCCCATCAAAACTTGCTGGCCTCTCTCCAGATATAAATAAAGGACCAGAAACAAGGGGGTTTTTTTGTTTTGTTTTTTTTTGAGAGAGAGAAAGAGCATCTTTTGATTGGCTGTACCAACATGTAAATGAAGAATTAGGAATAGAACACTCTGATTGGCCCTGCAAAGAGCACCAGACTCAAAGGAAGGATTAAATGTGGGAATTTTTGAGTGGTCCACATTACTCAGGAGTCATAAGCCTGCCATCATTCTGGGTCTCATATTCCGCACACATTCTCTCCTTTTTGGAAGCATCTTGCTCAAGCGCTTAGCCATGGGTCTTTATGATGTTCCACACATTTTATCTGGTTTGGCCCAGCCCTGATCACCAACCTCATTTTCCCCTTGAGAGACATAATCCCCATAATTCTTTACGGGGTGCTGAGGGAGTGGACGTCCCTTTCTTCCTCCTGCTACTTCCTGCTGAAAGGGACTAAAGGACCTTCCTACTTGGAATTTTGTGCTCCCTGACTACTTTGGGCTTTTGAAGATTAGAGGTTTGGCCAATAAGCACTGTCAGAAGACAATGAAAAGAGTTAATGCCTGCATGCCAGGAAGTGCTGGGCTGCTGTTGAATGAGAAAAACTCAGCGAATTTCTCAGGAGAGTTATAGGCTGTACTCTGGACCATCATCTGAAGATAGATCTTGTAAAGTCTTGAATGGACAAAGTACACAACTAGGTTGAGGAGGCTAGGGCCAAATAGGAGAAGGAGTAGGATGTCAATGAGTAATACCAAGACAAGAAAGAACCATGTGATGTCAGGAAGATAAGATTAAAGAGGATCAAGGCATCTGGAGGAGCAGGTCAGAACATTTCCTGTTCTGTCTTAAAAGGGATACTACAACAGATCCAGCGATTAGAGAGTTTATTTCTCTGTGCAGTTATTTGGGAGAAGTTTATCTGTGGAGAAAAAGCAAGGCAAAAATGGATATTAGATAGACAACAAAGAGCCTGAGAGCCCAAGCAGGATGACCCACATTATGGACCCTTCTAGGGACAGAAACTTAGTACAGGTGCCCATTTAAGCTGAGGTAGATCAGGGGTCATTAATGACTCTACTTTTCTGTACCCAGAATGGCACCAGGGTCTTGCATTGTGAAGAGGAGCGTCAGATCTTCCAGAGATTCATAGGGGTAGCTTTCTTCTTTTGGGTGGTCCCTTGGTCCAAATGGGGCTGGGTGTATCCTAGAAAGGTGAATTCAGCTGTCTATCTCTGCCACCTTTAGTGTAGTGAGTGCGGCCAGGATCACTGAAAAGGAGCCCTTCAATTGCAGCTTTAGTTGGTCTATTAGAACCCCTCTTTTCTAAGTTTTAATGAGCACTGCTCCCTAGGGCAGATACCAGGGGGCCACCTGGACCAGGAGCTTCTAGGATTTACTCCCATATAGTTGCATAGACAGCTGTACTTGGCCCAGAGTGATAAGATACTGTAAGAGCCCTACGGCCTCTGGTTGAACTACCATATTAGAAGACCGAAAAAGGCCTCCCACAGAGCATCTCAAATGAATTCATATTTAGCCTGGTTTGCAGGGTGTTTTGTCATGAGGGCTGTTAGCACTGATAATACCCAAAACTTGAAAGTCTCTTGGCAATGTTTTGCCAGAATCCATTTTAATCTCGGGTTGGCCCTTTCAACCTTTCTGGAGGACTGAGGTCTCCTTGTAGAATGGAGATGGTACTTTATTCCTAAAGCTTTTGCTATTCTCCTGAGTTATTTGAGAGGTAAAAGAAGACCCATTGTTACACTGAAGGGACTGAGATAGTCAAAACCAGGGGATGACTTCTTTGAGGAGCACCTTGACTAAATGTAGCCTTTTCAGAATGAGTAGGAAAGACCTCAATCCAGCCTCTAAGGTGTCAGTTAGGACCAATATCTCTTTAAATTCACCTCATGGTGGGATGTGGGTAATCTAATTGCCAGTCCCCTCCAGGGTTTGTCCCTCTCCCCTCTACGGGTTCTAACAAAGGAGATGGCTTAAGATGGCCAGAGTTGTTGTAGACACAGAGTGGGCAAGTTCAGCAGCCTGGTTGGAGAACTGCCTGCACTCCTTGTCTTGTGAAAATGTGAGTGACCATTCCCCATTCCCCATGGAGCATCTCTGCCTACATGGAAAGAATCTTGGGTGTTTTTATAACCTTCCGTTGTGTCCCTTGAGGAAGCCCTAGTTTGTTTCCCAAATACCATCATGGCTCTGATTTAACTCCTACTTGTCTTAAGGCCCATTTTTCTTCCTGAGGAGATTGGTTGATTTTAATGGTTCCTTGAGAACTGGGACTAAGGTTAACATTTAGGGTGCTCTAAAGCTACAGTTTCTGTCTCTTCGTCAGCTTTTTGATTTCCAAAAATGACTTTAGACATGCCTCTTTGGAGTCCTTCACAATGGATGGCAGTGACCTGTCTAGGAAGATGGACTGCCTCCAGGACTTGTAGAATTTCTTGTTTGTGCTTTATAGGTAGTTTTTTTTTAGTAGATAGCAAGTGCTTTTCAGATTTCTCCAAGAGCATCTAGCACTAGAAAGGCACATTTGGAATCTGTGTAAATATGCATGTCCCAGGAGTAGAAGGCTGACCTCAATGACCTGTTGTGGACAGACACTGCATAACTTGCCTTTGATGTCCCTCTTGGCTAGAGCCGCCTCCATCAGTGAACCATTCCTCCTCAGGTTAAAAGTTGTACAAGTACTTATGGTAACCTTGGGGGTGTCTAGAAGCATGGCCTGGTGCTTGGTAAATCATTCCCTTGTCAACCATGGATGATCTTTTATTGACAAATACCCCTGAGCTGATGGGGCATCAGGACTTCTAGTTTTTGTTCCAAAGCAGATTTTGAGACTCCTTCTTTTAGGACAGTTGCAACCACTATTCCCATCAGACAGGGTGCTCATCCAGCAGCCACTCCTTGTAATTCTTTTGACCAGTATGGCCCTGGGCAGAGTTCCTGTCCTAGATTTGGGGTCAAGACACCCACATCCTTTCCTGTACAGGGAGAAGGGCTTTCTTAAGTGAGATATTCCTAGAGCTGGAGCCTGAGTGAGGGAATGCTTTACTTCTTGAAAACCATTGTTAGTCACTTTAGTCCATTTAAGGGCTCACACTCGGGATCCTTGACAGCCTCATATAGAGGCTTAGTTCAAAATTGGGTATCCAGAGTCAGCAGAAGCCTGCCTTCTCAGGAAAGAATATGACTTTGGTTTGGTGGCAGGGGCCCATGACTGCAGACAGCCCAGATCCACTTCCTGGACAGTTGTCCTTTCCCAAGCGTAGGAATGAATCCCAAATATTGAACTCCTGAAGGGATATCTGAGCCTTTCAAGAATCCATATTCTTTTTCTTTTTAGCTAGAAAATTGAAGTTTGGATAGTATTGTGGTTGGATAGCTCCCAAGTTGGACTGAAGATTAGAATATCATGTATGTAGTGTCGATAGTCCCGTTTAAGCTCTAGATTTCTTAAGTCCTTTCCAGTGCCCAATCAAAAAGGTGTGAGCTATCTTGAAAGCCCTCTGGAAACACTGTCCAAGTGTATTGTTTTTCTTTTGAGATGTGATTTTCCTATGCAAAGGCAAATAAGAATAGGGAATTTGGAGAGCGAGGAATAGAAAAGAAAACATCTTTGGGAAACAAGACTGAGAATCAATTTGTGCCTCCTGGAATTTGGGAGAAGACGGTATATCGATCTGCCACTAGAGGGTGGATTGGAACTACAGTCCCATTAAAGAAGTGAGGGTAGTAGACTGTATGGTACTCTCCCAAAGGTTTTACCACAGGGAGAATGGTAGTGTCGCAAGGAGACAGACGAGGTTGCACAGGCCACGTTTTAGAGGCCTCTCTATGAGAGTTTGGAGGCCTCTGTGGACCTCTTCCTTGATAATAAATTGCTTTCAGCTGGGAAATTGGCTGGGACCTTTTAGTTTTATATTTGCTAGTCTTGCTGAATTTGCCCATGCAGGCATTCCATTATGCCATGCAACAGGGTCAACCTTCTCACAAGCAATTAGTTCAAGCAGGTCTGGTAACAGTCTCAAAAGGTAGACTACATTTTGCCCTTTGCTGGAATTGAAGAATATCCCTGAATTTTTAAACAGTAAATCTCTTTCTAGTAAGGGAGTAGGACACTGTGGGACAATTAAAAACTCATGGACATGTCAAAGCAGAAGTAAAGAAGATCTGACAAGGGCTCTTCGACCTTAACTATGGCTATAGATCTAGACAGAGCTTCTCTGGAGAAGGAAATTAAAAGAGAGTAAGTTGCCCCTGCATTTAATGGAACTGAATTTGCTTACCAATGATGCCCAGGATCACCAGGGCTCCTCACGGTCAGTGGAGGCAACCTGGGACAGAGGTGTTGCAGTTTGCCCCAGGGCCCTTCAGCTCTCTTCAGCAGAGTGGGAAGTGAGGGTTTGGGCTGTCTGGGGCCCACTCTGGGAATGGGGACAGCCAATTCTCCAAGACATGGATCAGTCACATCAGCTGCCTGGCACAGGGAGCAGGCCCTTGGCAGCGGCACATGTGGTTCAGTCAGGTGCCCCGCGTCCAGTTTTCTTGCATTGAAACCAAGAACTCTTTCCTTGATTGGCTGGGGTCTTCCCTTGGATGACTTGAATGTGCCTAAGGCACTGCCAATTGCAGCTGCCCTAGTCTTGGCCCATTATTGTTCTCAGTTTCTCTCCTATTTACCCTCTTCCAGATCCTGATTGTTGGACACAAAAAATGCTTGGACCAAAGGAGTCTCAGGATCCATCTGAAGTTTTTGTAAATTGTGCCAAATATCTGGGGATGATTGAGTAATGAAATCTTGTTCCATTAAGTGCCTGTCCCTCCTTGGACGATGGATCTAAGTTTGTAAATTTAGGGAAAGCTTCATCTAATCAGCTACGAAAGACAGCGTTCACACACAAAAAGAAGTATGGACACAAAACAGGAATTAGCAGTGGCTCCTTGTTCCTCCCCTGTGTCTGGTGGATTTCGATACTGCAGACCTGGAAAGAAGCCACTCACTCAGTGACCAGTGACGTGCATGAAGTTTCTGGGCTCCTTTCTCTTTTTCTTCATTTGTGTTTGGGGAGTTTGAAATTTCTCTTTTTCAATTTTTCTTTTATTCTTTGTTTTTCCATTCTTTTTCTTTTTCATTCTTTTTTGTTACTTTTATCTAATTCTATTGATTTTCCTTTACTCTTTAATTGGATAGTTTATCTCACTTCTCTCTCCTCCTTCTCACCTTAATTTTCTTTATTTGTAAAATGTTACTACTTTCATTTCCTTTTCTCTGCTCCTTCATTTATTAGTATTACTATTAAACCTTAGGAATTTTTAGCTATTTAGCTGTCCATACTATTATTGTCGAATTATTTTCTCTTGTTAACGGTAGTATAGTAGTTGCATTCAGTTGATATCTACGATATGTCAATATTTGGTCTGTCATTGTATAAATTACTGCAGATCTCATTTCAACTATTAAGGGTGGTACAGTGGTAGCTTTTATTGGTTTTTACTGTATACCAATATCTTATTTGGGGTTTTTTTGGTGGTTTTTTTTTGTTTGTTTGGTTTTTTTTTGGTACTGGAGATTGAGCTCGGGACCTTGTTCTTTCGAGGCAGGCGCCGGAACCACTGAGCTAAATCCCCAGCCCATCCTATTTGTTTTTTACTCTATTGTTGTTTCTGAGTTCTTTTCCACTGCCAGTAGTGGCAGTCTTTGCTAGTGATTGTTTTCACTGTATGCCAATATCTTGCTTGTCTCTGTGTTATTAGCCTGACTGTGGTTAGTTTCTGGAGACCTTGGTGCTAGGCTACTTACACTGTACCCTCCCCTTCCCAAATTAACTGTGGTGGTCAGGTCTTGAAAGAGAAGCTAAGGTCTATAATTAGCCATGGCCAGAGCGCTTTCCTGGGAAGTAAACACTAATAAAGAAATATCCACAATAGCAACAAAGTCTTTCTACTTTATCAATCCTCAACTGTCAATGTGCCCCCCCATACACACACAAGAGAAAACAAGGCAAGAAAATGCTTTCAAAATTCCTAACTCTCCCAAAGCTGATCCATGCAGCCTTGATGGAGAGGAAATCAAAAGCCAAATAGCTGCATTATTCACAGTGATAAAAGAAGAAACAAAAAACAGACTAATAAGGTGCCTAGTGAGTTCAAAGATGACTTCAGTAAATAGAAAATGGATTTAATAATATAACCAGGGAGCTTACACAAGACACACACACAAGAAACGAGCTGAGCTAAACAAAATGATACACAATACAAATGACCAGTGTGGCAGAGAATTAGAGTCCATGCAAAGGTACCAACAGAAATCCAGTAGGTAAAAAGATTGTATTGAATGTATAGGCAACAGAAGTGATCATTATGATGAGAGTGTCAAGACGCTCATCACAAAACTGCTGGTGCAGGTGACTGTATACTGAGAGACACCTTAAAAACAAAAGTCATGGAAAATACAGCCAACAGCTGCTAGATGATGCAAAGAAAACTAATGTGTCAAATTAGTTGTAATGAGTGAAAAATCAAAACACAGCACAAATGACATAACTAATCTGTTTATAGAAATCATAGCAGAAATCGTTCCAAGTATAGGGAAATAATTTAACATACAGGTAAGTGAAGCATATAGAACACCAAATAGCCATAGTTAGAAAAGAACTTCTCCAGGACACATCAGAGTCAAAATTCCAGAAGTCTAACACAAGGACGGAATCTTAAGTGATATTAGATAAAAGCAGCAAGTGAGTTATAAAGGTAAATTATGTTAGAATTATATGCTATTAGAACTATAGCAGACATTCTGACACAAATATTAAAGGTCCAAAGAGCTTGGAGTGAAGTGTTTCAAGCTCTAAAAAAAAGCAACTTCCACCCTAGGGTAATATAGCCTGCAAAACTTGATAGATCCTTCAAATTTGATGGAGAAATAAGACCTTTTCATGATAAAGTACCTTAGAAAAGTAATGATCAATAATTTTTGAGTGAATAAGAGGCAAATTATTTTTAAATCAAATTGGGAAAGAATCAAGTTCTAAATTAGGAAGAATAAAAATTTCTTTTCTCATTTTAGAATTTGATAAATACTGTGGATGCATTTTGCAAAATTGAGAGGTAATCCCTTGACAGAATTTGAGCTTTAGTGATTACTTTTATTGTCGGACTTGTTACTAAAAGAAAATGAGGGTCATGTAAGCCTCTTTTTTCATCTTCAACATCTGGAAAGACATTTAGGTTTAGTCTTTTACTTGGAAGAAAGCAATCATTTTAGATGGCAAAGAATGCTAGTGAAATCTATCGATTATTGAATAATATCAAACATTTATGTCTTTTTCCTACCCCGCCAATATTTACTGCAATTAAAATCCTTTTCCAATGTTCTGGAGTCTTTTCACCATAGTCTCCTTTGTCTTTCTTTTTTCATGATATATTTAACTTTTTATGATTCCCTGACAAGTTCCCCAGTTTGAGACTTCGTCCTTAGGAGAACGTCTTTGCACAAATGGAGACATTAGCGGTGTTCCCTACAGAGAGGCGTTTACACTTTATTTTATACCCCCAGAAGATTTTAGAATATATTATATTTCCAATTGGGCCATCATAGAAGCTAAGTAAATGTTGCCTTTGTTAAAATTTCCCTCTTCTTAACAAAAGACCTTCCCTAATTCTACTTTTTCCAAAGAGGAAAAGATGAACATTTCAAGATGAACAGATTTGCATATTTTCTAGAAACATATGGTGAAATAAAGATATATTTTCCTCTGTACATATCCATCATTTCCTATCATATCATTCGTGTATGTGTAGTCACTTAATAAAAATGACCATATGTTACTTTATTTTATTTCAAAAGTCAGTAACTTTATTATTTAATTAAATTTCTGAATCTTTTGCTTGCACCAGGCAAATGCCCTGCAAGCCAGTGAAGCATTTCATGCCTTTGAGTAGGTAATACAGGGAGAAAAAGAGAAACTGGGAGGCTACCCAAGTGTCTGGAATGAGGAGTGTCCTTTAGGAGTTGAAATAGAAACCCAGCACAGAAGTAATATGCTTACAGTTTTCAGGTTTGGGATTTAAATGAATCTAAAATAGAGTTGATTTCTAGTTTCATTAATTTTTACCAGTTTCATTCATTTTCTTTTCCAGCAAATAAAGATAATTTTCAGGGCAATTGTGAAGAAAAAGTAAGAAAAATACATGTAAACTACATTACATTGGCTATTACAGATAATAAATAGTGGCTTTTAAGTGGTTCTATTGTCTGAGACGATGTCCTTTCAGGAAGCCAAATAGGTTCCAGGACTCAGCAAATCAATCAAGGTAACAGTGTACATAAATTAAGAGGCAAAGTAGCTCAGTGGCACCCCTCCTGCCTGGCAAGCACAAGGTCATGAGTTCGATCCCCAGTATTGGAAAAAAGAAGAAAAAAAAAAGAAGGCATTGGTTAGGAAAAAAATGTTAGCTCTCTGTTAGTGTAACAAAATACCCGAGATAACCAGTGTATAAGGAGAAACACTATATTAACCATTGTTCTTTTTCTAAAGTGTATGTGTTTGGGGGGGGGTGTTTACTGAGTACTAAACTCAGGGGTGCTACCTCTGAGATGCATTCCAAACCCCTTTTAAAATTTTGATATAGGGTCTCTCTAAATTGATTTTGAGGGTGTCAGGATAAACTGGATGAATCTTCATTCATTTCCAAATACAAACGCGTTGTCTTAGTTATTTTCTTCAACACCACAACTGAAAGTAAGAAAGGTTTATTTGGGCTCACAGTTTGTAGAGATTTCAGTCTGTAGTTGGCTGGCTCTAAGGGGCAAGGAAGCATGTTGGAGAGAAGTGGCTCATAGCTCGGCAGTGGGGAAGGAAGGAGGTGGGGACCTGGAGAGGATCAGCTATAGGCCCACAGCCAATCGCCTTCCAAAATGCTTGCATTTGCAGGTATGAAACTCTTGTGGAACATTGGATATAAACAATAGCATTCCTCTCTGGCCCCCAAAATACCTCAGTGCCTCCTTTTATGCAAAATGCATTGAGTCCGTCTCTAAGAGTTGTCAAAGTCCTAATGGTTCCAGCGCTCCTGAAAAGTCCAAGTCCAACAATCTTCTCTGAGATTTAAAGCAAACTCTTAACTGTGAGCCCCTGTAATGTCAAAAAGAAGTTAAACACTGATGACATAGAACGGCACAGAGCAAACAATCCCATTCCACAAGGGAAAAATAGGGGGACAGAAACCAACAGGACCAGAGCAAGACTAAATGCAACAGGACAAACATTAAACTTTGTAGTTCTGTGCCCAGCGCTTGGATGAGTTTTGGGAAGATGTGACCTCCAAAAGGCTTAGGTACCCAGCCTCTAGGACACTACTGATCGTTGTAACCATCAAAGACTCCCTTGGGCTGGCTTTGGTCAACCCTTGCAGCTTCCTCAGAAATTCCATGTTCCTGGCTTCTCCAACTTCCTGGGGCCTCCATCACACTTCCCACTTCACTCCCAGTCCTTCACACACTGAGTTTTCAGGAGTACACTGCTCGGTGTGAAGATTTCCCTTCAGCACTGTCCTTCAGGATGCTCTGGAAAAGCACAGCAGCAGCTGTCCACTTTGTGGTGCCTGCATAAAGTGCACAACTATCAACCAGACCCTACTCTTCCTTTGTCAGTCAATCATATGAGACACCGCATTAGCAAATGCTAGCAAACAGAGGAGGTGTAGCAGGAGTTGGAACCATGGCATTTGGGCATCTTTTTCATGTAATTTGTGCCTTCTGGACTTGCTTGGACTCAATCCATTTAATGATGACCTGTTGATCTACATATCAAACTTATGACTCGGTGGATAAAACCCAGTTCATGACGGGCAGCTCAGGTTGCATGGTAATCTGATGTTCCATGCTCGAGAGTTCAGTTTCCATTAAGGCCCAGTAGCAGGCCAAGAGCTGCTTTTCAAAGGGAGAGCAGTTGTCTACAGTCAATGACAGATCCTTGCTCTGAAATCCTAAAGGTCTCTGCTGGGTCTCTGCCAGAGTTTCCAAACTGCATCCCTATCTTCCACTGATACCTCAAGCACCATTGGATCTGCTGGATCATATGGCTCCCATGGCAGAGTAGCTAGCACAGCTAGCACAGCAGCTGAAAGTGTTTTCTTGTTCTAGACCCTACTCAAAACCAGCAGCGTTCTGAGTTACTGGATAAATGGGCCGGAGTAACACACCTAATTGATGCATTAGTTGTCTCCAAAACCCAAATAGGCCACTAGACACTGTGCCTCTTTTTTAGTTGTAAGGGAGCCAGATGCAACAATTTATCCTTCACCGTCAAAGAGACATCCCTGTACATCCCACACCATTGGACTCTGAGGTATTTCACTGAGGTAGCAGGACCTTGAATTTGAGTTTATTTCCCATTCTCTGCTAAACAAATGCTTTACCTATAAGTCCACAGTGACTACTACCACCTACTTATTTGGTCCAGTCAGCATAATATCATCGATGTAATGGACCGCTATGATACATTGTGAAAGGGAATGATGATCAAGATCCCTATGGACTAAGTTGTGACACAGGGCTGGAGAGTTAATATAACTGTAACACAGAAGAGAGAAGGTATGTTTCTGGGTTTGTCAGCTGAAAGAAAATTGATTCTGGTGGTCTTTATGGACAGGCATGGAGAAGAAGGCATTTGTCAAATCAATAGTTGCATACCAGGTACCAGGAGATGTGTTAATCTGCCCAAGCAAGGGAGCCACATCTGATACAGTGGCTGCAACTAGAGTCACCACTTAATTAAGAAAGATTACAGTAATACACAGGACTAGAAATCAAGAGATAGAAGTAGAAACGATACCCTTCACCAGTACCCTCAGGGACCCTCTAGCAAAGTGTTTGCTTCCTGTTTCTGCAACCTTATGATATAAGCATAGCTCTAGAAGTCTTAATTCCAGACAAGAGAAAGCTTATACTAGGACATACAACAATCATTTTACTGAACTGGAAGAAAGACTTCCCTCTCATCATTTGGGGCTCCTCATGCCCCTGAGTAAGCAAGCTAAACAAGAGACATATGTTGTTGGAAGAGACAATAGATCCACACTACCAAGGGGAAAATGCACAATTACTCCACAGTAGAGTAAAGGAAGAATATATTTGGAGTTCAGAAGATCCCTTAGGGGACCTCCCATTATCATCATGCTCTGTGATCAAGGTTGATGGGAAGCTACAATGACCAAATCCAGAGAGGATAACAAATGGCCTCAAAACTTCAGTTAAGTGTCACCTCACCAGGTAACAAACCAAGACTCGCTTTGGTGCTTACTGAATAGAGAATGGGTAGTAGAAGGTAATTATAAATACCAACTATGACCTCATGACGAGTTACGGAAATGAAGACTATAATTGTAATTTTTCTTTCGTATTTTGTTAATACACTTGTACATATAAATATGTATCTTTGTTTTCTTTTTTGTAATATAATACTGATACACTTATTACTGGTTCATAAGTATTGTTAAATCTGTATTATCATGTTTATGCTATGAAATGTTAGAAGAAGAGTAAGCATCACCTTTAAAAATTTTGCCTTCTATTCTAGGTGGTATTAGTAAATTTCTATTTGTATGCAGGATAGTCATACAATGTTAAGAGTGACTGTGAACTTGCTATTGTATTGGGTTTGTATTGTATTTGGTTTGCATTGGTTTAGGAAATGTGGCTGGTTTTGAAACTGATAAGGGGTGGATTGTGGCAGTAAATTGTGCTGTCTACTTAACAGAGTAGGAAACTGCTGGCATATTCATGGAGTGCATTTCTGGGTGCACCTGGCTGATTGATATGTAAGCTGTAAATTAAAGAGGGAAGACCCTGTTCCTGGTACCAGAGTCTGTTTTAGTCATTTGCTTTCTTGCTGGGACACAACAGCCAACGCCTACAATTTAAAGGAAGAAAGATTGATTTTGGTTGATGGTTTGTGCAGTTTTCAGTATACAGTCAGCTTGGTCCAAGGTAGGACAGAATGGCACAACATGGCATGAGAGACACCAAGGGAGGAGCAGGGAGGGAGATGAGCCCTTTCCACACCCCTTCTATTCTGACCTGACCCCACCTTCTAGTAGCAAGCCTGCTGTAAGCCTGCTTAATCCAATCATACTCTAAAAGTCTGGGCTTTAAGGGCAGGAGGCTTCTGGGGGACATCTAGACATAAACTACAACACCAGTGTCAATAGTTTGTCTGGAATGCTTTTACAATACAAATTCCTGTGGCCCACTCAGAATCCGCAGGCATGGCTAGAAAATTCATGTTAGTTAACTCGCTAATACCTGTTCTGATGATACAGGTAATTTTTTCCAGTTTGATTTTGTGCATAAGACTTTAAGTCATGGTCTGGATCCCCAGGACAATACCCACTGAAGAGAAAATGAGCTCCTCATGGGGGCAGTATTTTCAGTCCCCACTGCAGCTGCATTTTTTAATACATTGCTAATTGTTATTTTGGCTTGTCTAGAGTTTACTTTGAGTTCCACTAATATATTTGTGTTACACCACTTCTGATATACTGATAAAAGAGTTTCTGCATTTCTCCATAATGAAGGTCAGATAACTCTCTGAGGAACTTGTCAGATTATGATGATGCATAGAAGTCACCAAAGTGGCAGAACCTTGTATTGTCATACTGCTTTCTTTCCAAAGATCAATAGTGCTCGCCCTAAGAACTCTATAGCCTGTGCTTATTCATGCAGATTGCTTTCAGTTAGTGTTAGTAATTATTATACATTAGAGTAAACAGTGTGGATCCACTCACTCAGCAGTTGATTTCCTGCACAAAATTTCAGAACAGTAGACTCCTGGATAGACACTATAGGATTTGATGCTACTTTGTCCCTAAAGTTACCTTTGTCTAAGCCATAGCCACTGAGTCTGCGGAATTTGTTCCAGAAGGTTAACTTTACTCCAACAGATCTTGAAGATCTGGTAGAGCCTCCGGATATGTGTTGGCTTACTTATGACAAAAAGAGGAATTCTTCATCTCACTTGCTCTTTTTTCCCTCTACAAGGGACTCAAGACCATTAAATAATACTTAAAAATAATCCTGCCGCATCAGCAGGCAGTGCTTGTGTGGACCACATGATCTGAGAGACTGGAGGGGTGAGCTCAGCACCGTGCCCTGAACCCTGTGAGCTAGTGTCAGAGTGGACCTGCACCCGGGACCCCTTGGAGACCAAGGGTATTCTGAGGACAGCATCACTTGCTGCTCTTCTACTCTGAAAGGGGCCATTGCTCTGGTTTTAGTTAAAACCACACATTTTTCTGCATGGCAAAGCCAGCTTCAGAAAATACCAAAATGTCAGGACTATGGCATTGTAAATAGGCTTGTGTCATAAGCTCATGCTCAGTTCCCTAAATCAGTATTTTTGATGTGACAACACACAAAGCTGTACTTCCCCTACCCAGTGCTTATTTCTGAGGGAGTCGGGTCTCAGTCCTGTCTTGTCTCCCTCCAATCCTAGATGAAGCTATTTTTAAAAGCTTAAGACGTATCCTCCTTGCAGGAAGGTGCCTGGTGGCAGGCAGCCAGTGATCCCGGAGCAGCATAGCAAAGAGGCATTCAAGCTGGGGTTCTTTAATTTCTTTTTTCTTTAAAGCCCTCTCTAATGTTCGGTTTAATATGTTTTGGGAAGTATCCCAAAGAGGGTGACTTTCCTTTGGATGCGTGCTCTCTTCGGAGTGAGCCGAGTGGAGCTTGCTATAAACCAGCTGACGGAATGGAGCCGCTGTCTGTCCCTTCTGCGGCCCAGTGTGGAGAGCAAACAGGTCCGCCTCTCAGTCGGAGTAAGCCCTGGCTGCCCCAAGAGAAAACTACTTCAGCTTTATCCCGTTTTACCTTCACAAGCGCCTTGTTTGCACGTTGAGTTTTCTTAAGAGGAAAACGCACAGAGACTTTGCAGAACAGCGTGCCTGCAAGTTCCTGCCCTGAGGGGGAAAGGGCCCGTCGTCGCGGTGCTGGCCGGGTTGCGCCTTCAGAGTTGTCTCTGCTCACCTCTCCTCAGTGCCTGGCCGTGTTTCTCGGGTCCAGGCTACCAAGCTCTTCCCGAGCTTCCCCGCTGCTGCTGAAGGGCCTGTGTTGCCGGGAGGCCTTACTCGGCCAGTGTGCTGCACGGCACCGGAAGCCAGAAGGCTCGACCCTGAAGGGAAGCAGGCAGTGGAGGCCCGGCCTTCCTCCCGTGTTTCCACACAGACATTGCTGTTTAATGACCTCCCCTTTGACCCCTTCATGGACTGATGACTCCCCACAAGGGCTTAAGACCACTCTCTTTTGGGGGGGGCACAGTTCTGTGTATCTTGTTCATAGACCCTCAATGTCTTTTTTGTACAGTGCACCTTGTTCATACAGCACTGTAATTTTTGCGGATTGTAAAGTACAGTACTGAAGTCTTATGTTCCATCATGCATTGAAGTACTGCACATGAGAGTTATGCAAACAAAAACAAAGTCATAAAATTGGAGTTTCCTTTGACCATTTCTTTGTTCTGGATATTGTACGGATTATATACAGTTCCTCATTTAGTGACCAATTCTTTTGACTACCTAGTCATAGTAAGTTAACTCGGTCATTAAATGAGGAATATCTGTACTTCTTGTGCTACTTCTAAACCTATAAAAAGCCACTGCAGTTCATATTTTATAAAGAGGATTCTAAATGGAAAACTCTGGAATAGAGGCATTGCAAACTTGGCTTCAAAGATGTTGGAAGCGAGAGAATATAGTAGAATGTTTGTGAATACTTCATGCAATATGTTTTAAGGTAGAAATCATAATAAAAAACCAAATTTAGTTTTGTGTAGGATAGGAATGAATAGGGAGAAATATTTCTGACATTCAGATGACTAAACCTGCAATTCTTCCTCTTGTTCTTTAGCTGTAGAAATTCTAAAACAAAGGTCATAGTTTAGCAAAATTGAGGTAAACCTTTGCAGTCCATTAAGATCACGTGGCACAAAGCTCCTAACACTTTTAGCTTCTTCTTGTCCCCTCTCTGTGTCCTGCTGTGTGGTGATAGAGGATGGTAAAAAGGACCGTTTCCTGCTGTAGTTCTGCGACACCACCTTCAATACCTCAGACCTGAAGCAGCCAAGAAGTCTACAGAGGGTAGAGGCAGAGGAGGCAGCAGAATTCAAGAACCCCCCCAAGGGTGGCAAAGGATGTGCCCTTGCTCTCTCCTTGCCCCATGATTTATTCTCCTTGGATTTCTCCCTGGGCTCTTCTCTTTTCACTCCACTTCCTCTCTACTGTGGTTGCCAATGGGCTGATGGTGCCCCGGGCCCAGAGCCCACCCCTCAGTCCTGCTCATCCTCACACAAGTGCAGGGCCACCGATGCCTTTAAGACCTTCACTTCACCACTGCCCAAGCCTCTGGGGTGGAAACAGCAGGATAAAATGGGGTCAGACTCAGCGGGATAAGAGATGTACCAAGCAGTGCGCCCCACAATGCCCCGCAGCTGGCTGGATAGGGTCTGGGAGTCAGAAACACATTTACTGTGCATATCACTCTGAAACTGCCATATACAGTTTACATAGTACATGTATGTCTTTTCTATGTGTGTGTGTGCACACGCGTGTGATACTGCGGATTGAACCTGGGCCTTCACACTGAGTTACACCCTTTTTATTGTTTTCATTTTGAAACAGGGTCTTGTGAAGCCACTGAACTGCCAAGCTGGGGTCAAACTTGCAGCCTCCTTGTTTCCGTCTCCCAGAGAGTAACAAACATATATGTCTTCATATCACTCAGAGGCAGTGTCATGTGCCAGCGCAAAAGCACTTATTTTTACTTACTGACTGATTCACTAACTAGGATATATTTATAGTGTATGTAGATATATACTTCTATATTATATATATGAATGTTATATATTTATATGTGTAAATATAAAAATGTATGTATACATATATGCATATATAAGTACATATATATGTATATAAATATAAAATATATGATATACAGGAAATATGTGTATAATATATGTGGCATAATTAGGACAGAAAGTATAGTTTAGAGACTTTCCTTTGAGTTGAATAGGGCCAAAGTTATTATTCCTAGTTTATAGATGTTAAATTTGAAAATACGAGGTTTCTGAAGCAGGTCCCCTGCTTCCTCTGGCATCCCTCCCTGAACTTTGCACTTGCACTAGTGTCTGATATTCACATGTGTACATGCACAACTTGGACGTGTGTGCACAGGCAAGCTCCACCCAGTGACCTGGAGCCACATCCACAGGGCCCCTTGCCCTCTCCCATTGCGCCCCATTCAGCTTATCAGTTCCTCACTGCATTGTGTCTCTCACAGATGCCTGCCATCATTCTTCCAGTCATTCAAATGCGACTAGAACTGCGGATCATCTTTCTCTTTCTGCCCTTTCATCTTCTAATTCCATCTGTCTCCAAGATTCCTCACGGGGTCATCTCTGCCCTCTCTTCTTCCCTGAGGCCACCTCCCACTTGGCTTTCATCATTTTAGACATAGGTTCCCAGGGCACCTTCCCAATGGCTCCCTCTCCTCCCTCTCCATCTCCGCCACCAGGCTGGGTGCAGGGCCCCCAGCCCCTGGCCCGAGGTGGGCCAGACACTGTTTCTGGGATGTCTGGATGTTCCTGCCTAAGCCTGCCTTCCACAGCAGTCTAGCAAGGGCTCAAGGCTACGAGCAGGCCACTTGCATCCACTCTCCCACATGACTCACTGCATTTCTGTTTCAAGAGTTTGCCTTGGACTTGTCTCTCTCCCTGCCTCTCTTCCTCTTTTCTTTTTATTCAGACTCTAACTAGACACTTGGCTCAAAATCCTTGTCCCCATGCTCTCTAAGTAAGCACCACAGATGGATTCTGTTTGCTGAAGTCATGTGATTTCCCTCAGTATCATGTGCCCTGGTTCTTCATTGTACTAGCAGGGATGTGATGGGTTCATCTTACCAAAGCATTTATAAAGGCTTCTTGTCAATATTAATATTACTTGTCCCTTTAATGGGATCGAAACAGCTGAAGGTGTATAAATTAATACTTGTACTAATTGACTAATTCACTGAACAAGCATTATTATTATCTTCATAAGCATATAGAAGGTTGAGTAAGGTCTCTGTCTTTACCAAGTATTGCAAGGAAGTTATTGGCTTATTTTGCCTTCACATGTCTGATACTTTGCCTTCACTTGTACATTATCCTGAGCTAAATACTCCGCAGACAAGGGACACATGCTAATAGGAAACATTTTACATCAAGGACTAAAGATTTACATGCAAAATTGCATTTCACAATTGTTCTCTCTTTGATCTCAGAAGCTTTTGCTGCATCCTATCTGACTCTCCTGAAACATGAAATCTGAATGTAGGCACAGGCTTGACTTTCTGTGTCTTTTTTCATGTCAGCAATAATTTCACAAGCCAAAAGAACTGGAAGATAAATAATTTCCAAGTATGTGTCTTTGTTTTTAAAAAGGAAAATTTGTACCTTTTTCTTAGACTTAATTAAAATCTTTTCAAGCAAAGGTAGACAAGTTGTTTCTAGTAAAATGAAACTGTGCATAAACTCCCCAGCAGTTCAAAACTTAGCATTCTGGACTTTTTCACAAATTACAACTGCAAGTTTAACAGCCAACCTTTGGGACTTCAATGTACCAGGTAGGGATATTGTTCCATGGAATAATTGCTCTCCAGAGGAAAGGCATTTCGGTGGCTTTCATGTTACAAGGCAGCACAAGTCAATGGGTCATTAATCATTAGTGAGTGTCATTGAAGAGTTTAAATATAAAGAAAAGGCCCAATGACACTAAATATCAGAGGGAAAGAAGAATTGTGAAAATTTTCATGGTAATCTGACTTACTGATATTAAAGTTGTATATTTATAATATGTACATATACCAGGTCTAAAAGCAATCTGATAAAATAAAATTTAAATTAATTTATTACATTAAATACAAATTTATGTTTTCACAGTTAATTCTTTGGGGGTCTGTGTTGGAGAATAGCAGAGTAAACAGAAATGTGATAATGATTTCGTGGTATGAAATAAAAATGTGCCATCTTTATTTTTGGTTTGGTTTATTTTTTCAGTTTTTGGTTTTGTATTCATCTATTTCAGGATAAAAGGAGCAATTTGTAATAAAAGCATATATGTAATAAAAATTCAGATAAAGGGGAAGAAGTATTAAGTTGAGAAAAAGAAGGTGTGTTGTTTTTCCTTCCAAATCTTAGGTTAAAGGCAACTAATGCAGTCAGGAATAAATCGAGCACGAGATTTCCAACAGCTAAGGCAAGGAGAAGTGGAACAGGTTACCTCACGTGAGCCACAAGGGAAGCCAGGGCAGCCACCTCGCAGGATCCGCCTTCAGGAGCTACCTCCTTGGTGTCGCTGCACAGTGGTGCCTGGGTGAGCTTCAGTTTCACACAACAGACACCTCCTCAGGGTAACTCGAGCCAACATATCGGAAAGAAGCAAGGGAACTCACTGAATCGGAGGATGAGTGCAGAAACAGCTGGTGCCCAAAAGGGACCCCACTCTTCACCAGCCTTAGTCACACGGGAAATCAGGCAGCCCCTCGAAGGTGATAACCCTTCCCCAGGTCCGTTCCTGCCGTCCTTGTGCCTGAAGGCCTACCAAGGTGACTCGCACCTCAACAGCAGAGTAGAGGTGGTGCTCTAACGCCTCTGTTTCGCTCTTCTGCAGTTAGCCTGCGGTGCCCTGCAGCTGTCATTGGACACAGTGAACTGCTCTCCTTCCCTCGGGCCCCTCCTTCCCGCCATGCCAATTGCCGGGTCCACACAGAATCCATTGAGTCCAAGCTAAACATGGTGAAGCAAGTTATGCTGAGGGGAGAGAGAATAATGAACTGAAATGAGAATGAATTTAATAATCTGGTAAGACTACATATCATCACTCCAGGCAGAATTTAGCAGAAGAAAATGAAACGCTTCATCTCACTGGAAGTCTTAGGTTTTACTCCTGCCCACCCTGGCCAACCAGCCAGAGAACGAGGTTAGAGAGAGAAAGACACAAAAAGCCACCCCGAAGAAAGCAAAAGGACATGGGGTGTTTTTAAAAATGGCTCCATGTCTGTACCATCCAGGATTTGGACTCCAGAGAGAGGATGGGCTGAGTTTAGAGGATACAGGAGCCCCCACTGTGAAAGGAAGGCTCTCATGTAGGAAATCTCCAAGGCCCCACCGGGTTCCTAGTGGGAAAGTAGGCATTGGAATGTACGATCCCACCACTGCAAGGCAGAGAGGGAACGGCGATTGCCCAAGGGGAAGTGTGTGGTGCTTGGAAGGGAGGCTCATGGCTGGCCAGGCCATCCACCCAAGCAGGACCAACGTCGGGGGCAGGTCGCGTAAGCAGCAGCAGTGTTGATGCATCTGACTTGATGTTTACTGAGGGTTTAGGATATGCCAAGTTTACAGCATTAGTCCTCTCCATCCCCTAGCATGATAATACACTCATTTATAATTATGATTTTAATTAAAAATTGCCGAGACCACCCAGATGACCGGTGACAGAATCAAGACTCAAGTCTGACTCAGCCACCATCCCTACGGAGGCCTTTGGTAGCTGCTCCACAATAGAGGCAGGCGCTCTCAGCAAAGTAGACTGCAAATCAAGCTTCCTGAATACATCGGTATGTGGGCAAATGTGGTTTGAAAATACATGCTAAAAACTGGATTAAGTTCACATGAAGAGCTAAATAAATGAAGCTGAAGATGAATATCAGTATCATTTTAAGAAAAATGAGTTGTTTAAATGTTTAGAGTTTGCTAACTCTGAATATTTTGATAAATGTACCTGTCTGATCTACATTATTTAATTTAAATTTTACTATGAGTGTGTTTTAAAAGACGAAAACAATAAGAAATTTAATGCCAATAATTTTATAAAAATGCAGATAATGAGACATCAAAAGCAAAATCTCTTGTCACTGATGCCCAAATCCTCTGCTAAACCCAAACCCATCCCCTAAATGTAAGAAGTTGGCTGTATATTTTTTAAAATAATCTTATTTTTCAAACAAGCAGAATCTTTGGTGTCAGTGGAATAATTTGAGCCTAGCATTATAGCCAAATAACAGAAAGTTATCAGTTGATTGAACATTTTTATCTCCAAATCATAAACGTTTTTTATATTATCTTCATATATGGTAAGAAAATCCTATGGGTGATGGCAGTCACAAAGTCAAATATATCCATGTACTATGTGCCAGTTTCTTTCAGTACTTTATATTCTTAGTTTCTTAAAAAGGAACAATTTTTAGAAACTTATTTTGGGTTCAGGCCCATGGGAGAATTAGAATTCAATGATAGCTCTTAGTTTTCTTTCTCTCAGGGAAAATGATTATATATATATTCATATATAAGTTAGGGATACATATCTATAACTATGAAACAAGTAAACATGTAATTTTGCAAAGTATATATATCACCTGTTCACATATCTGCCTCACACAAGTTTATAAGCAATCTTGAGTGTTCACTTACTGTTAAACCCATTTGAGTCAACAAAGGCTCTCTGGTAAAACTACTCGTTTTTACATAGAATGTTTTTATTAAATAATTTAATTTTGGAAATATATATTGAAAGAAAAATAGAAAACAGAATCTCATTACATACAGTGGTACTATAACATTATTTTGCTACCATTTTAAATTTGATTCTTACCACATAGATAGAGGTATTACTGTGAATTTGGGAGCAAAGAATTATTGGAAAAAATGAAATTCTGGGATATTTTTCAAATTTAAAAATACTAATATTTTAAATATGAAATGATAAAGACAAGACAGAGTGTGACTTTATTTTAATAACTTTTCCTGAGGGCCCCCAGCCTTTCCGTATGTCTCTAAGGCTCTTCAGTGCATCTGCTCTATCGCTAACCATATGCAGAAGGAGGTGTCCACATATGTGTGGGGGACATGCAGGAGCCAGCCTTTTCCCATGCCCACGATAAGTGCTAAAATATCTTAATGTCTCATCAGTATTTTCGATGCTTGGATCACCTTATTTATGAGATTGCTTTGTTTTAGCTACTCAAAAAAAATTCTTCTAAATCAATCTTAACATTTCATGTTGCTTAACATTTGAAATCTTTGTTAATGCATTTGATGATAAAATCATGGGCAGATCATCATAGGAAATGAATTACCTGGGGGAAATCATACAGCTGTATTCTGTTTTTTGTGGGAAGGGAGAATAAAGTGGGGGGTCTGTTCTTATTTGTTCTTCAGAGTGACCCTACATTAAAAGGTGATTGCATCAATATCACACTTAATTCAGAATTTGTTCTGCAGAGCAATTGAATGCCCTCAGTGGGAGGGGTGGCCTCCCTGCCTCTGGGCATGGACAAAACAAGGGCACCTTTTTATTGCCACAGATTTAAGAAGTGGGGAGGCAACCGGAGACCATTGAGAGTTTCAGGCAAGAAGCAGCATCAAAACCAGAGAACAAGGTAAACAACAGGAAGGGTGAAATAAAATTAGCCCAGTACTAAAGATTGCACTTTGGATCCAGAACAGCCACACAATATGTGAGGTCCAGTGAAAAATAATCCCAGTTCACTTGTTTAAAAATTATTAAAAATTTCAAGCTGTCCACAATAGTACATTAAAGCCAGAGCCTTCTGGACATGGGGCCCGGGAAAGCCACACAGACACTGTGTACACATGAAGGATATCCCCCTAAAACACAGAAATAAATAAGGAAATCGCGCCAGAATACCCTCAGAAAGATTTGAAAAGATGAACATATCCACAAAGCACATAGGAGACAAAGCAAAGAGAACAATGGAAATCAAGAAAATCTAATGAAGATTAAATATACTTGAGGGTACACCGGAGTTCTCCTTTGGTCATTAATTGTGGCGGACATCTGCTAGTTGGCTTTGACTTCAGCTTTGGCCTTTGGAAAGCCAAAATGGTGGAGGTCTTCTTCCATGTCAATTTTAGCATCCCTGAGCAGCCTTGGGAGAAACAGTTGGGTCTTCATGAAGTCTGATTGATTGTTCCCTTGATGTCATGAAAAGGAATGAGTGCGTTGTTCCAATTTATTTTTTGCCTCTGAATACTTACTTCCCTCCAACTGATAGACTCTATTCCTGTCATATGTTGAATTCGGTCAGAAGTCAAAGTACAGATAGGGCAAAATTCTACAATATCTAATGATGATGCTACTCTTTGGTATTTTATTTAAAAGTAATTTTCAAAAAAACCTAAATTGACAAGTCAGCAATCAATTTGAATATTTAATAAAATTTTGTATCTTGACTGTAGGCATTAGGGCTACAGTTCAGGATGTGAATGTTATGGGTATTATATGTACTTTATATATTAATTTCATTGGAAACTTAACCCACTGAAGTAGGTAGAGGTCATTGTATTCATCATGTGTTTAACAATACTGAAGCCAGGGAACGTTACATGGAGACCAACTGGAGGTGAGATGCAATGGAACCAAACCAAACTTTGCGAGCTGTGTGAGTGAGCTGTCTTTTGGAAGAAGGAATTCATGTCTTAAATAAATAAGGTAAAAGTAAAATAAAATGGTAGGAAAACTAAAGACCCACTGGCCTAGATAACTGTTAGTGTTCCTAAGGATTAGCATTTTATCTTTGTTGCCACAGATAGTAAGTGCATATTGTTAAAGATAATTGTGGTGCATTAAATAGTAGCATTACTATTTAAAAAGTAAACGATGACCATAGACGTGAGTATATTTTTAAATTTTTACTTTCAAATAGTTCAAGCTTTTCCTGACATGATTTCTATTATTAATGGTTCTCTACAGTTCCACTTTCTTTAGGCACATGAGCCATGATCACAAATCCCTTGGGAAAAAAATCCCATTTTACATAGTCAACCATGTGTAAGTCCAGATTTATTTATAAGTGCATAAATCATGGATTTGCACCTGTGTGGAAAAAAAATGCTTCATTGTACAGAGGAGTTCTTGCCAAGTTGATGTTTAATATGGCCAAGTCCAGCAAAATCATGACATCTTCTATTCCTTGTCTCTTTGAGAAATTTCTCCCATGCTATATGGTCTCTGTTCTCCAATAGCATTAATAACATGAGCCATCATTTATTAAGCTCTTATCCTGTTCTCGACATTTTACATGTATCATTTGTGAAACCTGGCATGACTCTGAAAGATACATGTTCATGTCTACGTTTTTGAGATGAAAAAAGTGTGATTTGAGAAATTGAATTGGTGAGTCACATCAGTGGCCTTTCTTTGGGGTTCCATTGCTACTTTGTCACTTCCAATAGACTTTTTCTTCAGATCTTGGAGAGAAAATTTCATGTAAAATTGATGTCTTCTACATAGAGTGACTTTATTGTCAAAAATAATGAGGGGCCTAAACCAATTTTGGAAATCAGTATTATCATGTATGGAAGAGTTGCAGAATATTGTTTTGATTTACATTTATTATGTTTCCTGATTTTTGATATTTCTTAAGATAAATTCTCCAATTATGATATGTTGTCAAAAATATGTCAAAATTTTATGATTGCAAGGTATAATTGTCTAATGTCTTTACTTTTGAAAATATCAATTATGGGTAAGGCTGCATTTATTCATGAAAGTGATTAACTTTATTAAAAGTGACATTGTTATAAGTCCTTCAATTTCTCATTCCCTTTCCCCTATTGAAGATTTGCTCTTCAGCCCAATTGGCACATTCTTAGAGTTCAATTAGTTGTTCAATTTTTTTTAAAGATTAAATATATTATTTACACTTTAAGAACGGTTTAAATGCAAAGTAGTATTTAGTGTTATGGGATTCAATTGTGTAGCTTGTGTTTTAATTTTCATGTTTACATAGAGGAAATAAAACAGCAGCACATTTTTCCAAAGATAGATGATTTTTCTACCCTCAAGAGTCAAGACAAAAACTGGAAGGCATTTAACAAAGCCTGAGCTTTCTGGAAAAAGGTAAGACACTAGGCCAAATGTGAATGGCTGGAATTAGCAATGTATTTTTCATTTTCAAGATTATCCCCGCTATTTTACCTTTAATATTTTCATTTTATGTGATATAAATTAACAGTCTAAGTCAGCTTCAAATCTTAAATAATTTTATTTTTCTTCAGTAGTTTGGTATGTGGCTCTGTAATGCTCTCTTGGTAATAGGTTTTAAAAAAAGGAAAAACACAATGATTTCTATGGATCCTATTCTGCATGGATGAGCAGGACCATGGTTCCTGGAACACGATCTACAGCGCACTCCTTCCCATTTTTGTTCCCACACTTTGTTCTAATGAAATCAAACAGCTCTTTAAACTACAAAATGTGTTAAATCCTTCATCATCTGAATCTGTTATTATTTTGAAATGCAAATAAATAAATTTCTTTAATTAGAAAGTTAATTATCCTTACTCCTCTTCTCCATTTTAAAGAATATGGTAAAATAGAATTTTTTCCTGTAAGAATTTTTTAAAAAATTGATCACAGCATGTTATAGGCTACTATTTTAACTCTGGCCACGTTCTATCAGTTTCAGAGCTACATGCAGAATGGTTTCTGAGAGACACTAAGGAATTGTAAAGCCATGTTCTGGACTTGGAATCAGGAAATATGATTTCTAGGTCACATTGCCAGTAAATGGCTATGAACACTGCACAAGGGTGCTTCTGGGGTCTGAGATTTAGTTTCCCTGTTCTATGAAGTGCTCAACTAAAGGATGCAGCTTTTGATCTTCTACAGTTCCGCTGAGTCTATCCTTTTTTTCCTCCATGAGGAAATCATAATAATGGAGAATGACAAAGGAAGACCTTCAAGTACTAATAGAAAGTTTTTTTTCTTTAAGTATGGCCCTCTGAAGGATTCTCTGGGTGTATGTGTCTCTCTATCATCTGTCTACAAAGTTTAAGCATCAAATAAATTCACTGTGTGTGTTCTTTGGTAGACTGTTAACGATTAACTTAATATGACATTTCCTTCTTATATTTCTTTTCAGAGAAAAGAAATCAGATTTAAAATTAAACATTATAAGCTTCATTATTTCACTCTCTGTAACTGCATAAAATGGCTCACAAATGAGATTAGTATATATTTGAGAGACATTTGCAGGTTACCTCCTTGATATTAGTTAATTGCAACCTTCTGTTAGTCTAGTCTAACCCTTTCCAGGGTTAGAGCCAGTTTTTTGCATTAGTTCTTCCAAAGGGCCCACATGTCAAATAGCCTTGGAACAGGGTACAATTTAAATTACTGGTGGTCTACTAGTTATGTTCAGTCCAGGAGAACAAACACCAGATGTATTATAGCCAGACTTTCAAGGGCATTTTAAAGGAAGGGGGAGAATGGTCTTTCCCAAATTGTGGGATCCATCCATATTTGTTTTGCATAATCATCTCATTCTGGAAGAGTTCAACTCATATGTGTCTATCACCAGGTTCTCTGAAATGCCTCCATGAATGAAGACTCCATGCATAAAACAATTTTACATAAGAAAGACATAATTCACTCTTGCTCCTTCACAAGTGACTTAGAATTGCATGCCTGATTGAAAGAGGAATTGATGATATATGGTGTGTCAAATCTTATTTAAGGTTATTTGATAATGTCCTGTGCTTTTGTTTAAAAATCAAAATACACACTAGTTCACAAAAAAGGAAAATCAGGTTAGAGCCATTGTCTGCAAAATGAGTCAGCTAATTAAAAGAGAATAAGTTTAAAATCATTTTTATTCAACTCGGGGCAAATGTTTCCTGGAGATTGTGCTGATATTTTCAGACTTTCTTCTTGATAACACCCACCATCTCCATTTTCTTTTCTTTATCTCTAAACCTTCCCTGGCTCTAGGGTGACATTGACACTCAGCACAGCTAGGAAAGGTGATTTTGCTGGCTGCTCTGAGAGGTCTGGTGTGAAGAGAGGAGCACCTGGAGCCAGCTGTGCAAAGCCTTTGATCTTTTATTTACATTTTAGTTTCATGTTTTGGGGCTAGAGGAGAGTTCTTAACCAACATTGGTTAAATGAATTTAAGTTTTTGTACAAAGATTCTACTTAGCCACAGTCTGATGAATGGAAATCTGTTATCCATCCTCTCCTCATGGGGCTATAATACAATGAAGTAAATAACTACCAGTTATTTTCTGAACCACAAGGAAATAAACACACTCTTTGTAAGGTAACTGCATTTTTTTCTATTGTGTTTTGGCACAATTTGGTTTTCTAACATATCTACAGCTTCAGTGAGTGAAATTTAAATACATTTTCTTATTATCTGTACCATCTTATGAACTGAACCATCCATATTATACTGGAAAATTTGCATATATATATATATATATATATATATATATATCAAAGAAATGTAATGTATAAGGACAGCTAGGGAGATCAAAATCCATCAGGCAATTTTATGAAAAGAAAAAAATCTGCCAACATGCACATTTCAAGATTCTTTTAAATAAAAAGGTTTGCAAAAAGTATAGGTGTGGCTAAGTATGTTAGCATTTAAGTCTGGAAATTTAAATGATTTCTTGCATTTTAATTAAGGAAATATATATATATTCATATTGATTGCAGATATGACAATATTTATAGAGCTCAAGGTGGAGTGCTTGCCTAGCATGTGCATATCCCAGGTGTGTTCCTGAGAATTGCCCCATCAATTTGTACAGGAGTTTATATATCTATGTCTAACTCATTTAGTACTGAATAATTATATGAATTGAAAGAATGAGAAGAAAATGATGTCATTATTTTAGACATATATACATTCAAAGCACAGAACTAGCAATTGTTAACTGATTTTTTAATGAAAGGATTTTTTTTATGTTAAATTCTTTTACTGGTACATTTTAGGTATACAACACAATTACATTTCTCATTGGGAATTGTACCTTTACATAATGCATCTTGGTTCTTATTTTTTCCCCATTCCCT
>NW_004624739.1:30261944-30337025 GCF_000247695.1 Heterocephalus glaber | reverse complement strand
AGCACAGTTTGCTATAGCTAAAACTTGGAAGAAGCCCACATCACCATCAACTGGTGACTGGATAAAGAAAATGTATTTTTTTAATAAAATGGAGTACTACTCAGCCATAAAAAATGAGAAATTAGTCACATTTATAGCTAAGTGGATGCACATTGAGGAGATACTCTTAAGTGAAATAAATAGGACACACATATATAAATACTGAATAGTTTCTCTAGTGTGAGAAACTGAAAGTGTAAATAAGGATGAAATGTATAATAGGTAATGTGAAATAGGAAGAAAAGGGGCAAAGGGGAAGGAAGTTGGAGGGATAGGAGAAAGGATAGAAGGGAATGGGATTAACATTAGAAAATGGAAAAATGAAAGGATTTTTAAGAAGGCAAGATATTCAATCTAGGATTAATTACCCTAAACCCGGGAAATCCAAATCTAGGTAACCTGCTGGTCACTGTTGTGGCTTAGATCTAAAACATACCCTGAAATTCTCACTTTTGGAGAGGACAGATGATGGGTTGGTCTCTCTGGCTCCTCCCTCCTCTCTGTACTTACTGGCTGCCATTGATAAACAGCTTTCCTCCACCAAGCTCATCCATGATGCTGTTTCTGCCTTGGAACTGGCAAACCGTGGACTGAATCTCCTGAAACTATGAACCAAAATAACCTCTCCTTTCAGTTGTGTGAGATATTTTGTCTCTGTGAAGGGAAAGTGACTAATATGATCACCTACTGGGGTAAATTGAATGAAACAACTCTGAAGTAATTATTGGCCACTAGAGATTTCCCTTTTGTCCTCTGCAAGATTATTGTGTCAAGTGTGTTGACATTTTAAGTTAGATGAGCACAGTTTATTGAAATATGGACTTAGAATCTTCCATAAACAATAATAGGGAAGAATTATTTAAATATATTTGGTGAAATTGGCTTTTTGGAATGCAATGAGAATACTGTCAAAGGCTGCTGCTTTTCTCATTGTTTCTGCTTAGCATTGAAAAGTACATCTATGTTTGTAAAACCTGATTAGTGTCCTCAGTTTTGGGTTTGTTTATTGTATTTTTAGTTTTGCAGGGAGATGTTTCCCTGAGGGTTTTATGGGTTGTTGAAGCATATTATCTCAAAAATAAATATAATTATCTCTGGTTAGAGACAAAGAAATAAAACTCAAAATAACATATCCAAACAGACTGTGGGTGGACCATATTAAAGATTTTGTTAAGGGGTTTACTAGAATTGGGATGGACTTTGGACAAACTTCTTAATTCAGGAAATTGACTTAGCAGAGTTCTATAAATCTATAAATCAGAATTAGTAAAACACTTAAAATATATACTCCTCTTTATCCATAAAATATTTAGCTTCTTTTCAGCATTTGTATTTCTCTATGGGACCTGGCTGGGGCTCTCCAGGCTGGGGAATCAGCAGCCCAAATGCAGATCCCAGGAACAAGTAGGAATGTGACCTAGGGTAGGGTAGCCACCGACAAAGGCCACCTACAAAGAGGGTTTCCACCTGAGCCTGCAGGGTACTCTGCTGCGCTGACTTGTGTCTCAAGGCTGTTTCCTCACCCAGGGAGCAAGGTCCCCTCTGTACTGCTCAAGTGTCACCTCCACTACCCTCAGAAGATGCCAGGCACCACGGGGCAAGCACACGGTGCATGGGATGGGCACAAACAGGGCAGAATAGACACAGCATCACTGCCATTGATGCCCAGGGTGCACAGTAAGATTTGCTTCCAGATATTAAATCCTACTTAATGTGCAAAGTGCATGAAGTGGTGGAAGACATCTGGGAAGGAATAAAGAGATTTGGCATTGTAATCTCTTCTAGGTGGAAGCGATTAACTAGAGCAAGTTTCACAAGCTCTTTATGCTACTGCTTTGCATTTGGCCAAGTGGACAAAACAGCATTTGATTTGCTGCCTGGGAAGTATTTTGGTGGCGTGAAAAAAATCAAGAAAACATTTAAGCCCAGGCTGAAGAATCTTTTTCAAAAGTTGTTTCCCTGGAGTATAGTGACTATTAAAAGAAACAGTAATTTTAATAAACCATATTGCAAATGCCAAGTGTTAAGTTCAAGATTTATTTTAGCATAGTACTAATGCAAGTGTGATTTAAGCATGGAGAAATAGAACTCTTTCAGTAATGATTAATTTTTTCTCTTGAACATAAACATCAGTTGTTCACACTTAGGAAGAAGGAATTTTTTGTCAGCTATGGACTCCACAAAGCAAATACAGTGTTCTATTCCTCTTTCATAGTAAAAATTAAAGTGTTCGAGACAGATTATCCTAGATTATAGCCACTTAATAGCTGTGTGATTTTAGATAGGTCATTTAACCTTTCCATGCCACAGTTTACTCAGTGGCAAATGAAGATAATACACATTTAATAGTGTTAGTTGGACTATTAAATGTGTGAAGTGCTTTGACCATTTCTGGCTCACGAAGTAAACTTAATAGCTGTTGGCTGATATGTATATTTTTTGCATACCAGAGGATCACAACTGTTCAGGGCAATAGAAAGAGTTCAACAAGTTTATGATGTTAATCCTATCCTCTGATTGTTTTGGCTTCTAAAAATAGTGAGATTAACTGAATAGCTAACAATTTTCTCTCTTCTCTTCTTCCCCCAAAAACGTTCAGTATATGCCGAGCCTGGGAAAACATGCTTACGGTCATGATCACCAGTGTCTCTTGTGGATTGTACAATTTCTGAACCTTAAGTTTCTTAAAAAAGGGGTTTCTTATATTTTGTTCTTATATATCACAGATGGGATGAAATAATTAAAATCCAATTACTTATAAAGTAGCATTTTTTACACATAAGATGGACAATAGCAAACAGTTTTAGTTCACAAGATTGCTGAGAAACAACTGAATTAGAAAAATCTAATTTAAAAAATTTACCATTCCATTTTCTGTGTCCTCCTCAATCTCCTTTTTTCAGAATGATATAATTTTCATGGTAGAGGTCTTTTACTCCCTTGCATTGGTTAATTCCTAAGTACTAACTTTTTCTTGATGGTTTGTAAATTGTATTGTTTTCCTAATTTCTTTCTCAGTGAGTTTGTTATTAGGGTATGGGAACGCTATTGATTTTTGCCAGTTGATTTTGTGTCCTACTACATTGTTGAATTTGGGACAGGGAGATCTTTTTCAAATGGGAAGGGGATCGAACAGTGGAAGAAGTTGGGGGAGAGGAGGAAAAGGAGATAAAAATAATCTTAAAAATGGAGACAGCTCTTATAAACAGGAAGGGGAGCGGCAGATGGGGGATGGGAGGGGAGCGGGTAGGGAGCAGGGGACACAAAACAATTCAGATGTGTCCTGTCCATGCACCAGTTCCTCACGCTGAATACAATCACTCTGTACTGCAAACGCGGGCTAATAAAATGTTTTTAAAAATTTGAAGAGAACACCCTCAAAATTGATCTAAACATTGTCAAAAAGGGGGATCCTTTTAAGGTGCTTCATTGTGTAAACCATCTCTCCAGTATTTTACTTTGGCAGTACCAGGATGTTTTTCTGTTTCGTAGCAAGCTCAAGTTCCTGAGGAGTGTTTCTCAGTTGGTCACCGTTACCATAATAACGCACGCAGTGTAACTACCCGTCCCTACCCTGACCACAGCTGCACTTCCCTATCTCCAAAACATCCGAATTCTGTGCTTCTTTCTAGCTTATTTCAATTCAGCCCCCTCTAACTTATAAAACCCACTAATGTCCCTTGAATGTCTTTTATCATAAAATGGAACAGAGTACCTGGAACTTAGACCAAGTGCCATGGGTCCATTTGTGTTGCAATGTCGCAGGGCAGTGGGAGGAGACAGCTGGGCTGTATCACTTTCTGCTCATCTAACTTGACCACAGGGGATCAGGAATTTGAAAGCCAGGGCTTTCCTCTGAAAGCCCTGGTTGCCGGCATCACCGCCCTGCTTGTTGTTTAGTCTAATATGCTTTCTGCTTAGCCAGTTCCATTCAGGACTTTCGAGCTCCTTCCCATTTGGCATTGGCAGTGCATTCTTGTGAATGGGTGAGATTCTGAAAAGTTTCCATTTTTATTTTTGGGAAAGAATGTGAAACACAGACCTACTCTAATTTTTATTCAAGCTCATTTCATTTGTGAGACTTTCTGAGAAAGTAATTATAATGCTGATAACAGTAATAGCAGCTGAAATTTATTGAATGCTCAATATGTCCCAGGCACTGTGCTGAACTTTGAGCATTCATTATTTTATTGAACTCTTAACTCAAGTATATCCTAGTATCACCGCCACTTTACAGATGTGGAGAATGCAGTGCAGAGATGGGTATGTAGCTTTGCCTGAGTCCTGGTCCTCGAGTGGAAGAGTCAGAATTCGGGTCTTCTAAGGTTGGCTCTCAAGACTGGGAAGCAGCCCCCAAAGATGTAGACACTCATTGCATGAGCGGGAGCCTTGTGCAAGATTCATATGTGCAGGGTACGATGTAAGTAAATCAAGGCACGTAATAATATATTTTAGTAGTTACTGTAGGCAGTTGGGGGAAATCTAAAGATATATGTGAATTTGGGAATCTTCAAGGAAGTTGGGAAACTTTGGTGTTTTGGGGGTTTTTTTTTGAAGAAAAGAAGACAAGATAAAAAATTCTATGTAGGAACATTGGAGTGAGAAACAAGATGTAAAAAAGAAAGAAGCATTTCCAAGACAGAAAGTGAAGGTCCCGCCTTCTTCTACAGGGCTAGGACAGCAGCAGCAGACAGCATGGCGTGGACACTCTTCCCTGGATCGGTGGCTTTCCCAGGCTTTCCTGAAGCCTGAGAGTTCTTGGAGTCACACAACCCCATCCCCACTTACCCTGGAATCGCTCTGCTGCTCTTTGGCCAGGCCTGTGCACCAAAGCCCTGCTAGCAGGCAGATGCCACAGCAAGCTCGACCTGGAGGCCTAGCTGGTCATGCTGCCCCAGTTACTTTTCTGGAAAGTGAATTTCCACAATGACAGCCTCTATCTGTTTATAGGTTCACGGTTCACATAATTGGTTTTCATAACATCATGTCTTTTGATCTTCCCCACAATCTAGAGTGAAAGATGCACAGTAAATGCATAAAAGAAAAAAAAATAGAGGACAAGCCAGTTGTGGCTGGTATAGGAAGGGATCCTGCCTTCTTATTGTCTAAGAAGATTTCTAAGCTTTCCAAACTTTATTTTCTGCTTGCAGAGGAAATGTGAGAATGAGCAAGATGCCGAGTGCGGGGTCTCTTTCTCCCTGCCTGTAATTATTCACTCCATCCAGGAGGCAGTTGCAAGGGTGGCCAACGCTGTCAGTCAGCCTCTGCCCTCCTTTGAAACTCCCTGATTATGGGAAAGCGCTTTGCATGTAATCACTTCAATTACTCAGTAAAACTTCCTGTGTTCCTTCTCCTGGGTTTGAACTTGAGTTCTTAAAGAGATCTCACTACTTTCTCTTCACATGGTTTAAAAAGTATACCTAGAAGAAATAGGGAAAATGTGAGCATGCATCTAGTTGTCCAAATTAGCTTACCCCACCTGGAGGGGCCTAGGATCGGTGTGGACAAGATGCATCAGAACAAGGTCTCTGGTTGAGGTTTATCCAGACTCCGGATTCCAGGGAGACTGCAAGCTGGGACCTGGTCGGTGAGCTGCATTCAAAACCATTCACTCTGTGAGAAATTTATCTGGCATGGAGCCCTGGGGTTACTTTATGGGTGATACACTTCTTTGGCCTCGAACTTGGCTAAAACAAATAGAGTTTCAAAACAACAAAACACCCCTAAACAAATAAAGCAACCACGGCAAAAGCCCCTCATTGCTGGAACTCTCATTGCAGGGAATGACAGCTTCAGAAATTTGTCTCTTGCCCCCTGGGGCTGTGACCTGCTCTATGATATTATAGTAACTCAGTTGGCAGAGTCCACAGGGGTGGCTGCCAGCTTCTGACCCTGGGTGGCACAGGCTCAGAGGCTGAGGTGGAGCCCTGCTCTCCCAGCTGGCCCAGAAAGGGCAGCCCTTTCAGAAGAGCCTGTCACTCAAGCAACATGGTGCCAAGGGTCGTGGATTGCTTCATGTGAACGTCCTGTGGCCTTGGAAACTCAGTCATGGGCAGGGGAATGAGGTTTTACTGATAGCTGTCTTTAATTTGGAAATTTGCACTCTATCAGCCTCGTGTGAAAAGAAACATGCATTTATTAAGCATCTGCTGCCTTCCAGGAATTGAGGCTGACACTGACCCAAAGGGACCTGGCTTTGAATGCTGGGAGAACATAATGAGTGGAGAAGGGCTACTTCCAGAGAGGGGTCCTTGGATCCTATCTCTTTCCAGTGGGGAGGCAGTACCCTGAGGACTGTTGTGCCAGGGCAAGAATCAGTACTGGAACTCCCAAAGTGTGTTCTCCATGACAGGGTCTGTCTTTTAGAACCTAGGACAGGCAAAAACTCCAGGCTCCATTCCCAATGTCCCAAATTCATTGGGTTTGATATGAGAGAACGAAAGGCAGAGAACTCTGGAATTTTCAGTGAGGATCTGTCTTCATCCATTTGAGCTGGTATAGTAAAATACCTTAAGTTAGGTGGATCATACACAGCACAACTTTACTTCTTCAGCTCCCAGGTTGGAAACTCTAAGACCAAAATGGCGGCACATGTGGTGTCTCAGAGGGCAGCTTCCTGCTGTGGTGGGTGGAGAACTCCCCTGCAGTCTCCTATGGAGGACACTGATCCCATTCCAGAGGATGCCACCCTCATGATCTAAAACCTTGGCCCTTGCCTCCTAATACAATCAGTTGGGGTTGTGGTTTAAGCATACAAATTTGGGGGTCACACAAATATTCAGACTGCAGCTGCATCCAAAAATTAGAGAAAAATACAAGCAAGAAGAGATGAGGATTTGATTCAGGTGAATATAATGAATATAAAGAAAAGAGTAATGGGCTGGGGATTTAGCTCAGTGGTTCCACTGCCTGCCTTGCAAGCGCAAGGACCTGAATTCAATCCCTGGTACCAAAAAAAACCAAAAGAGTAACAGAGAAGTATTAAGCAAAACATTTTACATCATCACTAAAGTGGTTTTCTATACATTGATTCCTTTGGTTCCATGTTCAAAAGGGACAAGGGACATTAACATTCATTAAATATTATGTTAGGTTCCTCTGTGTGTATGTGTGTGTGATATCTTCCTTATATTTAAAAACCTCTTAAGAGGCAGGTATATCATTTTTATTCTATGGATTCTCTTTTTATGACTCAAAAAATGCCTGAGATTAAAATCAGTAACCACATTTCCAAGATCATAGAAAATATGTGGTGGGTCAGATTTTCAATCTGTTTATCTCTTTCCAAAAACCATATCACACCCAGTAAAAATGTTTCCCTGGAAGTATTACCTCTGTTTTCAAATGAGAAACTATATTTCATGAAGTCATTTAATCAGCCTAGGTTGACAAAGTTAGAGAAGTATGAAAAGAGGACAGCATCTCAAAAGAATATGGACTGATTTTTCTTTTTGAAAAGGAAAGATGTAAGTTTCAGCTAATTTGAGATTCTGAGCTGGTTATTTGAAATAATGGTAATGTCTCCCAAAGCATTTTAAAATTAAAAGGGCTAGCAAATTTTAAAAGGAAGTTAGTACGCTGGTGTGTTGGAATGAGACTGCGTTGCCATTCAAGTGTTCATTGAAAGGATAGCTGGAATGAAGGGGATTGAGACAGAGGTCCAAAGATAGGCACTGCCCAAGACAGAGCTTCCTAACCAGACTTGCTGTTCCTTTTGCCTGGAAGGTTTTGGGCCAGGCTTTCTAAAATTGTTTCCTTCCGACATTATGGTCTGAACTTTCTGGCTGCCTCTCTCTAGTCCAATCTACATTTTCTATTCTACCAGCTCCATGACTTAACAATCACATGCTATTGTGCTTGTTATCTGAAGTAATCTTAGTCATTATTTATTTACTCATTTGCTCTCTCATTTCACTAAAATATCTCCAGGTGACAGGGATCTTTGCCTCTCTTGCCTGTATATTTTCCGAGCCTAAATCTGTTACTGGCAGAAAGTAAGCATTCAATAAAGTCTTAAGGGAAAACAAATAAGGAACAAATGTATATATCACCATTAAAATATGTCAGCCTCATGACATTAATATATGTCTGTCCATTTAATGAAATAGGGTACTTGTCATTAGGAGCTATGGGTTGGTCATGAAGCAGACCTTTGAGGGAAGGAGTTAGGCTTTGTAAAATAGGGCGCCAGCTTCCAGTTAGTATTCCAAATGCTGAGTGTGGGAGCAAACCTGAACCAGGCGACAAGAAGAAAAGCACAAGGTGGAAAGGCCGTAGTATAATGTGACACCCGCGGGGGGCGGGGGTGGGCTACAGGAGAATATTAGTGGTGCAGGATAAAGAATTAGTCATTTACTGATTAATTTCAGAGATAATGAAAATACACAGGTACCTTAGATGCTAACTTATTTACTTTTAGTTTTATGCATTTATTTGCACTACTGGGGATTGGATCCAGGGCTTGATACTGAGCTACACCATCAGCTCTTCTTTATTTTGAGGCAGGGTCTCACTGGGTTGCCCAGGTTAAACTCAAACATGTCATCCTCCTGCCTCAGCCTCTCAGAGTACTGTGGTCATAGATGTGCACTACCACACCCAGCATACTTTGATTCTTATTGAAAAATGAGTAACAAGTTACAAAATTCACCAAGCATTCTCACTTTTGCTTTCAGACATCTTTCAACAGGTTCCATTGTGAGGTTTTAAAATTCAACGTCCATGTCTCTTTTTATGCTGTATTTATGTAGTATCATAAAGGCATAATAATAGAAAGAAGTGTAATAATACAAACTACATATGCATAGTTCAGTGGATTTATCCTTCTTTGCATTAGAGCACAACATCTGTTCTATTTTATATGATTACTTTCTTCAGAAATAAGTGGCCCTATATGGAAAAAAGGCAACATTAATAGTTGTTCAACAGCTAGAAAAGATTAGCAAAAATGAGAACAATATTTCTCTTGGCATAAAATATCATTACATTTTAATTATTACCACTTCAATTTTATTTTAGTAAAGCCATCTGTAACTCAAGGAAGAGGTAATTATGTACTCCACTTTAATCTCTAAGTTTGTTCGCCTTTTGACTGTTGCATCTAGAATCTCTTCATTGTGCTATAGTCAAGAGGAGGTGAAAGGGTCCGCTTCCTGTTGGGTGACTTGTAAGAATCATAATAAAATAAAGAATTTATCAAATAACTATCATTTTCAGGGCTCATTTTCTTCTCTGTCACTAGCAGCAATCTGTTTAAATTATAAGCATATTTGGCAAAATTCATATCTTCTATGATCAGGACTCGGACTCGGTTCGATATACACTTTTAACCACAGTAGCAGCTTAGTTTAATTCCAAAGATGGCTCATGAACCACATTAATACCCTTTGGGGTGATTTGTATTGTATTAAAATTATTCTTCTTCAATCAAGTATGTGGAATCATTAAATTTGAAGGAATTTGTCTTTGGAAAGTGTTACTCTTCCAGAAATCCTTAATGAATAGTTCAGAAAATCTCTGTAAATAAAAGCAAGCACAATTCTGGGGAGATGACCCTTTAAGAGTAATGGAACTAAACTAGCAGTTATTTTAAGGAATATTTATGAATGATTTCTTTAAAATTTCTCTGTACTCATCTTGCATATGTGAAAATGTATTTATATATGTGTTCACTTTTCATCAGCATTTTCTTGATTACTTGTGGGCAAATAAAATGCATATTACGGCACATGAAATTTGAAGACTAAAGAAGGATGCTTTAAAGTCCTTTCTATAGGTATTATGAAAGAAAGATTTCTTCTTGTTTTTTATCTAGTTTAAAGTGGACATGGTCCAACATTTTGTCTGATGTTAGTAAACCCAATACAATACAAGGATGACTTACCAAGTGTCACATAAACTCGAGATGCAGGAAGAAAGCAAACCTAAGGCCCCAGTATCGGTGGCAGCAGCATCGTGTCATGATGTCCCTTTTGCATTCCTCCCTCATTTCCATGACACAGATTTACTTAGCGATATTTTGATTTTGTTGGCCAGCAGGAAGAGCACAGAAGGCGGGCTGCAGGGAATCCACCTTAAGGACGGTTATTCTTAATGAAATGGCTAAGTGCAGGACAGATAAATACAGAATGAGCCCAAGCCTTCACCGTGACTGCAGCTTGCTCTGCATTGCTGGTGGACTTTAAGACGCTATTTTTCTTACACATTTTAAATTTCCTCTGAAACGTGATTTTTTTCTTCCACTGGCATTCTGCCAAATCTTAATAAATTTAGTGAGATCTGACAAGTCTGTTTATATTTTTGTGAACTTGAAGATCAGGGTACTGCAGTAGATATGAAAAGAGTGTAAGGTGTCACTTACCTAATTTGAAACACATTATCGGACATTTATTCTTGATGCTAATGGCATTATAAATAAGTTTTATTCCAGATGAAAAACAAATATCTCTGGTTTTAAAAGTAGGCAAATGTTTCAAAAGCCTTTCATTGTGATTTATGGATTGCTTTTATTTTTCTCTTTGAAATAATTTTCTCTTCGTGATATGAAGTTATTTTCCCAATTATTATAGAATACAGTTTGGAAAAACAACTAAAATTTCTCCAACCAAATGTTTATCTGTCAATATGACATAATCAAATCATATGTAAATATATGTAAACTGACATAACCTAAACCTGAGTTAAAGAAAAGATTACATGGGAAAATAATGCCTTAAAATTATTGCATTTATGAGGATTTATGACGTGGGAATGGTTTTACTACATCATTTTAATACTGCCATAAAATATATTTATGTACATTTTATATTTTATTGTTCCTAGATATCCACAAAGCATGTAAGAGAGCTCCACAAGGGTGGCTGGAGAAGCAAGACTAGGTGGGTAGTGGGACAGGGAGCTCACATCTGGGTAGAAATCAGAGGCTTCGCTCTTGCCCTACCTACCTCGGGAAGCTGTTAGGGCACGCAGTGGTGTGTGTTATATAAGCTTCTTTCCAAGTTCTGGGTATATAATAGCCTGGCAATAGATGGCAGGTCCTGCATTAAAAGCATTGCATCCAGTTGACCTCTATTTGGTGTTCACAAATAGGCCATTGGCGCTCCAGGTGGGTGGATTCCATCATGCTGACGTTGTCCTGTTCTCCAGAGCTAGTGATGGAAGAGGGAGCTTGCATCCGAGCAAGAGATGAGAATGAGCAGTGGAGAGGACCAGAGAGGGGTGCGTCTAAGAAACAGTGTCTAACTTTACATTTATTGAAGTGAATATTTGTATTTTGTTTGACCCTGAGAGGCAGAATTACAATGATACACATGAGAGTAGTAAGGAAATAGAATTCGGATCGACACGCAGGAGAATTTTCTAGCAGTACAACAGCCCAAGCACAGAAAGAACTGCCTGCCCCGATGGTGGGCCTCTTGCCTTTCAGAAGGCAGAGAGGAGGGAGGACTGCTGGTTGCAGTGTCGCTAGCAGCAATAGTAATCTAGGATTCCAGAGCCAGTGCTTTATTTCCATATTCAAGAAACTAGCAACCACCAATAAGGCTCAGGAAAAATGGGACGAGATGTAGAAGTGTATGAGCTGGGGCTGTCTTTAAGTAATGACTGAGATAATGAACCGATCCGTGCTGCGAGCTACCATGCGGATGTAATTTCTCCCCGTTTTCCTGATTGATTTCAGCTCAAATTAGAAAAAGCTCCCACCAGCCAGCCATGGGCTTCTGTATCCTCACCTGTGGCTGTTTGCACTTAAAAACTCAGTACCTGATCCACTAAGCAGAGATACGAGCAGCACCTATTCATATTTTTGTCACCAAGACTTAAAAAGTCTTAAGAATTACTTTAAAATCTTCAGATACAGAGTGTGCTCAGAAGAATGATCTCAATAAATGCCTGTTATGATTTAGGATCTAGAATTAGTTCATTGAAATTATTTATAGTAAAGTCAATACAGGAGATAGTCTGACAATTTCCTACCCACATTTCTTAAGTGAATGAAAATAGTATTTCCAGTGATTTTTAAATATGAAAATACAGTGAAAATAATATAAATATAAAAAATTGGAAAAGGGTGACTATTACTGATAGCCATGGTAATGCTTAAATATTAGGATAATTGATGGAGAAAGGAAGAGAAATAAACTGAGTTCTACTTACCTAAAAGTTAAAACTGAAGAGAAATGTAATACAGCAATGAAAACACAAAATTAAATATAAAAATAATTGAAATAGGTTTAACTATATAAAATATATACATATATACTATATACTCTCTGGTGGCTCTGCTCAGTTTATTATTACTGATCTTATTGTCAGAAGATAATTCCTCTTTTGGATGGGAAATGTCTCTTATTTCTCTGAATGACATCATATCTACTAGTACATTGGGCACTCAGTGATTATTAATGTCACTTCCTGGCAGGTGCAAAAAAATTGGAGGAGGTTTTAAAATTTGATTTATAATTGTAATAAGATGTGTAAATACAGCAGTCACCCAAAGCATGGTAAATGGGCCAATGAGGTAAAGGGGGGAAAATAAAAACACTTTCAACTACCTACTTTACATCCATAGGGCCTAGGATTTTTAGCAAAATTCATTTGTGTTTCACAGACTTTGTCCAGTTTCTATCACCATTTTTCTGCCCTTTTAAAATAAATTATTTGGGTTTTCTCTGCCATATCAATTTTTCAGTGACATTTTGCACAAGAACTTAGGATCTGCATCCCAGAGGAGGTTCTGGGAAGCCTCGGGGTATCAGATGAACTTGTGCTGGAGAATGGCCAGACATATAAAAGCTCTAGGCAAGGATAATACTAGTTGTAAAACCCTCATTCCTAAGGAATCTGAAGCGATAAAGGAAAAGTCAGTTTTGCAACTTCCCTTTTCAAAGATAGAGATCTTGTCTTTCAAAATAGCACTATTGTTTGCTAATCTTCCTGGACTGTCAAGTGTAATTGTGGGGCTTTCTCCTGATTACTTGAATAAACAGCACATTGCAACATATTTCTCTGAGAGAGCACTTCAGATACCATTGCTCAGGGCAATGCAGAAACCACTGTGAGGTTAAGATTGCCATCATAACTTAATCAGTACAAATAGTTTCTTTATAAAGCTTCCTTATTCTATCAATCTTGCAGGCAAGGTGTCTTTAATATAACTAAGTGCAAAGGATAGAAATAGATAATTTGGAAAGATACAATCAAATAGAAGACTTAACTCTTACCTTCAAAGAGTTCACAAAATACTCAGGGAGGTGAGACATACACAGGCATCAGGTTTTTATTGCTGTTGTAACAAATTACTTAAAGCAACATAACTGTCTGTTGTGGTTTGTATCTAGAAGGCCCCAAAGAGCTTCCTGTGCTCATAGGTAGGGCTTTTCCATGGTCATAGAGGATCTCAGCTGATTGCCCTTAGGAGGAGGGATCTGGTTAGAAAAGGCAAGTCCCTATGCATGGCTGGGGGTGTTTATGCCTCTCTCCTCTCTCTGTTTCCTGTCCGCCCTGCAATGAGCAGCTATTCCTCCGCCATCCCCTTGTGCCACACTGTCCAGTCTTGAAGCCCACTGACTGGCCTGAAACATAAACCAAAATAAACTATTCCTCCTTTTAGTTGCAAGTGTCAGGCATTGTGTCCCAGAGATGAGAGAACTGGGGTCGTTGCTGTGATTCTACCTGACCATGTGGTTCTGAAACTTTGGAACTGGTTTGTAGGAGGAGTTTGGAAGTGTTTGTAGAATCCAACTTGAGCAGCAGCCCTAGAATGCTGGAAGTAGAGCTTGATGGGAGATTCTGGCTGCATCTCAGCAGAGTGCTGATGCCAGTGCAGCTGGTATTGACAAGGTCAGGAGTTACAGTTGGACACCATGAGAAGTTGGACTCCAGGTCACATGTGTTATTCTCTGGCAGAAAATTTGTCTACATCGTGTTGCAGGAGACTGAGATTAAGAGCAGCGGACTAGTTAATCTCAAATCTCCCCAACATTCAGGCCATGGCATTGATATTGTTGAAGGCTTTTAGCTAGCTCTACTTTGAGAATCAAGAGCAAACAGCACAACTGATTTTAAATGTTTTGAGTTTCACCAGAAAGGGAGCTCCTGTAATGATGGGGTATTAAAATTGGAGCAGAGAAGTTTGGTTGCTGAAAAGATTAGTGTTAGAAAGAATCCAAGTACTTTACATCAGGACAATACAGAAGATGCCTTGAGGGTAAGTGGGGAAGCAGCAAGCCCCCATTATTTATACACTCAACACTGCAAAAGATTTTGCTTTGAAAAGAGTGCCCCAATGCACCATGCTCCAGAATTAGATCCCCAGGATTTGATTCACAGTTCTCAGCCATCCTGGCATTCAGAGGCCTCAGCAGCCATGATTTAAGGGGACATGGATCTGGCTGCAGACCTTGGTGTCATCCACATGGTACTGGTTTTAGGCAGATACAGCTTGCAAGAGTTGTGGAGTCCAGGAGGCTTCTACCAGATTTCAGCCTGGGAGGCCAGGCAGCGTGCTCCTAAGAGGGCAGTGCATGAAGTTGTGAGCGTGAAGCTGAAAGTGCAGTAGAGAGCCTAGGCTGTGGGAGAAGCTAGGAACATGGAACATTGGAGGAAAGGCATAAGCAGTGAGCAAATAGCACTAGTTCAAGAGAGGCCATGGGGGCTACAACCACCAGGAATCCATGGAGGGGCTGCCCAGACCTTCTGGAGTTCATACCTTGCCACAACATGCCCTGGGTGCTGGACATAGAGCTTTGGGATTTAATGTTTGCCTTGCTTTAATGTGGTCTTCGTATGGTTCGCTGGATTCTATTCCACTGTTGCCCTCATTTGGAATGAGAGTGCTTACCCTATGCTGATAACTATACATTGGTAATGTTCAACTTTCTTTTGATTTTTACAGGGCTCACAGCCTGAAGTCTCAGAGGACACTTTGGACATGGGCTTTTCAACACACTCAAACTTTTAGGACCTCGGCGATGTTTAGAGGTGCACTAAATACATTTTGCACAGATGGATGTGCCTGAGCCTTCCGGGTGCTAGGGGTGGAATGTTGCTGCTCACATCTCCATGTCCCTTGACAGCCTCACGTGCTCATAGGCTGGGCTTTTGTGAAGTGCTTGTAGGACAGGTGGTTATGATTGACTTCTTGTTAGGAGCTGATGTCTGATCAGAAGATGTGGGTTACTGGGGAGTCTGACCTGATGGGTATATCCCCTCCTCTCTCTGCTTCCTGCCAGGAGCAGCTATTCCTCTGCTATGCCTCGTTGCCGTGCATGTGCCATGCTGTCTCGGAGCCAGCCAACTACAGCCTGAAATGTGAGCCAAAATAAACCTGCCCTCCTTTAGTTGCAGGTGTCAGGTATTTTGTCGCAGTGACCAAAAAAGATGACTAAGACAGTGTATTTTTGTTAGGGTACATCTGAAACCTGATATTTTTGTCATGGAATAAAACCATGGTGACATCAGGGAGGTATGAGTTTCTGAAAGCTTTAGAGGAGGCTGTTTCTTAGCAATTCACAGCACCTGAAGGCTCACGCTTCTTAGCTGCTGCCCCTCTTCCCTATCATCTACCAAGGCTGCATTCCTCTGAGCCATCTTCCTGCATCATGCATTGCTCTGAACACAGGTCAGAAAGGCTCTCTGCCATGCTCTCCTGGACAACCAAGGTTATGTTCATTTCCTTGGATCTTGGACGTCCCCTGAAGTTCCATGTGCTGAAAGCTTCATCCTTAGGATGGTGCCCTGGGGAGAGGGGAATCTCCAAGAGAGGAAGGAAGTCTTCAAGATGTTGCGGTTGTGATCTTGAAGGGATTGAGGGACCCTGGGCCCTCTTCTCTCCTTTCTGCTTCCTGGCCATGACATAAGCTGTTTTGTTCTGCCACAGACTCCCACCATGACATGTTGTTATCTCACCACAGCCCCAAACCAACCCCACCCTGTCACCCAAAGTGCACCTTTTCTCTTTGTAAGCTGATCATCCCTGATATTTTTATAATAGAGATGGAAAACTGACTAAAATGTCAGGGTAATACATATCAAGGTCTTCCCTGATCACATATATGCAAAATCCCTATTAATACAAAGGTATAATCACTGGTTCCAGGGATCACAGCACTGTTGCCTATGACCTCATACTGGATCACTATTGGTTCTTTAGCACTTGGCCAAGTGCTCTCTGAGAATTTTGAATCAATGAATTGAAATGTATTTAGGTTTATGAATAGACATCAATCTTCATGGCTTGATATGGCTACAGAAATATCAAAAATTATTTCAAAAGATATGATGATGTCAACCTATAATTTATAATACATGCTTATAAATACTTTACTGAATATTATTATAAATATAAAATGAATTTTAAGGCCACTCTATTAATGGTTCATAGTTTACTATTAAAATTGTACGCTATTTAGAATAGTATTTATTAAAGCTAAACTCAATTGCAACATACTGTAAGTGGAATTGAATCATGGGTTTTATCTTTAATCTGTGCATAAAATTGTGTATCAGAGAATGAAGATCTCTAAGAGTTCTGGAAGAATAGAACTTAATTTCTTTTATAGATTGACAGATCTTCAGTTACTTAAAAAGCTAGAATTCTATAAAAAAAAATAAAAAATAAATTTAAAAAAAGCTAGAATTCTATATGCTGGCTTTCCTTAGAGTGAATACTTTGATGAACCAATGTTACTTTAAGCATTCAGTCCTCTGTGTGTGTGTGTGTGTGTGTGTGTATGTGTGTGTATCTATCTATGTACATAAAACTAAATGGTGAGTTTACTGTAATGCTGTTTGAGGATAAATACAAACACTTTGAATACATTTGATGAAACTGAATAATAGAGTCTAGCTTTTGGTAATTACTAAGCTGTTTCAGACACTGCTATAAGCTCTAACTTACTAAGCGGACAGTATCTGTATGATCATGTACTCTATACACTCGAATACAATGAGTGGCTCGCTTGAATTCTCTTGAAATACAAAATTCATTTAACATGTTTGTGTTGAGAAAGTGGGCCGATAGACTTTTCCTACACTGCGCGTTGTTATTTAATCACTTTTGATTGATTGAAACAAAAGATAAATGGTACTAATTTCTCAATCTTATATTTTCCCTAATTAACTTCAAGAAAATTATTTTAGTGACAATTATCCAGGAATAATATCAATACAAAGTTATGCTCAAAACTTTTTACTTTTAAAGGTATTTTACATATATACATATAAATGAAATTTTTCACTAGCAACATTTCATTTTTTTTTCCTTTAAATTCTTTTATTGGTACATTTTAAGTACACAATACATTTACGTTTATCACTGGGTGCTTGTACCTGTACATGATGCATCTTGGTTCTTATTTTTTCCCCCAATCCCTGTGCACGCTTCACCTCCTCCACCCTTCCCTATTTACATAGACTTTGTTTCCATTTTTTCCTTTTCTTATAATTTTTCCTTTCCCTTCTTTCCTTTCCCCTTCCCCTCCACTTCCCACTACCAACATTTTAGAAAATGGAATTCTGTGACTTTTTATTCTTCTCTACATTAGTTAAAACAGGATGCATATGAAAAACTTAAATTTATATTTTGTTTCACTTAAGATTTATTATAAGATACTAAGACACTTTAAATTATATAACTGCTGAGCACTGAGGGCTTTCCTGATATCACTATGCTGGGATCCTGTCTTCACTCCGCATTTAATTTAGCTGTGCTCTGTTTGAGATATCGAATGACAAATCTCTTAAATGTTTTAGTATAAGCAAAAATAGTAATAAATGACCTTGTACTATGTTCCTAAATATATGCCTTCTATTTTATATGTCTATATTCTCTGATGTTATTATAATTAAGAATTATACAATACTTATAATTATACATAACTGTTACTTATTATAAATATTTTGCAGATTAGCCTAGTGAATTAAACTGTGCAGGTTTTCCCAGTTAGAAAGTGGTGTAATTAAGACTTGAACCAGCTTGTCTAAACTTTGCATTATCTCATTTTGTGTCCTAGAGGAAATAAGTAAATCCATAAGATGAAAAATTATATGGAAAGGTATTAAAACCACATATTGTATAGAAGCCCTGAATTAAACATTAAGCAAAGTATATAGTTTTTTGCTGATAACTAGCACCAAAATTCTGAGTTATATGATATCATTGTGCTTTGGAGAGTTAAGAAATTGTGTCAGAGGGAACAAAATGGGAAAATATGAGTGTATTTTTAAAGATAAGAAGTGCTAGGATAAACACAGGATTTGGGGCTTGACCCAGGTAGTTCAAAAATATATTTTATTGACTTTACTCTTAAAAGAGAAGGTTATAACTTGTCTTATTTATATAAAAATTAATCAGTCTAAAAGATTCAGCAAACTCTGTGCATTTTTTTCTTTCATTTGAGCAAAGAGGAAGAGAGGCTGATTGATTTTATCTTGTTTTGTTTTGTGTTTTTGCGGTACTAGAGATGGAATCCTTGCTAAGCAGGCCTTCTACCGCTGAGCTATATTACAGCCCCAAGAAGCTTTTAAAAAGGAGCTATAAGCTGGTATTCTCCTTAGTGGGTGTTCTGGTTAATATCATCACCTACTCAGCAGAGGAAGCCTAAGGCTCTTTTAGAGTTGCAGTGTAAAAATATTGGCTCATTCTAGAGTGATTTTCCCCTTCTTTCTGGATTAGATCAAAGCGTTGAACAACTTCATTGGTCCCTGACACTCAACATTGTATGATTATATGATTTTGCTGCATTCCTCCTAAATTTTTGTGAATTAGAAAAGCACACGAATATAGCGAAATTAAATGATTTCAGATTATAGGCAGGTTTGGGGACCATGAACTGGCCTCTTCACACCTCCGCTTCCTGGCTAGAGGAAAGCTGTGTTGCTGAAGGAAACCTGTGTTGCTCGAGAACCCGTAATTCTATAAAGTCTCTAGGGCTCCAGGGAGTGCAAATATTTCTAAACTGGAGCGACTAATATTTCTAAAAGGACTGGTCCTTTCTGCCAAGGACTCGCTCCCAGAATGAGGATACTTGGGTCTTGGTTGCATGGATTGAGGACTGAAGTGCAAACTTCTTCAAAAACCTAAAGCAGTGCTGCCTTATTCATTATGAACCAGATACAAATTCAGCCATTTGAAAAACTGGCCAAGATTAATAAACTGTGCAGGATCCTACTATCGAGCCTTAGTGGAGCAGATCTCTCAGTAACTCCTGAGCAGGGCCAGGGCCTCAGACGAGCTCCATACACGCCGTGCTCCTCAGGATGATCTTTCCCTCCATGTCTGAAATGCAATTCTGGTACCAGTGCCATCTGGCAGATGGAGTTCCCCTCAGATATCCCCAAGGCCACCATAAACGTGCCACATGTACTTGCAGTAAAAGGGGAAACCTCGATTTTATTACACACCTTTTAAGATCCAAATGAGCGGACTAGGCAGTTGCTATGAGCAATTCTTGATTGTGAATATTGCAGTTTTCTTACACCGACGACTTTTATCATCATCAGACTGTAAACTCAGGAAGAAGAACTCGATTCCCCAGGTCCACGCATTTTCCTAACAGGCCGGTCCCCCTGTGCCATGTGTAAGTAGGGAGGCTTTAACGCTCAGGGCCCTGGGATTTAACAACACAGCTCACACCTGGCTGCACATGAAAGCAGGTCCCAGCGCAGGTTGGTGAGTGTTAAGGCAATGGCCGGGACGCTGACTCTGCTCCCTGGGGGCTCAGCACAGAAAACCCAAGAGCGGAGCAGAGCTGAGTCCTACCCCGGTTCCTGGTGTGCTCTCTGCCTATCTGAGTCTCTCTCCTCCCCAAAGTCAAAGCGTGGCTCAGTCATGACTGTCCTCGTGGCTGGAGAAGAATTCCCTTTACTCTGCCCTGCAGTACTCTGCTTCATACATATCAGTGAACAGCCTGAAAAAAATTTCTGCTGAAGTCTATGTGGCAAATTTCTAGAGAATGGGACGACCCTGCTACTTTTATGCACGTGACAATTGCCACCCTGTGATGACATACTTGAACTCTTACTGTCATTTTCTTGGCTGTGGCCATGCGATCTCACCACAAATTTTCAACAGATTTCCTGGGAGGTGGCAAACATCATGGGTGAGCAGCTGAGCCCATGCATAGACTGAGGAACGGTGAGAGCCCTTTTAGTGGGGAATCAATTTCGAACTCATTGAAAATCAAACCAACTTCAAGTCTACAATGTTTTCAAAATCTATCACTTGTTTTGAATTAAGGAATTTTTGATGTAAAAGAGGAAGACCTGCCACACCCTCAGATACTTGACCAGATGGATTGCATCACATTCCTTGCTAGACAGGTGCTTTGTTTAAAATAAGCAAACATTTTTACAGACTTTTACAAACGTTTTTCTCATGATCATTCTCCCAGTGTCATTGTGCCTGTCTGTATAATGAACGTGATGAGTCTTCCAAACAACGAGCTCTATTACTGAATGTTTGCTAACATGAAGCTCTTCTTTTTTACACTGTAAAAACTGATAGAAAGTAGAGGGTTTCAAATTAGGAGATGGTAATATGCAGATTATTTTTAGTATGGGGATTGAACTCCAGAGCCTTTCTCTTGAGCTGCAGCCCCAGACCTCTTTTTAATTTCTTTTATTTTGAGACAGAGTCTCATTAAGTCACAATCCTCCTGCCTCAGCCACCTAGAGTGCTGTAATTGTAAGAATGTGCCACCATGCCTGGATAGCGTCTCCATCTTTTATGTTATTAATAATCATTGTTTTTCTTTGTCTCTCTGGTTGAGCCGTAATCACATTTAGATGTGATTTGCACTGATCATCTTAGTCTAGATCAACATTACCCCTAGAACTTTCTGAAATGATCGGAATATGCTCTATCTGCATTGGTCGCCTTGGCCAGCTATGAGCTACATGTGAAGCTGCTGAGCACAGCAGATGAAGTTTAGTTTTAATCTGACTTAATTTTCATTATTTACACAGCTATAGACCCCTTCTGGATACCACACTGGACGGCGCCTGTCTAAGTCTCTTCAAGGCCATTGTAACCTCTGTCCCCTAACTTTGGACATAAATATGCTGTGTGCCTACTTGCATCGCATTCTGGGTTTTTAAAATGTCTGTTTCAGAGATTTAAAAATATTTTCAACAGACAGATCATAAGTTTGATTCCAGTCTGGGTAACTTAGTGACTTAGCGAGATCCTGTCTCAAAGTGAAATGACAAAAAGTGCTGGGGGAATAGCTCACTGTGAAGGCCCTGGGTTCAAGGCCCAAGTACAGAAAAAAAATCGAATCCCACATTGTTCTGAATTTTGCAATGTTCCCTGCATTAGGGGCACTCAGTATGAATTATTCAGCGGTGTGGTAACGGATGACGAATGAGCACTCAGAGGGTAGGAAGAACACGGGAGAAATAGGAGAAGCTGTGGCCTCATGGGAAGAATGAGTAGCCCTAAATCTGCGGGCTCTTTCCTAGATGGGGACGGTGACATTTGTACAGAAGCATGGCGACCATGAAAGAATTCATGTGGGTAAAATAATCAAATAGTAAAGTTAGAAATAAGGCTGGAAATCTCTTCATCTGGACCTCTTTCAATGTGGAATAAAACTTGGTCAGAGTAATTTGGTGCCTGTACAGTTGGTAGCTTGAACTGTTTCACTTGAACTGATTTACTTGGCAGAAAGAAATCTTGATTTCCTTATCCGCAAATTAGTGGCAATGATATACATGTCCTGGATATACAGACCTCTCCTCCAACCCGCAGGAAGTGGGAAGGGTAGGAGAGGTCATACTCAGCAAATGGTCAGCACAGTACCTGGTACATGGTGCCCCAGGTGGGCAGCAGGGAAGCTGAGATATTAGACAAATTATCCTTATCCATTAGCAATGAATGTAGTAGGTGACTCGGCTGGGGTTTGAAATCAGGCAAATGATTAAAGGAGGAGTAGCAGCAGCAACATCTGCCACATGGCCAGCACTGAACGAATGAAAGGACCAGGCCAAGAGCACACAGCTCACTAGGATCTGTGGATCACAAAGCCAGATCAGCATATTTGTGATGGATGGACAGCACTTGTAGTTGAGAAACATGGAACCTTGAAGAAGATGTGTGTGTGTGTGTGTGCATATGTGTGTGTGTATTTAACCAAGTACAGACTTGAGAAAGTACACGTTTGCATTCAATCCATCTAGTTGGCATGGTATATCAGAAATCTCAATCTTAAAACAAACTTAAAATATTATATGGCAACAAATATCTATCACGTAACCAAGTAACTGCACAAGTTGTGACACTGGAAGTATTTCTTCACAGAAACATCCTTTATATCAAGCTGATTTCAGATACATATTTAGGGGATTTTACAGTTTAACACCTAACCCTAAGAAGTATTATGTTGATTAGCCAGGTATGGGGACACCATAGTCATGGTTCACAATAAACCAAGAGAATATGTTAGACAAAGAAAAATAATGACATAATTAGTAATTTATTTCATTTAGATATTCCATTATACATTTGGGAGATGTTAAATTATTTACACATTGGTTTTTGAATTTATTGATTGATTGATTGATTGATCTATGGATTTATTGATTTATTTAGGAGGCCTCACTATGTTGCCCAGGATGGTCTTGAATTTATGATCTTCCTATCCCTGCCTCCAAGTTAGCTGAGATTACAGGAACAACACCTCGTGGTCAGTTTATTTTGTAGATTATTATAAGCATATCTTATATGTTCAATCTGTGACTAAGTTTGGCAATTAGAATCTTTAACATATTGATACAGGTGAAATAAACGTTATTCCCAACCTGCAAGATGTCAGATATGCCCAGTTCATGCTCCTCAAAATCAAAGAATGAATTCTAAGGGATAATGGAGGTTAAGAGTAGGAAATGTTTTATTGAGAGATAGAGAAATAGGTTCTGAGAGACAAGAGGGGGCCGGAAAATGTGTTGCCTCAGACCCCACTGCACATCAGAGGAAGTTTTATCGAGCAAAATTATGAAGTGGGTACAAAATCATGATGTAGGTACAACATGGGACAAAACTATGATCAACCAATAAGATTACAAGTATAGCTGGTTAGGAAATATTGATCCAATGAGGAAGCAGTTTACACAGCAAGAGTACATGGAAAGAACAAGGACTTTTCAGGAAGTGATGGGTTAGGAGGCTCTGGGCACCCACATGTGTGACTCATATCTGACTTCATTGAACCAGGTGATACCAATTGCAATATACTATTTATTTCTCGGGGAAATATGGAGACCTGTTTGGTCCATCTTTATCTTGAGGCCTGGCCTTCAACAGATGTGCCTCTAGACACATTTGTAATATATCCTCATTTTCTCCACAAACTCCCTCCGGGACCTAACCCTGTCTGACTGCCTGTAACACTTCTGCCTAACTAAGCTGCCTGTGATATTCCCCACTCTGAAGAGGTAACTCTAACTGCCATGAGGGGGGAAAGGGCAATGACTCTTGTGGCTACTTCTGGCTGAAGGGGGTTGTAATTGTGATTGGCAGTCAGAGATACTCTACAGGGGTCTATCTGAAGGCCCATGATAGACCCCAGGTATTCTTGTCTTGGATAGGCATATAGCTTTAACTTTGGAGGACACAAGGCCAAAGAAACAGTTAAGTATGCATAGATCAAATATTAAGATCAATAAGACTATTATGAATACCACTGACAAATTTGTCCCTCTACAATCATAATTGGCCAGGACTCCCCCAGGGAGATGACAGTCCAGTCAGAGGGAGAAGGCAGAGAGCACCTCGGGCCCTTCAGTCTTTCTGGACCAGCTGGTAAGATGGGCCTGCTTCCTGGAACCTCCATCTCAGGGGCCAGTCTGACTTCATGTGGTTACCTCTGCAATCAGGACATAGCTCAAGGGGCCTGTTGTGACAGTTTTTATCACAATCCTTCCTTAGGTAGCCTGGTTTTCCATAGTAGTAGCAGATGAGTTTAGTCATCAAGCTCTTCTTAGAGCCCCGAGAATCAGACTTAGAGTCTACTCCTTGTAAGATCTCAATCAAGTATCAACTGAACTATCTGGAGCAAAAGCCATGTTCTGTCATTGTTTCCTCGTATCTGAGGCTGACTCATTAATAAACTTGTCTTTAAGAACAATCTGCTCTTCTACTGAATAAGGAACTAGGGATGTATGTTTCATCAAGGCCTCTTGTAAATGATCTAAGAAGGCAGAGGGGTGCTAATCTTTTTCCTGATGAATAGCTGACAATTTAAGATAAGTGAAGGGCTTAGTTCTCATCCTTCTTAGACCTCCAAGAATACACATCTGAAGATGTCTCCTATTCCAATGTCTTGTCTGGTTAGTATGCCAGTAGGGATCTTGTGTAGGGACTGCTTGGGCTCCAGTTGGAACTGGCTGTCTTGTGGCCTTCTAAAATTAACAATATGATATTTATCTCCAAATGTAATAACATTTTGTAATGCTACATGTCTCTTATTAGAAGTCAGTGGTTGATTTAAGAGTAACAGTACATCTTTCCAGACTAGTTCATAGGTTTGAGTAAGTCCCCTAAAGCCCTCAAGGTACTCATGGTCATCGTAAAATGTTCTCAGATCTTGTTTGGTCTGTTTGAGGTCACTGAGAGAAAAGGACACATGGGCACAGGTAGGATCAAACTCTCCATCCACCTCCTATAAGGAATACTTTCCTTGAGGAGCTTGAACAAAATCAGATAGGGATGGATAGGGCCGAATAGACACTTCAATTATGGCTGGCTTAGAAGCCTCACCCTTATAATCCAAAGGGCAAGGGAGGAGAACCTTAAATCAGTGATAGTGAATGCATCCAATTGTGCCCTAAGGTCCAGAGGTGTCTGGTTTTCCTGTGGCTTACATTTACATTTTGAACACAAGTAAGGATTATCCCTTAATGCAAAGAAAGTCTAAACATAAGGTAATTCTGACTATTTTCCCTCTTTCTTACAGTACAATTTTAGTTCTGAAATAATATTATAATTACTTCCCTCTGCATTGCATTTTGCCTCTAGTTGGTAGACAGGCCATGCACAGTGGAGAAAAATATTAAACATCTCTTTCTCATTACATGAGGGTCAAACAATTTCCAATGCTTAAGAATACATTCCAAAGGAGCAAGAGAATTCAACATTAAATTCCCCATCTGCAACACAAGAGGAAAATAGGTGTTCCTTTTAATCTCCACTTGGTTTCTATATCCTCTCAAGGTGTCTTCTGAGGTGACTGTTTCAGAGCAGATGGGTGCTATCTAGAGAGTGACCAGAAGATAGGTCAGGTCAGACTAGCCACCCTTACAGATTTGCACTTCTACCTTCCCCAGAAACTCACACTCCCAACTCCAACGTGTGTTTCCAAAAGCACAAGCAGTCATGTTTAAAGAAGGAAGCATTGTTTGCAAAATTAAACCAATAATCAAGAGATCTGAACAACTGCTTTCCAATTCTTTCAGAGAGTGAGGAAGAAAAGGACCGAAGGACAAATTGAAAGTTGTTTGAGCACTTCCCAGCCTGTAAAAGAGACCACCTCCAGAGATAGATAGAGGCAAGTAATGGCTCAGAAAAGTCTTTGTGCTGTCTACCTAATCACCTAGGCAATCTTCCTTAGCAACACACTTAAGAAGCTCACAGGTTAAAATCTATACACATTGTCCAGCAACCACAAGTTAGACTAAAAGTATTTACCTCTCCTACACACATCAATGATGAGAACCAGACCTACGAGGGGAGAAAGAGAGCCCGGGAGGTTGGGGATTCTCCCTTAAACTGAATGTATTTTGGTTCCTTAAATATTGTGCTTAGGAACTAGCTCCTTCTGGTCTCACCCAGAAGTTGGTTCTTTCCATGGGGTCTCAGGTTCAGTTTCCCACACCTGGGATACTGTTGCCCAGAACACATAAGCTGGGACATTGCTTTCATGTATGTTCTCCAGGATGGGTGAAATTCTGATGTCTCATCTGACCCAGAGACGGGGTATGTGTTCCTCATCTAGGATGACTTCCCTGTCTTCAGCGTTAGCAAATGCTCATTTTCTATGGGCTCAACTTAAAAGATTTTAGTTGTTGGATAGGAGGGAAAGACAATTTAGGGTTCCTCCCTCTCTAATCTTTAGCAAAAACATGCCTCCAAAAAAGGGAAGTACAAAATGACAGGAAAATATCAGAAATGAAATCAGAAAAAGGAAGTCTTTTCTTCTCATGTGCATGGTGAGTTATTGAGACAACTTGCCCACAAGTCATCACCATCAGTCTGGAAAGGTGAGAGTGGGGAATCTCAAGAACTAAGATTGCCTCTTCACCAGTGGAAGATCAGACCAGAAAGGCAAATGAGGCAGAAGAGGCTCAACATTCCCCTCTAGGGTGTCCCCATGAAACCTGTCCTCCAAGTCTTAAGAATGGCTGCTGGCCTATTGTCTTTTAACCTGGCAATTGACATCCCATGATTTATTAATAGCCATGTTTATTTCCTAAATATAAACTAGCTTTCATAAAAGACCCATCTTAGTGCAATTCATAAATTCACATTTTGGTTAATATCAAAGTCCACTAGGGGATGCTCTAATATTACTTTATCTTAGTGCTGTTGTCTAAGATTAAATAGCAAAACCATAACAGTCAAAACAAACATGTCAACTAAGCAGCACCAATAAATTCAGCAACTTAGTAAGTCCAAATGCAGCATATATAAACAGGAATATAAGGCCATTCCTGCAAAAGTAAAAAGTCCCATCAAAGGAATATCATAATCTTCCCATATTCTCAACTTGAATTTACTATCACTTTAACAAAAAAATGTGTAAAAAAAAAAAAAGACAAGGTATAAAAATTCAAGGCATAAGCATTTGACAGACAAGGATGAAAATTTCTGATTACCTAAACAAGTCACAATCCAGAATCCCATGAAACAAAAGCAAACTCTTACCTCCTTCCAATTATCTCAGTTGGGCCCCCAAATGATACAGGGGAAATACACGTAACTCCCCAATTGCTAGATGTCAGATACACAGAATTCGTGTTCCCCAAAATATAAGAATGATTTCTAAGGAACAATGGAGGTTAAGAGTAGGAAATATTTCGGTGAGAGATAGAGAGATAGCTCCTGAGAGACAGGAGAGGACCTAAAAGTGGGTTGCTATGGATACCACTTCACCTAGGAAGTTTTATAGAGCAAATAAAAAGGCGAGTACAAAATTATGTGGTGGGTACAATGTGGGACAAAACTATAGCCAACCAATAGGATTACAGATATAGCTGCTGTCTTAGTTACTTTTCTCACTGTTGAGACAAAAGCCCCCAAACCCAAAGTTAAAGGAAGAAAGGTTTTTTAGCTCACAGTGTGTAGAGGTTTCAGCGCATAGTTGGCTGGCTCCAAGACAGGGTGATGTGGCGGAGGAGAAACAGTCCATGGCAGACAGAGCGTAGCAAAAGCAAGCAAGGGAAAAGGACCTAGATAGGATCTTTCTGCCCCTCTTATCCCATCCAGGCTGCCTAGGGCAGGCAGCACTCACACCCTTAATTCTAGTGCCCTCGATCCTAGCATTGCACCAGAAATCAATCTCAGCATCATATACTCCAGATTCAGCCACCTCTGCAAAAGCCACATGAGGCTTTGGGGGGACTTCTAAACACAAGCCATAGCAGCTGCTTAGGAAATATTGGTCCAAATGGGGAGGCAGGTCACACAGCAAGTTTACATGAAAAGAACAAGGACTTTTCAGGAAGACATGAATCAGGAGGTCCTGGTCACCCACCTGGGTGAACAATGGACCAGGAAATACCATTTATAGTGTAGTATATTGCTTATCCCTCCGGGAGGCACGTAGGCAGGTCATCCCAGCCTTATCTCGAGGGCTGGCCTTTAGTGAATGTGCCTCCAGCCACTGCTGTGATGTGCTCTCATCTTCTGAACTGACTCCCTCTAGGGCCCAGCCCTATCTGACTGCTTAGAATATTTCTACCTAATTTAACTGTCTATAAAAATATGATTGTTACCTGTCCTGGAGATTAAATAAACTTACTCCATCTTAAGGGGTAGGACCAATTTATCTGAAGTTCACACTTGAATATTTATTCCTTTGCAATCTTGAATGATTTATTTGAGAATAAAAATTATTTATTTATTTCCTCAAATATAAAATGATATTTTTTTAATGGTGACAGTATAGAACCCAGTGCTTCACGTGTGCTAGGGAATGCTAAGCCTTTTATTTTATTATGTTTTGATACAGGGTCTCTTGTTAAATCGCTCAGGCTGAACTGCAACTTCTAAGCCCCCTGCCTCAGCCTTCCATATTGCTGAGGTTACAGACATGTGCAAACATACCTGGCTTAAGATGGGAATTATGACATTTTAAAAAGTTCATTCCAAGCATTAGATACCACAATTTCTAATAGCACTTGGCATAATTCTTAGTGTACACAGACAGCTCACTGCATATAGCTTTGATTTCAATGAAAACAAACCAATTTCTGTCAAAAGGGGATATGAATGGTATATGATTTTAAATAGGTCTGAGTTGTGTTTATAATACTTAATCTGTTAATAAAAATCTTGAAAACAGTTGACCCAATACATAAATGTACGCAATATTCCGCTATTGCCCCGAGTCCTTTATTCCAGTTTAATTTTCCCTGAATTTGTAACAATAATTGCTACCAAGCTTTCAGCACCTGATTGGGAAAATGAAAAATTAAATAGAAACTGCGCTTTCCTTTACTCTTTACCTACAGAAATTTACTTACCTAAAAGTCTAGCTTCTTCTAAAGCTTTTTAACCTCTAACAAAATAGCAGAGGCACAGTGCCGGGGTCATTCAGGGTCATGGGCAGAAGTGCACTGAAACTGTGATTTTCCAAAAAGCGGGTGGGGGGTCAGGAGGAAAGGAGAGGGCACTGGAGAGAGGCCGGGAGGCTACTTCGAGGTTTGCTTTGAGAAGGGACAGTGAAACAAGGGCCGGCTGGAAAAGGATCCAGGTTCCTGTGTTGCTGGGCCGGTGCCAGGGCTGCTCCTGGGCAGGACACAGTGAGCCCTGGCTGGAGGAATCGGGCAGCCTCCGGGGCGGCGGGAAAGAAGTCCATGACTTGAGGGCGAACCCTGGGGGCCATGGATGAGCCACTGAAGTGTGGTGCTGGGAACCTCCCCCGCCCCCTCGAGCTCAGCGCCCTGGGCGGGGAGGGGCTGCAGAGAGGGGTGCAGAGCGGGTGCAGAGAGGGGGCTGCAGAGAGGCTCCCGGGGTCCCGGAGGGGTGCTCTGGGGTCCCGCGTCACCCGCCACCCGCCGGCAAAGCCCAGTCCCTGCCCACGGGCGTTTAAAAGAAAGCAGGGCCAGGTAAAGCGGACGTCCGGGGGGGGCGGCTCCCGCACCCCAGCCTGCTCGGGCCAGGCCACTGCCCCACCTGCCGTCTGCGCTCAATACCACGCCCTTTCCCGACCCGACCCCTCCCCGCCTCGCTGGATTTGCCGGGCTGGGACCCTCCTCCCTCCCACCTGGGATCCCCGGGAGCCCGGGCGATCCCTGCTTGGCTTCTGCAGCTCAGACTTCGCAGGTTAGGGGCGAATCGGGCTGAAGGCGGCTTCTTGCCTTCCTCAGCCGCTGCTTCCCCTTCCTCTTTCCCCACGTCGGTGTGGAAACACGCACTTTGCTGTCCGAGTTGAGCACCTCGGCCCGGGCTGGCTCCTGGTCCCTGCCGTCCACCCCGCGCGAGCCTCGGGCCGGCGACCTCTGCTTCCTCAGTTCCTCTCCAGGGCCGGTGGGGGTGACGGAAGGAGGGGCCCGAGCCGCGCGCAGCGCGCTGTTAAAACAGTGTCTTGCCGTAAGAGGGAGTGCAGAACCAGACCTTCCAGTTAACCACTCGGCGACTTAACTCAGCACGAGAAAGCAGCCCAGCCGCGGCTCTCGGGGCGCCGGCTGCGGACGCGACTCCTCCGCCCAGGCAGCGGCTGCAGAGGCGCCCGGCCGGGCAGGCCCGCACCATGTGGGCCGCCAGACTCCTGCAGGCCCTGCTGCTCCAGCAAGTCCTCCTGCACCTCCTGCTGCTCCCCGTCGCCATCCCCTACGCAGGTCAGTTTCCCCTGCTGCTTCCCCTCGCTCGCCTCCCCTTCCCTCCCGCTGCCCCGACCCAGCCTCGGCTCCGCTCCGCTCCGCGTGTGGCATGGGGTTTCACAACCTCTCAGCACGCTGTCTTCTGACGTTTCTGTCTGGAAAGCGTTACGGGACCGCTGACATGCGCCGGGCTCCCTCTGCCCTCACCCGGCCCAGCCCATGCCAGTGACCCCGCGGTCCTGGACGGACGGCCGGAGTAGGGCGCTGATGCTGGCTGCAGCTTTGTTGGTTTGGATAAGTTGGAAGCTAGCCCGTGGTCTGCACAGGGGAGAGGGATGGCCCGTCCGGTGAGGACTCGACTTCTCCAGAGGGCCTGTCCAGGACAACTACCGCCCCTCAGCATCCAGGGCATTCAGAGCCAGATTGCAGCGCTAGACAGGCTTTCGTCCAGGGGAGGCGGATGACACTCCGAACTACAAAATGCGCGCTTTGAAAATGAAAGAGAAAGCCCCTCTGCTGAGCCCTCCGGCTTTCTGCCCTAGGAGTCCCATCCTCTGGAAAGGCAGCAATTGCCTGCGGGGCAAAACGGGCACTGGGGTGAAAGCTGCGGAACTCTGCTCTGCTCCTGCTTGTCCTTTGCTTCCCAGGTTGGGGAGGAGCAGCTGGAAGCCCATGGTGCCCGGGCATTGAGAGACCTGACCTGCCGCTGTGGGAAGTTTGCGGTGGGAATCAGCACAAGAGGAAACATCTGTATTTGTGTTATCAACCTGGTGGCCAGCGTGCCCACAGAAGGCAGGGCACATCCAGGGTGGGCACATCCAGGGCGGGCACATCCAGGGTAGGCACACGGGAGTCAGAAAGAAGCAAATGCTCAGGTGGCAGGCAGAGACTTTTTACAAGGAGAAACAGAGACGCCTGTGTCTTTCTTTCGCGATAAGTCAAATATGAATTTTATCAGACCTCTGATCTAGGTTCTGATGTCATACAAAGGCTGAAAACTTCAAGAATGTGCTAAATGATAAGAAAAATCATTTAACTCATCTGGCTTGCTTCTATTTGGGGAAGTGAACCTTTTGGGAATGACAGTTTGGAAAGCCTCAACTTAAAAGCAAGTAGGCAAGATTTCTCTGCAGAGGTGAAAAAGGCCTACCAGGTCATCAAGCTCCCAGTGGGCCGTGCTACCTAACTGGTTTAGGGAATCTTGGGCGTAAGGTCAATCCTGGCTAAGACGTTGATGGCTTTCCTTTGTGAGTCCAGTGTAGCTGCTGTGAAGAACAGTGCAGCTCCCTGAAGGTGACCCTCCAACGAGAGAAGAGCACCATGCTGAAAAGTCAAACAGCAGATCCAGCATCCACAGTGTCTGTCTGTTTTTGGCGGCATTCCCACCTTCTGGCAGGAGATGCACATTTGTAATTATACTTCACTTTGGCTGATGTGGTAGTGAGTGCGTTCCCTGAGTACAGGCAGAAAGCAGCCTCAGAGCGGGTTCTCAGTTGGCAGGGCCAGCTGGGAATCACAGGTCTATGCCGCGAACAATTCCTGAAGTGGATAACCCTAAAACTGTCACTGCAAGAGGGTCTGACTTTCTCTGGATGGCAACATTACTTTGGTAGCTTTTAGAAAAATATTATCACCAAAATGGAAAACAGGAGTAGCCTTTTTAAACATACAAAGAATATTTATTCTTTTCTTAATGTCTTCTAATATTGAGCATTGAGAGATTTTTTTTGTAGCTGTTGTTACTGGCTTTGGTTATATTTTTTTGGTTCTATGAAAAAAAACTAGCACTCTATTAGAAAAGAAGTGGACACTAATAAGCTGCAAGCAGGTATGACCAGAAGGTATTATGGAGATAAATTTATTAAAAAGTTTTATTGAGAAATATTCAATAGGGTCGACCCAAGTCTTCCTTAGAGGAGTTGTTCTTTTCTCTCCTACTTACGCTGAAAACCAATTCCAATCCTCTGTAACAAAAGAAGCATTAAATGAGCACCTCTTGCCTGAGAGACTTCGAAAAATATAAAGGTGAAGAATGAGGAAAGGAACCTGTATTTGGTGAGAAACTGCTAGGAACCAAGTTCGAAAGAAAAACTTAATTAGTTCTAGTAAGACTGACATCGTTGGGTTATCTTATATGGGAAAACTGAGGGTTGAAGTCCTTAATTATCTTGTTATTTTTGTTAGTGAAAGGAAAGAGATGAGATTCCTACCAAATTCATGTGAATGAAATCTGTTACTGTCCCCTTTACTTATACTGCAGCCAGCAGCAGTGAAACCAACTGAAATTTACTTTGGAGAATCAGTAACAATTCTCTGTTAGAATTCCCACGGTTGACAGTTCATTCCCATTTGAGTGAGTGGAATCATGTTTGGAAGTGTTTGGTACCACATTGGCTATGGACAGAGGAGGGAAGGCGTGGCTGGCACCTGAGTCAGGAGACCACAGGTAGCCAGAGAGTAGAGGGGGGAAATGTGAAGGACACCCTAGGACGACCCTGCAAGCAGGTAAAAGAGCATGAAGAGAAAGGCGTCTCGGATACCCAGGGAACTGTGACCTGTGTTCCGGAAAGCAAGGTGAGGTCAAAGGGAGAGTCTTGAAGGTCACACTGAGCCATGAGTGCTCCACACTGAAGACTTGAGTGACAGGTCAGCCCCTTGGCAGCAGCTGTACCTCAGCACGGGGCTTTGGTCAGTGTGAGGAGGGACAGTTGTAGGCAGGAATGGACAGAGAAGGCACAGACCTGGATGAAATTTCTGTACCTGTGAGTCCTCGAACAAGAAAGTAGAAGGAAGACGACATGGGGTATCTGGGAGGTTCCCAGCCTCACACCCATCAGTTTATTTTGTAAACTCTTGGAAAAGATAACGATGTTGCTTCTCCAGTGCCAGCAGCTGACTTAAATCTGACACAATCTCATTCTCCTTGACATCTTCCTTTGTGATTTGGTTACAGTTCTCTAAAGAAGGAGAGGTGATTGTCAGTGAAATCCAAGTCCTGCTTAGGTAACAGTCGGGATTTAGACTTCTATTTGTGATTCTTGCCTCTGAGAAGTTTAAAATCTCCAGTCATGACCACCCCCTTTCCGTTCATTATTTGGATGCTTTCATCTTAACGTCTTGCTCTTCCAACTGCTAATCACTAATCGTGTGGGCAGCTTTCTCAGAGTGTGTGGAGCCAGACTTCTGCTTCTTTCTACACTCTGAAAATCCTTTCCTTGCAGGATTTTCCTTTGAAGTCAACAGTTTGTCCACACAGAAGAAAATATATGAGGTACTGAGAGAAATGAGTGTGGGGTGAGCAACCAGCGGAGAAATGTGCCTTTCCTCAAGCGCCTTGATACATTTGACCCGACTTTCTGTTTGGGGGTTTTCAATAGAATCCTAATGATTTCAATTCTGGAACAGGGGCTGCAGGTTCTTTTGGTAATACAGCTTCCCACATACTTTCCCAGACTGGGAGAAGACCGAAGGAAGGAGCTGTAATTTAAAATACAGGAAAGCGTAACGAATTTGCCATGATCTCTCACCCTTTGATATCATTTCAGTATTTTGTTTATGAGCTTCAACTAATGCTCACACAGAAAAAATAATAGGGAAAAATCTGATCCAAAGACATTTTTTTCCCAGATGAAGACTGGCTGTTAAATGTTTTCAGTAAAACAAGCACCAGTTGTTAATACACATGGAAGAGAAAGTCAAAACTGTTTTCAGCAAAGGGTTTTTATTTTCCGATGCTGTTTTTGAATGGCTTCTATTTTGAATTTTTCTCTTTTTGCTTGAGTAATTGACTTTACAGATGCTTGTATTACATGATAGGTAGCTAATTTGAACTTCATAGTTTCAGTAATTAGCCACTGACCTAGTATGAGTGACATATAAAGGGAAATTCATATGACAAAGCAAGAGTACTGAGGAAGGAATCTTGGTATTGGTTTCAATTTCCCTGATTATTTTGTAGCTCCAGATTAAGTGCTTTACTTCTATTTGTTACTTAGTGCAGGGCAAGTGTAGACATATTCATTTATCAGAATGCTTTTTGATCTATACTGATAGAAAAATTACCAGCAAGCAAGAATAGACTATTTTTATGAGTAACAACCACACATTAGCATTTCAGCAGGACAACTGAGGATCTATAGAATTAAACATGCATGATTACCCAGAGACCTCTGCTCCAGTGGTCGCTACTGCTTACCTTCATCTTGCGTGGATTTGAGAAAAGAGACAGGAGCAGTGAGCAGAGCCTCTATTTTAATTAATTGCTGAAATACTTTAGAGATTTAATGTTTGTTGTAGTCTTTTTGAATTTATTTTTATACTCTTCTCTCATCTACTTAGACGAGGACAATAAATACCTTATAACCAGACAATTTTAATTCTATAATGTTAATTAGTATAAACTCTCTTGAGAAATATATATACACATTCACAAGTAATTACATATATAAATATATACATTCACAAGTAATTATGCATACATATATATTCCTGTACATTGGCAGACAGGCTTAAAAATACATTTTCCCCATTATTTAACTATTACTCACTTCTAGGTAATACTGAAACTTGTGCATGAAATCAAATTATTATTGTGTTGTGAAATATTTTACATTACTAAAGAATTAATGAAATAAGATCACAGGAAGAGAAACTGTTAGTTAAAAAATTTACTTCCCATTAACATGGGTCTGTGAGAGAAACAAAAGTTTGGGAAGAGTTATGCCTTCTTTGCTTGAGAAAGAGCAGTTTCTTCCTCCGTGTCAGGAAACAAAGGATGACATTTCCAAAAGAAAACATATAATTTGCATATCTGTCACATTTTTATTCAAATTGATTCCTAAATATTTACTTCGTGATGATAGTAATTCATTTTCCTTCATCATTAATGTGACTTGCACTCTGTGGATCCAGGAGCTGGACTGCTGACATTTCGGGTCAGTGAAGGCCCTCATTTGGTGAGGCAGTGAGATATTAGCACCATCACCCATCTGCCAGCATTGTGCAAGGCATTCAGCAGACTCTCATTCAGTAACATGTTCCTAGATTATCTGGTTGATTGAAATTTCGTTAAAATTATACCTATTGTATAACAGCCATTCCATCTAATAGGGAAAAGAAAAGTTAAAATTGACAGTGTTGCTACAGAAATTAATGCTAGATTTTTAGAGTTTTCCAGAGAACTGGAAATTTCAAGGCCCTTGTGTTTCTTCTTGTGTATTATGCATTTCCTGCTCTGCCATCTGAGTTTCCTCTTGATTGACAACTCTGGACCAAATTTTCAAAAAATGTTTACACGTTATATTTCCACATACACTCTTGGCAATTCTTAGGTAGAGTTGACATGGTAAATGGCGTCCAGCGGCAGTTCTGAAGCCAGGCAGCTGGGCTTCCAGGCTGTTTGTACGTGGTCAGTGAATTTTTCCCTGAGCCTTGGCTTCATCAACTTATAAGTGAATCTGTCATCATTGCCTTTGTCAAAGTTTGAATCAACTGACTGGCAGAGGGGCATGGTTTCTTCCGTTCTCCTTATCCTAGAGCTGCAATCGATCAGACACTGTGACCCATATTACGAAGAGGGTGACCTGAGGATGTCATTGAGATGACTTTCACAAAATAGAGAGTAAAGAAACAGTTCCTGAACTCACAAGTAATTCATAAGATTAAGCTCTTAGGAAGTTTTGGTACTGTTCTCCAGGTTTATAGTAGGAGGCTTCGTCTTATCTAGGAGGCTTGCACTTTCCTGAAGAAAAATGATACTGCTACATTAAGGGATGAAGTTTTACATGCATTTGATTTACAGTATTTGGCTTGATCTCAAGACAAACAGTTCAGTGGATAGTAAGAAGAAGTGTTCAACAGCACAGAACATTTTAATTTGTAGTAGATGGAAAGAGAATGGGTAAAATATGAATAGTACAAAACACTTAAAAGCGAGTGAGAAGAATCTGTCCACTGCATAGCTCTTAGTGGGAAGTCTCTAGCTTATCATTGAGTTGGCTTCTCTACTCAACCACTCTTAACTCACACAAGGGCCAATGATGGAAGAAAATGAAGATTTTAATTATAAAACCTGACATAGTGTGCCTGGCTCTGATATTTGTGTTATTTGGAAAATATATTTTTTTAGAGTGAACTCTTTCCTAATTGTTTGTTTTACAGTTATTTCTTTAGATTTCTCTATTTATTTAGGATGAACTCTATCCTAATTTTTTATGACATACTTCAGTTGAAAGAATAGAGAAAATGTCTGAAGACTATAGATGAATGCGTGTGTGACAAGTTCCTTGAATTGCCCTGATTCCAATACTTTTCTCTTGCTCATAACCATTCCACAGCCCTCAGCATTCCTAATCCCTAAAGGTCCAGTATGTTCTTAGATAAAATGATTATCTTGCAGGTAATGCAAAAATTGTTTTTCCGTAAAATCATTGAAAGCATTTCTACCATGTTTATAATTTTGCATTAATAGAAGGACAGAAGAAAAGAAGAAATACCCTTCATGAATTCAAAAAGTCAGCAAAGACTACTCTCATCAAAGAAGACCCACTACTGAAGATTAAGACCAAGAAGATGAACAGCGCGGATCAGTGTGCTAATAGATGCACTCGGAATAAAGGGCTCCCCTTCACCTGCAAGTAAGTTTCTTTATGTGGTGCTTAGGACGATTTTCCACACATCCCATGCGTACGTTGTAGTCATGTTCTTCTCTTTGCTTTTTTGTGAACAAAACTCTTCAGACTGAGTTTGAGGCTAGTTTTAAGTCATCAAACAGAAATCGTAGCTCTCCATGGAAGCAAATATAGCTTGAGCAGGGGAGAATGCCAAAAACTGCCCTCAGCAATCAACAGTGGTCTTGGTTAGGAGAGTTCTGATTTCTCATAGGAGGAACAGTTAAACTCGAGGAACTAAAATCAAGTCAGAGTGACCTTTATCTCTCCAACATTTAAAAATATTCTATCCAGTCATTCAGAGTAAAACTTTTCCTCCCTTCCTTCCTTCCTTTTTCTTTCTCCTCCTCCCTCCTTCCCTTCCTCTATCTTGCAAGAGGACTGGAGGAATTTTCAGACTAAAAGTTGGGCAATGGCCAAAATTTACTGCAACTTATATCTTGGTCTTAGGGATTTAAATAAAAGGTGTTGAGAGAATTAGTTAAAAATAACTGAGGGAATGGTGTCAGCAGCAAAGGCTGTGTGAAAGAATTCAGAGGATGACGGTGATGAGATTCAGGTGAAAAGTGATAGAGCAATTCAGAGGCCTGGTAGAGAGGGTCCCTTACCTCTGGTAGTCCTTGGGTGACCCACAAGGGAGAGCTCCTTACCACTATAAGAGCCAAGGAGCAAAGAGGAAACACGGCCTTTGTCCGAAAGTCAATCATAACGTCTCAATGGGCCCCTGATCTTCCAGAAGAACATGCATTTTCTTGCTCTCTTTCATGCATTTCCTCTCCCTCATCTTATTTCTTATTCCTTCCTTACCTATTTCAATCCCTTTTTAAAAGTAGGATTGTATGACACGTTCTGTGCATTTCAAGTTCTAGCTGATTGCTGGACAGTGCCCGGTGGTGTGGCCGGAGGGTCAGCCCCGCCCCGAGGTGCGGGGTCCACTGCTGTCCTGCGTTGCTCACCGAAGTGAGCGTTGGAGGCGGCCCAGAAGGGCGTGGTCAGAGAGCTCTCAGCTGTGGGGGAGCGGGAAGACCTCCTACTTTTATAGCACAGCTGCCACTTTCAGGGAGATGCTTTCTGCCACTGGGAGTGGGAATAAAATTTGCAAGTAGCATAATAATTCTGCTATTATTCTATGCCAATTCTGTTTCATCCCCTGACTTCTGTATAAAGGCCTTGGGATTGTTAAAAATAAATTAGGAAAAAATCACTTTCAATCCACACCTCGGCGGTGTAGATTTTTGGAGATGTTCCTTTGGCAATCAAACAGGTCCAAGTTGTGTTTTCCCTTCTTGGGGTGGAAAGAGTGTGGCAGAGTGGGTGGGCAACCACATCTCACTGTGGATTTTAAACTTTGAATCTGAACATATACTCCCTTGGGTCCTATGTGAGGAAATATCGCTTTCACTCATAATTTACAGTTACCATCCTAACTTGCTTATTCAGTAGAGACTAAAATGATTTGCTGCATTAGAGAGGGCATGAGGCCTTATTGACAGATGCAGTTATCCCAGGTATATGATGTTTCATACTTTCTGACCACATTGTGGTTCAGCTCTATGCAATATACACATAATATCAAAACATACCAACAAGGCCATGTGACAGGGTTGTGAACTGGGTGGGAGAGAGGAAGCACACTCTCAAACACTCTTTCCTCTGGACTAGGTGTCAACAGTATCACTTTTACTGGGACTCTAGATCCTCTTTGTTAGGCAGGAAAGATGCTCAGAGTGTCTGACCCTAGGATGTCAGCAGGATTTCTCCTCATTCCCAAGGTGACCTAAGAGGAAAATAAGAGAGCTTGTCTTCCAGCCATGACTATGTAGAATTGTACAGAATAATTTTAAAATAAGATGATAAAAATTAAGGGTAAGATAAAGACTCGTATTAAAGTCAAACTTAAAAGACCATGCAACCCATGGAAATTTTTTATTGAATCTCTAGAAATCTCTTTTTTTCCCCCACTAAGTTTATTGGTACATTTTAGGTATACAGTGCAGTTACATTCCTCACTGGGATCTTGTACCTGTACATGAGTATCTTGCTTCTTATTTTTTCCCCTTCCCCTGCCCTCCCTTCACCCCCTCCACCTTCCCTATTTACAAAGACTTTGTTTCCATTTTTTTCCTTTTCTCATATTTTTTCTTTTCCCTTCTTTCATTTCCCCTTCCCCTCCCATTTCTCCTATTCCTTTAGACATTTTCTTCCTATTTCACAATATCAACTATACATTTTGATTCTTATTTACATTTTTAGTTTTTCACCCGAGAGAAACTACTGATGGCCTCATAACTGCATGTGGAGGTGTAAAATAGTATGAGAAAGTGTTTCTCTGAGAGAATGTGTCATTGCAATGGAAGGACAGCAAAGAGTTAGTGTGATCAGGAAACTGGAAACCCTTTATGCAGTTTTCCAGTTGACATAGCCTGGCACTTTGTTTTAGAACTTTTGGTATTTATCCTTTTGTTTTAGAAAAAGATTGTTTTAGTGAACAACAGCAAAAAACTAATTAAATACTTGGCTGTAGGAATGGTAATTGTAGAGTTGAAACATTTTAACATTTTTTTCTTAAGATGATACATCAAGAGCACATTCTCGAATATTGATAATTTTTAAATTAAAATGTATATACAAAGGACAGGTGTGGTGGCACATGCCTATAATCCCAGCATTGAGGAAGCTGAAACAAGAGGTTGCTGTGAGTTCCAGACCAGTGTGGCCTGCACAGTGAGTTCAAGGCCAGCCTGAACTACACAGGGAGATCCTGGCTCAGAAAACCAACCAACCAAACAAACCAAAGCGCATATACAAGCAAACTTGTTTGGGAAACATGGATTGAAACAAAGTTACCCTTATAGCAAGATTTTCCCAACCTTTAATAAACTTTAGTATTTTATAATGCACCAGGAAGGGATACTATATTCAAACATTTCTGAACATTGGATTTAGATCCCTGTTTCCTAGAGAATGTCCCTGGGGGTTGATGCCTGATGTAACTTAGGAAATGTCATTTTCATACAATTACAAACTTGGGAAACTAATCATGACATCATAATTATATTCATTTGTATAGAGGTGTAAAGAAAATCTCCCAATTTACTGGGTACTTACAAAAAAAAAGTCTTTGGAAATAATCCAGATAGTTGTGTTACATGTTGACTTTGCTTATTGAAGCTCTTAATTTTCTATAAGTTGTTCAGAATAGCATGAGAACATCTCTGCTACTATTCAATCTGATATATATATATATATCCATACTCACAAAAAGTTAGTTTCGTTTTTTTCTTTTCTGGCCATCAAATGGTAGGTTCTGATGTCACTGTATTTTTATTATGTACATAGAAGTTCATCTGATTTTCTATTGTCTTCCTTGGTAAATCATGTGCCAGTTCTTTAAAACCTGTATAAAGAGCAGTATTCCTTCTTTTCATTCATATATTTTTTCAGGGCCTTTGTGTTTGATAAAGCAAGAAAAAGATGCCTCTGGCTCCCTTTCAATAGCATGTCAAATGGAGTGAAGAAAGAGTTTGGCCACGAATTCGACCTCTATGAAAAGAAAGGTGACAGACTTCTCCCTAAATGTTGCCTGATGAAATAAAGTGTGAAATGTGAATTAGGAATCTCCCGGCACAGTGCTATTTCTCATTGATTTTTCTGTTATGTGCTGATCGATTAGTGTAGTCAGTTCATTCACGAAGGTGATGAAAATCGAACCTTGACTACTCTTCGTGTGAAATTTTAGAATACGTCCCAAACTTCCTATAATCTAGGTCCACTTTCCCTTTGACTTTTTTGCATGTCTCTTAGAACCGGTAATCTCCACATTCACTTTAGTAAATATCATCTTACATTATTAGATTAAGATATATTAGATTTGTGGCAAATTTTGAGAATAGTATTTTACATTTAACAACTTTGGATAACTGATCTGTTACAATGATGATGGCTGATAATAATGAGTATGGAAATTTGGATATGTGAATTGGATCTGTGCTTAACTGCTTAAAAATTATGCAAAGAAGAATTGAGACTATGTTATTTGTTAACTTATCTATAAGGGTGGTTTTATATTGTATTCACAAGATATTTACACTGTTGAGAAGCAGAATTATATGAATAAAATAATAGACCATTAAATAAAAACAAATTTTAAAAATTAATTATTACAAATAGTAATTGTGGACTATACTTCTGAAAATAACATTCATTTTAATGTTATTGTTTTAAAAATCCCATTCTGTGCCCTGTTAAACTTTGACATTTGAAACTATATACAAATATGTATTTCCATGTCGATAGAGTCAATGCTTAAATGTAATTAAAAGAAAATTCAAGTAGACAAAAGATAATTTCTACATATCCTAATAAATCTGCAAATTCTAAACATTGATGATTCAGCATATGAGCATTCTTTAATCTTCTAGTTTGTTAGCAGCCACATATGCTATTATTTGATAGCAACAGAGTATGTTATAATTTAGTAGTCATAGGTATACCTGAAGAGTCAAAATGTTAGCAAAAATGTAGAATATAGCAATCAACTGAATGTAATTATCTCATATATATACGCACAATGTCACTGGTGTAAAGAAAGACAAATTAATTATAATTTCTTAAAATTCATATTCTAAAAATCACTCCATTTTTGTAGATATTTTAGGTTTAGTAAGTCACAGTTACCTAGCCAGTCGTGTGCATATAGGCTCATTTATGTCACATACAGAGGAGTCTTTGTGGCTAGTCTTCTATAGTGCACTCATAGACCTAAAACTTCTCATCATCTGCTTGTTTGTTTGCTTTGGGTAACTCCAAAGTGTGTTATTTTGCAAATCTATGAAAAGCTTTGGGCAAGAAACCTCAATGTTATTTTGAAATACTTTAGGAGTTAATTACTTACAGGTTTGAATGGAATTTCACTTCTGTTTTTGTCCTCAGTAAATACGGCACATGTTTCCCACATTAGGACATCTCTCTCTCTGCTTCCTTCCCTAGACTACATTCGCAACTGCATCATCGGGAAAGGGGACAGCTACAAGGGCACAGTCTCTGTCACCAAGAGTGGCATCAAGTGCCAGCCCTGGAGCTCCATGATCCCCCACGAGCACAGGTAAGAACAGCGAGAAGCAAAGGGGGGCAGCTCTGCTTGAGGGGTCCTCCTAGCGATTCTGCAGCCCTGTAGTAACTTAATCAGGTTGCTGAGTTCTGTGAGGCCTGGGCTTATGTGAATTCATGACTGAGATGAACCAACGAGTGAACAAACTCATGATAATAGCATCGTACCTCAGTGCCTCACTTTAGAGATCTTGATGCTTGTGAACAAGTAATGAATACTTCAATTTGGAAGTGAAAAGATTGTTCTTTTTGCTTTTGAGGAAGCACTAGAGGTTGACTAGTGAATCAGAGGCAGGTCAGACTCTGACCTTACAGGGGCTGTGTTTTTCCCAACCTTGGCTGGTTGGCCATTAGAATCAGCTACTGCAAGCCTTTGATAAACCTCACCACCCGGAGGGGAGGGGACACACAGACCAATTACGCCAGAAGCTCTGGGCGGAAAACGGTACCACCATTATTTGAAGCTTCCACATAATTCCATAGGGGACCCAAAGCTGTGAAACACTCCTCCCTCAGACTGAACACATTCTCACTTCACTTGTGGTCCAAAGACAAGAGAAAACTCCGAAAACACCCAGGGAATTGTGTTTATTATAACAGATGAATACGATTTATAAACCTGTAAACATAATATTAATAGGTTTCCTGGGTTGAGAATTTTAATCATTGTGGAGGAAAAACAGGAAGATGAACTAGATCTAGTGGGGAACTAGATATCCATAGTTTTGCAGGCTTATTTCACAAATCGTTTTTAATGGGAGCTAATGTGGTTACAAACAGTTCTCCCCTGGTTAGTAAAGGGATTAGAAGATTTGGTTTGTCCTGTGCCCGGTGCCTTGTCTTGTGGAATAGTTTACTTGTTCATCTCACGGAATTCTCAGAAGAACAGCCAAATGGATGCTTTTATTAATTTTATTTTAAATACATGGTAAAACTGCAGCATAGCGAACCCCTGCATTTTCTAGGGTTCTAGACAACTAGAGAGCGGTGAGTGGTGTGGCCGGCAGATAAGGCAGCAGGGGGCTCTGCCAGCTGTGTTTTCACCGACCCTAAGGCACGAGGCCGTGGCCTGTCAGAGGACAGAGGTCCGGGCTTGTTTTTTGCTAGTGACTATGACGTTGTTTGATGAGATATTTTCCACTTAATTTCACTTTTTCTTTAAGAAATAATCATATTTTGTGACATGACTGATTTTGCTTTAGTAAGTAGAGAGGAATTTGTTCCAAAAGAACTTTGTTCCAAACTGGGGTCCGACCGACCTGGGATCTCAACCATTGGGCAGCTGAGCTGATCATTCCAATAACTGAAAACATCATTTCCCTAATCAGTTGCTATCGGGTGCACAGGAATGAGGGGATTACCTTTATTACAATGCACACAGTACGGTTGGTTTTGTCTTTTCTTAAGGATCTACATAGTGAAGGCAGCATTTTATTTAAACAGATAGATCTATATTTTTTTGCAAACAAAGGAATACATGTATAGTACTATTTTTTTCAAACATAGCATTTAAAATTGATCCTGCTTTCGGGGTCTTATTTCAACCCAGATTCTCTATGATTGTGATTGTCTGCTAAAAGAGCGAATGTGAAATAGATCTCCCTGGGAACTGGCTCCCTAGCCCAACTGCTATTTTACCTCAGCACATTTCCTGGTGACATAGAGGTTTATGTGGAGAGGGTCCTGTGCTAGTAATCAAATACTTCTTTGGTGTTCAAGGAAAGTAATAGTTTTCTTCAATTAGCAGCTGATTGGGATATCGGCACTATAGCTTCACACCTTTAAATTAAGTGTTAACTAGAGATTACTTTATGGGCAATGGAAAATGAAATATGTTTCCATTTGGAGGAGTGGTTTATTGTTGACTCCTTCAACTGAAGTATTTTACAAGTGGCTTAATGGAAAGATGATGATAGATGATGTAGAAATTGGTGTAGAAAATCAGGTGACATGATATCTACATCTATATCCTTCATTAGCCATCCAGCATTCATTAATAAAGTAGATGATGGAATAGGTCAAGTTTCCTATGAACACAGTTCATATTAAAAGAAAGAGAGGCTGGCAACTAGAAGACCTAGTTTATGTTGCAAAGTATATTTGGATAATACCCAGTTTGGAACATTTCTTCACTTATCTCTCTTAAAGCCTTGCTAAGAGCAAGGACAGAGAACTAAGAATAGTATGCATGGGAATCAAAGCTCAACCCAGAGCCCACTGCCTGGCCCAGCCCTGCATGCACTCTGTCCTTGTGAACATCTATACATGGACGCCTGTGCAGGGAGAGAGCAGAGAGCAGGCCATGGCCAAGTGCGGGTGCTGGGGAGTCAGGCCAACACCGCAGGGCACAAGAAAGCCAGTGGATGGGGTGAAGTTCAAACACACCCGGAAATGCAGGGGGACCCGGAGAGCACTTTAATCTCATCCTCCGGAAGAGGAATTGGATATGAATTGATTCCAAATTGTGGAAAGGGCCCATCTTTTCTCTCTATTTTACCAACTCCAGTGGGAGAATTTGCCTGTTGGGCATTATCTAATCTTAGTTTTGACTTTATTTCTCTTCCTTCCTAATTGTATTTTTCCTGCTAAATTATTGACTGATATTTTCACCACTTCCTCACAGCTTCTGTTTGGCTTTCTAAATCCACTGGAAAGGTGTATGTGTGTATTTCTGTTTCTTGCTCCATCTCTCTCTCTTCCTCCCTCCCTCTCTCTCCTTCAGTAAAAATCCTCTCAAAAGCTGTAGATATCGAATATGTGTTTGTGGTATTCAACATGTACTAAAAACACTATTTAGCTCCAGTAAACTGAATACAAGATAATGATGAGAAAAAGGAAATTAATTTAAAATGCTATTAAAATAAGGTTATATGTAAACTCTTTATCAAAGACACCTCAGAGTTACAGAAAGTTTGCAGTATTTAATTCAGATTTTAAAAAAGGTTTAGTTGTTAGTAAGTTGTCAGTAATTCATGTGTTCCGAGAATTTGACTCTGGAATGTTCTCACGCCCAAATGAAGGAATTCCATTGCAGAGCATCGCTTAGCACCTGAGATGTCCTGCATTCATTCTGTGTGGCCAAATAAAGCATAAAACAGATACCTCCTCTTCTTCTTTTCTCCCTTTTTGATTCACACACAAGATCTGTGTGTATCTATGAGGAATAATGTGATGTTTTGGTTTACGTATACAGTACTTAAATGACTAATTTAGGGTAATTCACATATCCATTTACAATTAGAAGTCTCACTGGACAGTGAACATGTTTGGATTACTTTTACTGAAAGATGAAATCCTTGCACTTTAATCCATGTACTTGTAGAACTCTAAGGTCAGTAAAAGTAGAAATAAAGCTTTTTAGCAAAAACCCAACAAAATATTGGAATGTGACTACATTTTTTCCAAAACCTTTTTACTAGTATTACCTATAGTTATATATTATTTTTTAAACGATTTTTGTGTGTAGTCTAGAAGGAAAGTGTGGCATCATTGAGCCCAAGATCATAAGCAATACAAAAACGAAGCAAAAGGTTTTGGCCTTTTCAGGTGTGTTGTAAAACTTTACGTTAGTAACAAGATGACCACTAGGCCATTAGAAGTTTTACACAAAAGTCAGAAGTCCAGGTTATTGAACCCAATAGCTTACTATTGTGGATTAGGACTGGGAGCCCCAAGCCACAGTGACAGTCAATATTTTTAAAATCTTTGAAAGAAATAAGTATTTTATTATGTCAGAGTAGAGAATACAGAGTGGAACATGCTTAATCATAGGTAGCATTTAAGCGCCTATTACTTTATCATCTTTTTGAACTTCTCCAAACAGCCGTTTGAGCTGTAAGACGTTAGAAGTCATAAGTGTCCTCCCTCTATAGGTAAGCTACCAGGCAGACAGACGCCAAATTGTTTGCAGGGCTCTTGGCCAGAAAGAGCTGAAATTGAAGTCTAGGCTGAATTTGACTTTGGCTTCTTGGTTCATGTTATTTCATCAATCTGTTTCTCAATTGTGCAGGGGCAAAAGGGAGACTATTCTTTATAAGAAAAGCCAAAAACAAACAGATAACGCCCTTGGGTTAGCAGTTAGAGCAGTGATTTCTCAGCTCTCTCCTGAGGACCCCTGAGTGGAGCCTGTGGTTGTGTGTTACTCCACACCAGGGATATTCGAGAGTACACAGAATCCAGGGGTCTTGGATAACCTAGGGGCTAAAGTTCTTAATGTGATGTTGAATCCGAACATTCGGCTAGGTGAACTTTGAAAGAAACTCAGATATTTTAAGAATGCATAGAAATGACAGAATTTAAGTTAAAATGTGTGACTGTTTAAGAGATAGATTTAAGGGGTGACTTTTTTCTTAACTTTCAGGAAAATTCAACCCAGTAATTAATAAATTTAATAGGCCAAAAATAAAGTTGCATGCTCTTATACTGTAATGATTATCATTTTAAAACTAGCTTTTTGCCTTCGAGCTATCGGGGTAAGGACCTACAGGAAAACTACTGTCGAAATCCTCGAGGGGAAGAAGGGGGACCCTGGTGCTTCACGAGCAAGCCCGAGGTACGGCACGAAGTCTGTGACATCCCTCAGTGTTCAGAAGGTAAATGAGCCTGACTGCGGGGGGCGCCCTGTGTCTCGCACTGCAGGTGCACAGACACCCGTCAATCCCAATAAATATGGCGTTCATGCGAACCTAACCATGGAGAATTATCTGAGCATTTGTCCATGATGTTTTGCAAACTATCAGATGACCACCAGATTAGCACAGGCACCGGAGCCAGTGTTTGGCTTGAATTTCAAGCTCAGCCCAAGACACCTACTGTCACTACTGTCTTAAGCTCACGAACCTTGAGAGTTGCTCCCATAGAGCACATGGAAAGAGCTGAATGCAGTCGGTCTTTATTAGTAATGTGGATTCGGTACACCCAGGCCCTGCTTGGGCAGAGCTTCGGACGCAGCCCCTCTGATGCGATGTGGTGGAGTCTCTGTGTCCAGAAGAGAATAGGACCAGGGGCACCGGAAGCTCAGCTCCCATGTGTGCTTGGTGAAAATGGGACTAGAAGCAAATGTGACACCAGACTGGCAGGGAGTGCCAATTAGCATCACACTTGAAGGGCCCGAGCCGCGTCCATGCGGTGTGAAGGCAGGAACCGAATCCACGCTGTGCTGGCCTCTCTCCTCAGCACACCGGGGCGCTCTCTGTCCTCTGGAGTGCCGATGAGACTGAAGAGGGGTTCTCCAGTGTTATATGCGGGTTCGTTTTCAGATATTTGGCTATTGAGTAGCTGGATTTTTCAATTCTGTCAAAATTTCTTAAAATTTGCCAAATCCAAATGTGGATTGAATTCTTTCAGAAATTTATTAAAATTTCGAAGTACTTGGGGAGTGGAAGAGGCTACTGGAATGCTGTCCTATTTTTATTTTAAGACATTTTACCTGTTTATTAACTAAATATTTTTGAGCTATATCACCCGTGAATATCCATTTAATATTAGGTTGGTAGTTACCACAGGGCAAGTGAAGGCCATGGTTTCTTAACTGTCAGAGAAGGTGAATGTGTTTTTGTTGTTAGTTAATTTAAAACCCTGACTCCATGTGGTAGAGCCAGTTCCAACTCTGTTTGTAAATTCTTGCTTTCCATTCCATGTCATATTCTGTTCCCTATAACTCCTTCATTGTTTTCTTTTCTTTTAAAAATAATAAACATAACTATGATAACATTATGAACAAGTCTGTTTTGTATGAATAAGTCTGTGATTAATATTTGTCTTAAATTTGTACATGGAAGAAAAAATCCCCTATTTTTAGGGAAATCTCCACTTTCCATTTTCTAAATCACTGTTGAGAATCACTGCTAGGGAGTTTTGTTTCCTGGTCTTGTGACCTGGTTAGCATATCCTGAGGCAGGTAATTTGGTCAAACTCTGTACAGCTTAGAACACACCTCACCTACCTGGCCCTTGTGGGAATTTAATTCTCAACCCCTGATTTATAAGAAGAATGTTACTGGGCCGGGGATTTGGCTCAGTGGTTTCGCCACCTGCTGCACAAGCTCAAGGACCCGAGTTCAATCCCCGGTACCAAAAATAAAAATAAAAATAAATAAAATAAATAAGAAGAACCTTACTAAAATAGACTGTCATAGATCTAGACCAATGGGGAGTGGATAATAGCACTCTAAAAATATAAGTAATTTTAAAACTTTTTTATGTAGTTACCCTTATAAGCATGTAATTCTCGATATTCCTTAATAACTTGAGGTCATCTAGCCTTCCTTAGCAAAGGGCAGTGCCTGTTACTATTAATGACACACAGCGTTCTCGGTCAGCGAACCAAGGGGGTGGCTCACTTCTCTCTGGAAGCAGTTAGAGGTCTGGCCGTGCCACACCAGCCTTACTCAGGAGGCACAAAGCGATGCCGCCTGTCAGCTGAGATACTGCAGGGATGGTCCTGCAGCTGCGCTGTTTTAGATTCAAACTAAAGTGAGTGACCAAGGTTTTAGTGGGATTTTTTCAAGAGGATCCAACATTAGCATGATCAGTATATTAATAGAGAAAAAAGAGAACTAATTGTAAACTGAATAATACAAAATATCAAAAAATAATGTGGATGTGACATAAATCTCTATTAAAATACATGTAAGAGAAAGAAATCTCGAGATCCAAAATGTTTAGTGTAGCAGTAGAACTTTTGTATCTGCAGATATTAATTTATGAAATGATAAGATTTAAAGGTCACAGAATTAGGATGAGGCAGTAATTATCAAAAATTTTGTATGTTTAAAATTAAACAAGAAAAATATCTTTTTAAAAAAAGACATGGCAGACAATATATATATGTATACATATGAGGTTTAGAAATTTTTGTGATTATATTTAACACTTGGCTGAATGATTGTCCGAATTTGTCTAAAATTTTGGTTCAAAAATTGTATGTAACATCTAACAAATAATATTATTTTCTTCTAATTTAAAACTTTGAAATATATTAAATATTCCAAAAGTAAAGTAATACTCTTTTCATACCATATAAAACCTTTCAGTTAGAAGTAAAAATTTCGAGAGATTTATTGCCCAATATAGTGACTATGGTTAGTAACAATATATTGTATTCTTAGAAAATGCCAAGAGACCTGATATTAAGTATACTGAGTGCAAAAATTATGAGCTAAAATATATTAATTAATTAGCTTAATTTAGTCAATCTACAATGTATAAATGCCTTAAATCATTACTTAAGAAAAGAAGAAACTTATGTAATTATATAAAGAAAATACTGCCAATTGATTCTTAATTAAAAAGTTGGGTATGTAAAATCCAATTTCTTTGTTATCTGCTTGATATTTAAAATAATTATTAATCATTTGAACAGATGTCATTTTCATGATTGTCAAATATTCAAGTAAAAATATTTTAATTAAGGCAAAGTCATCATTTTAAAGCACCTTTCCCTTAAAATCCCAAACAACGCTGTCATTGTGTATGATCCCATATTCTATGTGGAGAAAGAAAACTTTTAAAAACAAAGAATTACGTAAAGCTATTCTTCATAAATGTGGATTTGTGAGACTATTCATATTTTCAATTTTGCTGAGATAATCGCATATATGGATTTTTCTGAGCATTTACTTTAGAAGACTAAAATTAACACTGATTCAAAATAGATCCAGTGATTGAGTACTGGATTTGAAGCACAAGTGATTGTTTCAGCTTATAAACGCACATCCCCTACGGGGTCATGGCAAGCACACAATTTTTGAGCTTCCATTCTTAGAATGATGAGAAGGATGTTCAGTGACTCCAGGTTTCATAGTTTTCATAGTTTTCGTCCATCGTTTAGGCCAGAACTATACTTAGAATATTGTACTTGTAAGCAGAATCACTCGTTCAGGTTTAGTTGATCAGGGACAGTAGTCTGCTCGTGCCCTGGTTTATGAAAGAGCTTGCTGGAATGGTCACCAATGCATGGCCAAGGCGGAGCAGGGCCGACCTCACCTGCAGCCCTGTCCCAGACTCCAGCACACAGTGAACACTTTCTCTGCCTCGTGGTTGGTGGGCTAGGTTTCCACCTATCCTGCCTGACTCTGAGCTGGGAAAACAGAGAAGATTCTTTGAGTTCTAGAAGTTTGAAAAATGACTTCAACATTTGGTCTTCTAGAAACAATTTCTATGACTAACCTGATAATTTGCTTAAATGGCAAAACAAAATTTTCAGCCATTTACTTTACAGATGAGGCCAATATTTCAGTTGCGTTGTCATTGTCTCTTCTAATCCTTCAAGGTGGGACACCTATCCTTGTAAACAAGAAGGCAGAGGGGAATGCGAGTCATTTAGAAAGGTTGGGATATTAATAGTGCTTTGTAAAATTATTGTTATCAGTCTGTCTTCAAGTACAGCCAGTTAGAATTTGTAACAAACAAGCTAAGCATGTAGGACAAAAAGTCAATTTGGGCTAATGGAAAGGATTCTAGAGGGTCAGAAGACTTTTTTTTGACATTTTCTGTTTTAGGTAAGTCTTTTAAAATTTGTGTGAGCCTTGTTTTCTTCATGGTATCAACCAAACAATATCTTATGTGTTAAAATTATAGGATAAACAATCAGCAAAGATAAATATGAAATTTTATTATTTTTTCAGCTACTACATTTTAGCATCTCAATTTTATCACAGGACATATTTAATACCCACTCCAAAACCAACTTTCACTGCTTTCTAAATTTTTTCTTACTAATTTGTATTTATTTATCTCATTGGACTGTATCCACAGCCATACCTTTCTTCACGTTACTACGAATATAACATAATAATTCATGTTGTCATATCATTTTATTGTATGTTTTCCCTTATACATCTTACCCAATTCTCATCTATTCCCCAAGGCACAAGTAAAATCTAGTCTTTCCTGAAATACCACTGTCACTAAACACTTAGAACTTTAGAATATGCCACAGTATCTATAAACTTGCTACTCACATGTAAGTTCCAAGTGCCAGAAAATTAGCCTCCCCTGTTAGCTTTTTACTAATTCTCAGGCCAGGAGCACTGACTCAGAATTTGTTCTTTAACCAGATCTGGCGGCGGTTTCTATGTACATTAATTGTTTGCAGAAACATTTATTGACCACACTCATTCTGGAAAGAAATCATCTTATAGGATCCTCTATTTCATTTGTGTAGCTATATTTTCTTAAGCCTAATAAAAATCTATATGCCTAAAAATGTTTTATAATAATACACATAATACTGCTTTCCAGAAGATAATTCTATCCACTCTCATTAGAAGGAAATATACTACAGCGAACTGCACTTACTCAAGGTAATCTAATAGATGTATTCTGATTTCTGAGTACGATTTGAGAGCAGAGGTCGCACATTTGGACACCTCCTTTGTGTGAGGCCATAGTGACGTATTCTTTTTCATTCAATACAAAGGGACAGACAACAATGATATAGGCCACATCATTTTCATTGAGGATATCAAATCTTGCATGTTTTAAAAAAGAGAACTGCATAAATCCGTACCCCATTCAAATGGAAAGCTGAAATGTGATGATGCGTAGCCTGTGTCGAGTGTTTCAATGTGGAAATGACCTCGCCAGCCTGGGCACCTTTGCCACTGTGCTCTTAGCCCCTCTCCGTGTGGGTCAGGTGCTTATTATTGTGCTCGGAGACTCTCAGTATCGAATGAGGGGAAGCTGAACTGGCCCTTTGTCTCGGTTCATGAGTCATGAGTTAGCCTACACAAAAGAAAGTAGAAGGATAAAGCCAGTAGGTGGCTCGTATGTTTCAGAAAGTTAATAGTTAATGTCCTGTTACAGTACACAAATCAAAGGTTCAAAAGTAATAGTTCTACCATGCACCGTGTGTCTACCGATATTCATTAGGCTAGATTCCAATGGATAAGAACTAAGCATTAATATCTTTCTCCGCTTCAGTAGGGTTAGATGATCGGTAATCATGAGATACAAATGATGTGTTTGGGGAAATTTGCCGGATTTGTAGAAGAGGCAAGTGATGATTTATTTCACAGGATACTTGCTGTGCTACAAATCAACCTTCTGTTTGAGAAGTCTCATTGTCAGCTAATTGATGTGATTCAGAGTTTTCAATGTGACATAAGAAACCAGCCAGAAAAGAACAATTAATTAATCTCACCGAATCATCTGTGAGATCCTGAATAATTAGATAAGCTTATACATTTCAAAAAAGTGGGTAAGGAGTTCAATGGTAGGTCATCCTCTAGCCTAAGCTAGAAAAAATGTCAGCTTTACTCGCTTACTTAACATGGGTGTTCACCACCAGAGGGGAGCTGTGACTTTTTTAAAAAAAATAATATATTCTTCAGATTTCTACCCAAAGCTGGTCTTTCAAATATATTGGTTCCTGATTATTGCAGTAGCCATAGGGATCTGACATGCACTCAATTTAAATGGTGTAATTACTGTGTATGTGGTTGCAGGGTGAGTGGAAAGAGAAGCAGTATTATGCTCCCAACAGACACTGATTCTGCATTTCAGACCAATGAGGGAAAAGTCTCCAAAGGTTGATTTTACATCTCCAATTCCTCTGAAACTTGTGGACAGTTATCGAACAATTAGATGTGCAGAATCATAGGGTTATGATAAATCTGTATGACACCAACTGCAAACTTGATGATGCATTCTTTAGTATATATTTTGTGCCACCATTTATGAATATAGGGTGTTTTGAAAATCTGCTTGCTAAACAGTTGATTTACTGTTCTTCTAATGGAATGAATGGTGGTGTTCTTGATTTTGTTGTCATAAATCTTTAACACGCCCTGCTTTAATTTTACTAGTGGAGTGCATGACCTGCAATGGGGAAAGCTATCGAGGGCCCATGGATCACACAGAATCAGGCAAAACTTGTCAGCGCTGGGACCATCAGACACCACACCGGCACAAATTCTTGCCAGAAAGGTAAGAGACCCCTGAATCTTACCTCCCAGACCCTCTTTACACACTGTTATTTGCTCCAAGACAACTACCATGGGAGCTCCTTTAGTCTTTTCCTGAGAGTGGACAAACACACTTTGTCAAACTCCTCTGAATGTCCAGGCTGAGTCTGGAACAGTTGCTGGAGCCCTGATGTCCGGAGAAGGTGGTCTTGGGCAAGAGGGTTTTGTGCTGCGGATGGGGGGACACCAGGTACACCTTCAGTTCCTCTTGGCTAACTGGGTCAGAGGCCCCCAAATGAGGCAGACTTGAGCACAAGACCTTCGGTAGGATGCATAATAGAAGGACAAACAGAAGCATCTGCTTTCTCTCTGTAACAAGATAAAACTTTAAAGAGGGATGGGAGGAGTCAGCACTGACTGATTCCATAACCTGGCCCCGTGAGGGGAGGGTTCATTGATAATGCAGGTGGATATCCCTCTAGAGCAGCAGGTCAGAGACTCGGTGCATCCGTCACAGGTAGAAAGAATACCTGGACACAGGCGTGCTCATGGAAATGGGAGGAGGGTGGCAGGAACAATTCTTTGACAGTTTCATCCTGCTGTATTTTGAAATTGCCAACCAAGAGAAATCAGACAACTAAGTCTACCTTTTTGGTAGGAGAACATTTTGGGCTTTAATAGTTAACCAAAGAGATGATGCCTTCCTTCCTTCATTTATTTCACCTGAAAGGTTTAAGTTGCAAAAGGGAGGGAAAGAAATTCCTTTATTTTTATTACAAAGAAAAAACATACAAATAATTTTAAGGGAAAATCCATTCACGCCTTCCTTTGGGAATTGGTTAAATGTGTTTTTTCTTTCTTCTTTTTCTCTATCATTGTTTGTTCATTTTTGCTTACTGTTGTTCTTTTAAGTGAAATTGCAACCCTGATTTATTTTTAAAGTGCATGTCTTTTCTTTTAAGTGAGAGCAGGAGGGATATGGTAGCAATTAAAACCAACTCAGGCACTCAGGACTCTCTTAATTTAAGCTGGGAGGTGGGTCGCACACAGGGAAGTGGTGTGGTTTGTCTCTCGCTCTGGTGGGGCGGAGGGCATGACCCAGAAAGGCTCTATTTCCAAAATTGAGCTATCATTAGTAACAGAGCTATTGAAACCCAACTTTCAGTTTGAACTCTAAGCCTTCCCCAGAAGAGGGCCTGTTTTCTTAATGAGCATTCTACATGAGGTCATGGTTTGGAATCTGCCCTCAATCAGGCCCTGTGAGAAAGGCCTTCAAGTGGGGCCCCTAACTGGAGCAGGTACCGAACGGACCTCACTTATGAGCACAGAGGGTGATATGCTGGCCTCAGTGGAACATGGAAGGCAGAGGACTCTATAGCTAGCGACTAACAGCCCCTGTGAACGAAAAGATAGAAAATCTGCTCTTTGCTGGAGCTACATAGGAAGTTATTTCTCCAACGGAGGTCTAGGTGGTGTTCCAGGCAGATTTACCTGACACTTTTCTTGGTGTGTTTCGCAGATACCCCGACAAAGGCTTTGATGATAATTACTGCCGCAACCCCGATGGCAAGCCCAGACCCTGGTGCTATACGCTCGACCCCGACACCCCTTGGGAGTACTGCGCAATTAAAATGTGCCGTAAGTTAGGGTCAAATTTATTGCTTCCTTTTCTCTCGCAGCCTGGATCTAAGCCGGCGATTATTAGGGAGACAGGTTAACAAGTATTTTACCTGATGCTTTAATGTGTGCAAGCTTTAATATTTTAAGAATGTGTTGCGTTATCCTACTCAATCTTTTGAATTTTCAGATAGGCACTGTTGGAAAGGGACACACACATTAGTGTATGAATAAAAAGCGTGTATACCTGTGGTAAAAGACAAACATAGTGATGTTATCTAGAAAATGAAAAAAATCAGAGGGAGAAAAAGATGCAGGAATGTGTGCAGCGCCTCAGTCTCACTGCGGCAGAGACAGGTCCAACCCGAGACTCTTACCTTGCTGTCCTGGGTCCTTTCCCGGCCATTTCTCTCGGGACAGAGACTGACTGTGAAATGCTGTGGTGAATAACAGAGGCCACAATGAAGAACCCTGAGTCTGACAGAAGCTTCTCCCAGAAGCCTTTGTGTGCCGCCTCTGGGGTGGTTCCCCCCGCAGCGGGGCTCTGCGTTGCCCCGTGTTGCCCCGCTTCCCAGCAGCTCCTAGCATCCTCTCTAGACAGGGGCACCTAGCCAGCTTGCCTGAATTAAAGCTATAAAGCTTGTTTGCTTACGTGCCATATCCTTTAAATGTGTGTATGCAGCACTCTCTTCCATGGCTAAATCCCGGGAATTTGCTCTTCTTTGACATTATACTGGATACTAATGAGAAGGAATTTTTTATGAATAGATGTCTTATTTGTCAACTGAAACTTAAAGTGCTTCAAGTATTGCATCTTCTCATTAAGGTGTGGTAATATTATAATTTAGCTTGACGATATACACGCATGTATGTATAGAGATACACAAAAATTTGTGATCCGTGTAAGATCTGGGAGCCAGCACACGGAGGAGCACATCCGCATCAGAGGACAGGGTAGGTGTCAGCCTGTTTCCCCTGACAGCCTGGTATGAGCATTCCCAACACAAATCCAGCTTGGCCTGTCCCCTGCTGCCAGGTTACCCTCTCTTCCCAGGCCCACTGGAGAAGGCAGAAGTTTTGGGCCACTCCTAAAGCCACAGAAAGGGACTAGCATAGCCTGTGTAAAAGACCTGCTGAATCTGGGAGCCTCTTAGAGGGAAACACAATGTTCCCAGAAAACTGAATCATCTACTTTGTCCTTTAAAATAAAAGACAACTACTCATTGGCTTGTTGAATAGTGATAACCTTCCAAGCATTCTGGGTCAGATAGGTTTAATAAAATATTCTAATTTCTTTCCATTTTTTTGTGCTTAGGATACTGTTATGGATCTTGTCTGGAATAGGCCAGTATAAACACACACGCACACACACACACACACAGAGACACACACACACACGCACTGTGCATTCACCCTCCAGCTGGAGAGCACACACCAAGACACCTAAGAGTTGCCCTTTATTTTGGGTCTAAATCAATTTTTTGCACATTTAAATAGAGATTGGGGGAAAATAAATGAATATGATACTTTTCTATTACATGGTTTCCTCTCTGTTTCTTTTTGGTTAAGAGGAACTGGCAAATTATGTACACAACATGAAATAATTCTGATGTTTCTGGTAAACAGAGTGGGCATTTATGGGATGTGATTCCTTAGAAAATGATTGAATTTGTGAGCCAAACCTGTATCTTTTAGATTAAAATAATCTTCTGAACTTTGAGAATATTTTAGAAATATTTTATTAGAGGACAGCTTTTAGCTTAAAGATTATACAAATGTAAAGAGCTACAAAGAAATTATACCTCTATTAAAATAAATGAGATAAAGTTGAAATTCTGGAAAGCATAAAAGATGACATCTTAGAAATATTCTTTCAAATTATTTGGCTTACAAATACAATAAAGTGAATGGTGCAAAAATGAGGAATTTAGTGGTAGTTTCATTTGCGTATTAGTTTTCTCTTATGGCAAACAAAGTCCCCAGAATGAGTTGTTTAAACCAGCGCCCCTCATTGGCCGCCTACTTTCATGGGCGAGGAGACCAGGCCTGACTCCTGTAGGCTCCACGTGCTGTCTCCCAAGGTCACAGTCAAGGTGCCTGCCTGCCTGCCCGCCCGCCTGCCTTGTGGTCTGATCTAAGGCCCGGCTGCTGACAGAATCGGCCGCTGCGGTTGTATGCAGAGGCCTTCAGCTCTCAGAAACCATCTGGCACTCCTCCACATGCGCTCACCCTGACCACTCGTGACTGGATGCCCCAAAGCCAGTAGCCTGGTGTCGCTGCTCCTCGAGCTTCTGCCATCCAAATCCTTTTCTTAAGTGCTGATCTGGTTAGATTAGGGTCACTTAGGTTAGTCTTCTTTTAATTAACTTGAAGTCAATTCATAGGAACTTTAATTACATGTGCAAATTCTCATTCTCTGTCATGTAACCACACAATCACTAGAGGGACTATCTCATCGTATTCGCAAGTTTCATTCAGACTTAAGGGGGAAATAACAGAATACGAATGCCCATGGGTGAGGCCCACACAGATCTACCTGCCGTAAGAGGCAGCCTAGTACCTGACTGTAATTGGTATTATTTGTATTGTTAAATTCCTGGGCCTGCTTTTGGGTTATATCCGTGTCTTGACTATAGGGTTGATGATTGTGTCATCTGCTCCCTTGAAAGTTGAAAAGGTACTTTTAAACTCCTGTCTCATTACGTGAATTCCATGGCTAACAATTACAACTGTAACCATGTACACTCGCAGAGAACTGCTTTTCGTCTAGTGTTAGTAATTCTTATTTCAGTTCTATTAAATGCTTATGACTTGGCCAGAGAGGAGAATTGGGAAGACAGGAGTGCGATTTTCAAGGCAGAGCAAGTAGGTGATGTGAGCCGTGCCTAGGGGAACCCAGAAAAATGAAAGAAGATGAGAAGCACGAAACTGATGTAAGCAAACTCAGCAGGATCCGAGAGGACCCAGCAAGCTGCCATGATAAAGCCTAAGCCAGGCAGGAGGAGTGCTCTCATTCGTGTGCTCTAGAGCAGTCTACTCCAAACTGCTGTCCCTGGGGCCCAGGGAACACAAGGCATGTCCTGGGCTGTGGGTGTGGATGGCTGAGGGGTTCAGCTCTCTCCTTCCGCCTGAACTGCTCCCCCGTCATCAGCCCCAGATGCATGTGGTGCCCAGAAGTCAGGGAAATTCATTCCTCTCCTTTCCCACTCAGTTGCATGAAGGCAGCTTCCCTCCCACCCGAATGGGAGTGTCCCACATTGGCCTGGGATGGAACAACCCTGGGCAAATAGACCCAGAGATCTCTGGAAATGCATAGAGCATTCATCCTACTCGGGCCTTTTGGACTGCTCACTGCGTAACTGCACCCAGCGTATATTCATACGTACAGCGCGTGTGTGCTTAGTGTTTGTGTGTGCATTTATCCTTAGAACCCTATGGTAACAGGAAAGTCTACAGTTTAATTCCAGTGTGTGAAAATCTCAGAGCAGTGTGATGAAGTGAGGCCTAAAAGATCTCCACATAAGGCAACACAATTCAGGTCAGGAGGAAGTAAAGAGAGTGTAGAATTAAGGCTGTAAGCAAGTAAAACAAGCTGACGAAGACTGGGGCGGTACCAGAGGGTTAAAGTGTAGAGTACACAACAACAGACTAGATGGAGTAAGAAATAGGGTGAGGCCAGGGGAAATCTCAACTACTTCCCAAGTTATTGGATAGACGTCTATGTGACAACTATCTATTTGAGGAGAAAACAGTAAGTGTAATTGTGCTCACTGAGACAGGGTGCATGGCATCTTTGTTCACCACACATCTAAATCCAGTGTCGTCTGAGGCTGCAGAGCATCCTAGGTGAACTGCGATAGCAGAATCTTTGGGCATAGGTGTTCCGGAGAGCACACAGCGGGTGGTTCCCCTTCTCACATGGTATTCACTCAACAAACACTGCTGACCAGCTATTATGAGTCAAACACTTTTCTAACTGTGAGGCATGCAGAAGTGAGCAGATGGACCCAGGTCAAGAATACAATGGAAATGTAAGAGCTTTGGCCCAAACCAGTAAAGGGAAACTGACGCTGCCTTAATGGTGAGATACTCACACCTTCCAGAGCCACCGTTGTGGGACGCCCTGCATTGTGGTTTGCTGAATGAACCCCAAGTTTGTCTCTTAGCTTGTTTTGCAATCGGTGTGGCACAGGATGTGGCGGACAGGGTCTCTCATTCCCCGTGACCTTGGAGGCCTTCCTCAGCTCTGCTCCCACACGGCGGTGTCCACCCCAAGGCCACAGCCCCCAGACAGCCTGGCTCTGTGGCCCGGGAGTTCCCGGCCCTTTGGATTTTCAGATATTGCAAATATAGGACAAGAGGGAAAGTCCTTAGCAGTGCCTGAAGGTACTGAGTGGCTTATGATTTCCCCCCGTAATAAGTTCATACTTTGAATAACAGTTTATTCCACAAATTAATTCATTGCTTTTTACAAAAAGCATTTTTTAAGACTATTGTGTTTTTCCGAAGTGAACTACAAGTCTCCGGCCATGGAAAACTCCCTTGTGACTGATGCCTTTAGAAAATACTATTGATTAATTAAACCAGTTCCCAGACTTCCTGGACTGAAGATGCTGTTACACTGGTTAGTACTGAAGCATTTAGCATTAGAACCTAAATTGTTTCTGTGGGTTATATGCCTTGATATGGTATGTAACAATTTAGAAATTTAGAAAAACAATTAATTAAAAATAATAATAGTAAACTTATTGGGTATAGATAGGTATTTTAGTGAAAAATACACATTTTCCAGAAAATGCAGAAAACCATGACATTACAGATTTTTTTTATAAGTCTAGAGACTTATAAATTTCTTCATGTCATCTTGATGGAAGATGGCTGGGTATCTGGCATTTACTTCTGCCTTCAGTCTTTTGAGATAGCACACATCACATAACTCCCAGAAACTTTACTGGGCAAGGGGCAAACAATGTCTTAACATTATTACAAAGATAGCTTTGAGCACCTGGGTCCCCGAAATGATCCCGGACAGCTGAAGGGACCCAGTCCCTCTGACAGCAGCAGGACATGCGGTGCAGCCCAGTTCCCTCGGAGGACAATGAGCAGGAAAGACCTGGGGCTGCTCTGAGGCTCCCAGACCCCTCTGCAGCACCTCTCCAGCTGGACACCTCTCCTCTAGTGGATTATCTTTCTCTCTGTCTCTCTTCATTCATCCCACAGGACAGTCTGTTCTGCAGTTTAACCTCTCTTGCGTGACTGGTATCACCACTGATCTAATTTAAAATCCCAAAGGCCAGAATAGTCCTAGATCTGGCGCTTTTCTCAAGCTTCGCCTTGACCCATCACTGGTGCACTCAGTTCCTCTTCCCTGAGCCTCTCACAGGTGGCCCCTCCTCCATTCCTCATGAAGAGCGCGCTCCTTTCTCTGTGAAGGTTCACATGGTACTGAGGACAGCTTCCGCCTTGGCTGTGGTTTTGCCCTTCCGATCCCATTTCCACAGTGCAAACAGACGCCTGACCGTGTGCATCATTGCTCCTCCTTAGCACACACATGGACACACACACAGCAGTTAGAAATGCTTCAAGGGTTTCCTTTGATCCTAGGATAAAGATGAAGGGAAGCCATCCTGTACTGGTCTCTGACACCTCTAACCCCAGAGGTGACCCAGGATCTCACCTCCTTTCCCCGCTTTGTTGCTGTCTGTTCAGCCACAGTGGAACGATTCCTGTAGCTCATATTTTTGTTCATATTATAGATTCTTCACCCTGCCATCTCTTCTACATTGAAACATTTTCTTTCTTTATCTTTTTGACAACTACTCGTTTACATTTTAACTCAGCTATTATTTCCTTTATTTCCAATTCTTAAGAATGACCACCCTGTCTTAGCCAAATAATGCATTCTGTCGCAGGTGATATATGCACACCATCAGAAACCTCCCCGCTGAGGTACTGCTCAGATTCTTGATATTACATTCATTTTTCCAAATTTTCTTGGTTAATAGATATCTCTATCAAACTTTGCTTGCTTGAACACAGCCAAAACCATGCCTAATTTTTGACCTCTGGTGTTGAACATTTTGCCTTGACCACCAAAGGATTTCAAGATACTTTTTGCATGCATGAATGTTGCCTTCGTAGCAAATGATAGCTTCTCATTCTTCTTTGCCTGTCCCTTGGTGTCACTTCTATACTTCCTGATATCCACCCCCAAAGATGAAAGGAAGATTTGCTTCCTACTTTATCCCATCAGCCCAACTCATCCCAGGCTCCATGCTTTCCTGGATATGTAGGTTAATCTGCTGCTCAGTCTCTGGAGCAACTCTCTTTTATCACCAAAATAGACAAGAATTGCCTTATTTCAATTCTATTTTTCTCACCTTGTCCTGTTCTTTCTTACTTTTTCAAACTTCTAGATACTTAGGTATCCAGAGCCATTTTAGAAGTGTGTCTGAAGCAGATTCTACCTAGCTAAGCTTTCTGTTTAGGGGATTGCAACAGACTGAATCCAGTCCCCCAGTACTCACACGTTAAAGCCCTCCGCCCTGAGGTGGCTCTATCTTGACACAGGAACTTATGAGCAGATTAATGCTGAGGAGCTTGTAAGGATGGGCCCTAAACTGACAGGACTGATGCTCTTATAACAATAGATGTCCTCGTCTCCCATCTCCATCCTCTGAGGTGGAGGCTGGGAGGAGCAGCCAGGAAAGGATCTTCCCCTGGCACCCAATGGGCCAGCACCTTGGTCTTGGATCTCCCAGGCTCCAGAAATGGGAGAACCTAAATCAGCGTTGCTTAAACTACCAAGTCAGTTGAACTTTATGGCAGCGTGAGCAATGTCTAGGTATGTTGCCATTGGTAACTAATACAAAAAATTCTTCCTCTCAGTAAAAATGAATATTGGCCTCATTCAAAGAGAATATTGTTATTTTTCAAAATTTATTGTTGGTATGTTGGGAAAATCATGGTAACAAATTAGTTTTCTTCTTAAAAAAGAGATTGTTTCATGGAATTTTTATTAAGTAATCCAAGGCCAGAATAGAGATTCTTAGAAATAAAACCTTACTGCATTTGGAGTCAGGAAAAAATAATGCTATCAATACACTTCTCCGGGGAAAAATCTCTTACTTCGACATCTTTTCCAAGTCGTCTTCTAAGGAATAAGCCTATAGAATTGAAGACTTATGAAAGTCTTGTCTCCTGAGCATTTTGTACCAGAAAAGGCTTGGACAGAGTCCAGGGAAAAGTTTCAGATACGAATCCTGGCTTCACATGGAAAGCAAACGTGCAAGCAATTTGAAGCTTGTACTGTGGGGGTCTTTACTACTTTCCCACGTCAGTTGGAAGACAAGAGGCTCTCAGTTTTACAGTGAGTGGAGCCACCCTCTGCAGTACTGCTGACGGGAGGCTGGCTTTGGCCCACAGCCTGCCTCCAGGGCAGGGAGAGCAAACCCTGAGCTTCTATTCTCCCCAGTAGCTGGGCTCAGAAGCAGGGAGCCGGGCTGGGCCACAGTTCCCAGGATAGTCAGGTACCTGCCTACTGCCCAGGGAGGCATCTATTCTTAGCTACAGGAAAAGAGCAGCAGCCGTTATCTGCACTGCAGAATTTGAATCTTCTTTTGGCAGGGAGTTGAGGACAGGGAGGACTAGACATGTGGGATTTTACCTATGTGCATTTCAGGCTTCAGGAGCTGGGGGGGCCTGTGTGGTACACAGGTGCATGTGCACGTGGACTGTCAGGCTGCCCTGCATGGGCTCCCGTCAAGGCCCTGGGACAGCTCTTCGATGGAGACGGACCCACCGCACTGTTAGTGTCTTGTTCTATTCATCTCCTTCTGTCTGGGGTGCAGGACACATCTCCTCAAATTTATACAATGGTTAAATGCTCTTTGTCTCAAAAAACCTATTAAAACTTCAAAATTCCCTTCAAATACAGTGTTATAGCAGCCAGACCCCATTTCTGTGGTGCTAGCAAAGTGAAATTAGTAATCCAAGAGGCAGATGTTGTGTTGACATTTTGTTAACAGGACAGTGAAATTTTCAATACAAATGTTGTTTCCTTTCAAGTACTTCCAAACAGAAAAGTTTGTGTCAGTCATCAAAAGAAAACATTCCTTCATTCATAGGCCACTGAGAATCATATAAATATCTTGCATCTGTTTCCAAAACATGGCCACTGACGCCCTGGCCAAATATTTCATTTGTGTGGAACTCTCAGAAGAGTTCCTGGTATTCTCAGTGTGAACTTTGTAGACATCTTTGCAGAAATATCTGTGAATGTGAAGATGCTGTTTTAAAAGCATGTTGCTTTATCTCAACTTGATCTGTTTCAGCTGATATTTGGAGCCAGTTTTGTACTTCCCCAACGCTTCCTTTGGCCACTGGGGACCTCAAAACTCCCTTATTCAGTCCCCTTTAAAGGATTAGGTACCAGGGAATGCCTTTCCCGGATAGTTACAGTGCTTTCCAAATCAATTATTGTGAAACATTTGTTTGGTGTTTGTATTGAGCTTTGACATTTATACAGTAAGGCAGCAGAAGGGGTCTATTTTATAGCAGTTTGGGAATAATTCATTTCATTGGAATCCTTAGTGTGGGAGAGGCAAACAGCAAACATTGGTATCGCAGTTAAATGGTCTATGGGCAGATTGTCTTGGTCCTCGCCACACAGTGTCTATTAAATAGCTTCATGAATTCTCACAACAACTATTATTTATTGATGAAAGTTCATTTGGTTACATCACTGTATTAATATCCTTTTATTCAATTTTATTTATTGTATACATTGTTGCCAGAATTATGTAATTTGTTTTTTTCAGCGAGGTCATTTCTAGCAGCTGACTATCAAATGAGATAAATACAGATGTAATAACTTCAGCAGATACTTTTAAGTAAAAATACTAGCTGAATGCTGCTAGTCAGTAGTGGAAATCATGAGAAACATTTCAATTAATTAAAAGGCAAGAAAAAATGCAAACTGTCAGATTCTTTAAGGTTACATAAAATTACAGATGCTTATTAAAATAAATGACAATAATCATATTATTTTAGATTTTTTTATATGTTACTGAGGCCTAGTGAACTTATTTGTATTTTTATTTATAAACAATAATCCTTTCTATTCTGTCATTTTGGAAATTTGAAAAAGTTATATTTTCTGCTTCCAAATTTGAATATGTTACATAATCTAAATTATTTCATCCAAATCCAATTTTTAAATTTTATTTAACTATTTGAATGTACTTTCTTCCTACTGACCATTTAATGACTCTTTAAGATAAGTTTATGTCAAGGGCTTTAAAATATCTGAATTAAATTTTAGAAAAAACTATTAAATTTAATGGTTTAAATGAAGAAAACTTCAAAATTACTAGTCTTAAAGTGAAAGATTCTTTAATCAAAGGTGGTTGAAAACCTCTGCAGTTGCAGAACAAAGTTAACTCTAATATCACCGGTGTCCAAACTTGACAGTGAAATTTGAGATGAATCAGCAGTGACATTTTCTTCTCAATAGTTTTAATTAGGTAGTTTTCTTTGAATTTAGATTTTTGTAACACAGTTCTTTCTTATCTCAGAGACTTTTAAAACTTAAAAGTTTTCACTGTAATAAGGAAAATGCTTAACTTACATTAAATGTTATCTCCCCTCTTAATATTTTTGGGGAGGATATGAGTGCTTCTATTTACTCCTTGCATTTGCTAAGTTTTATTTTCCCAATGAGTAAGATCTTTATTTACCTTAATAATATTCCTTTTTATAAAAGTACATTGAAGATTGTTTCTCAGGCTGTACATGTTTCAAATTTTAACTGTTATGGGTCACTTCTGTAAAAGCACAACTTTCCAAAGTCATTTATAAAAAAACTTACTTTGAATTCCTTTTCCAAGAACACATCCCAAAGATGATGTTTGGTCTTTAATTTCATACTGACACAGCAGGCAGGCTGTTTCCCTCTCCTTCCACCTACCCAAGATGAAGCTAGGTTCATGTAATAGAAGAAATATCTCTGAACCTGCTTCTGTATTTAGAAATTCCACTGGACAATGACCAAATCCCCAATAATGCCTGATTACCTTATTATTCTCTTTGTTTTTGTTGTTTTGCTTGGTATCTGGAAAGTTATGCTAAGGTCCAAAGAACAGAGTGTGTTCGTATGTGATGGGCTCAGCTCTGAATTATCTTCCCAGGTTGGTGATGGCCCCATCTTTGGCCAGTGCCATCCATGACTGACTTATGGGTTCACTGAGAATGGGTCTGTGGTTGGCATTTGGATCGTATCAGGATGGTACTTAAGGAAAATGCTTAAGAAAAATGGTTTAATAATAAAAAGAACAGAAGTTACACAAACTCAGTATGGAGGCAAAAGAATTGAGATGACCAAGGGAGACAAGGAGATCCATGAAAAGATTAGTGGAGGTGTGTTTGTATGGCTGCCCTAACTGAACTCACTTCCAATCTGAGAAGCTATGACAGATGTCCCAAGCTTGCTGTCCATGAGCTCATGCCCCAGAGGTAAGCGTCTTGGTCAGTTTTCTGTGACTATAACAGAATAGCCTAGACTAGGTAATGTATAGACAATAGATGTCCGTTTTCACTCGTGATTCCTGAGGCTGGAACACCAAGCAGGACACAAGCATCTGGTGAGGGTGTCCTGCTGCGTGGTGACTCAGTAGAAAAGTGGAGGAGCAGGGCCACATGGCGCAAAGAGAAAACACGGGGAGGGCGTGCTTTACAGTGACCCACACTCAAGAGGAAGAGGGAACCCCTCCTGAGAGGAAGGGATGAATTCCCCCTCGGGAACTCACTGCCTCCTCCCAGCCCCAGCATGGGGTTGGACGGCAGCAGGAGGGGCGCAGGAATTGGGCTGTATTCAAACACTGCAATGGTGGAATCAAAATTTTTCTTGCTGCAACATTGAGCTAATGAACTGGGAACGGTTTTTCCTTCTTTCTGGCCAGTTTTATAACTAAACGTGAAATAATTATATTGGTCTAAGCCTGACTTGTCATGAGTTATCACGATTCAGAAACTTCACTCAGATTGTCAGAAAGGTAGTAAGTCGTGACATCAGTGCAGATGAAGTGTGGTCCTTGGGACCCATGAAATCCAGCCTTACATTGTATTTCATTAACAGCCATTAGCTAAGATTGAGCTCATAAAAGACTTAGGACCCCAGCACCCACATTTCTATGCAAGTCATTTCTCCTAGCCCATTATTTTTTCTTCTTATTAAATATCTATCTATCTATCTGTCATTTATCTACCTATATCCAGAGATTTTGCATGACTATTTATACTATTTATTATTATTACTTTTATATTATATTTACTGTAATGATAATTGGGGAGTTTACTTGATTTTCATAATTGAACCATATCAAGCAGATTTAGTTGGTTTAGAGTGTTTAGAGTTATGTTTTGATTAAGTGATTGAACATTAAGCAGAAAAAGAGTCTAACTTATGGTAAAAATTTCATTGTATATTTTTTTAACTTAGTTATTGAGGGTTATTGGGTTTCATGAAATGTGGTAAGCATTGCTTAAGTCAGATTAGAAAAAAAAAGCAGGAAATAGATGTTCCTAGGAACAACTGCTTTGACTTTTAATACCAAGTTGATTCAAAAGAAAAACATAGTACCTTAGAAGGTATTTATCATGTATGAGAAAAGCCATGGTTAATTGGATGGCTGACTTTGTATATACTTAAGCAATTTGATATTAGGGATAGTTGTATAGTCATTCAGATGCTATATATTCAGCTTATATATCTTATAGTGATATATGAAAATAAAATGTATTGAATGAGAGGATAATTGGAATGGAGATAGTACTAGCATTGAGTTGAATTTCTTTCTTTCTTTCTTTCTTTCTTTCTTTCTTTTTTTCTTTCTTTCTTTTTTTTGGTACCGGGGATCGAACTCGGGTCCTTGCGCTTGCGCAGCAGGCGGCAAAACCACTGAGCTAAATCCCTGGCCCTAGTTGAATTTCTTATTCCAGCAATAATAAAAACTTATAAGTGACCAAAACATCCTAGTAGCACAAATACAAATGAATTCTAGGGGGTGAATGAGGTGTTGAAAGAATTTAAGTTTTAATTTCTTTCTCCCAATAGCTCACAGTACTATGAATGACACTGATGTCCCCATGGAAACAACCGAATGCCTTCAAGGTCAAGGAGAAGGATACAGGGGGACTGTCAATTCCATTTGGAATGGAATTCCCTGCCAGCGCTGGGATTCCCAGTATCCCCACCAACATGATATAACTCCTGAAAATTTCAAGTGCAAGTGAGTAATTGAGCCAAACATTGTATATTTCAGTAGGACCCAGAGGAAATGAGGCCAAGTAATTACTTTTTACTGATTTTTGTGTTAGCAATCCTTAAACTTCTGTGTGCCCAGATACCAACTGGAGTCAAATAGGAGATTATTTCCTTATTGCGAGACTTTTATTACTTTAGTCTGGGATTTGGACCCAAATAGGCATCTCAAACTACCCTAAGTAGAAGGTTGAAGTATTAGGCTTTGGAAACACAGCTCTAGCTTGTTTTTGACCCTAGCTTTCTCTTTAGAGTCTGTTAATAAATCTGTTAATGGTTGTGATAGCCATGCATGTTGCAAACCAGTGCCTTCTTACATTTTCGTATTAGCTTGGGGCAGGGATTACATAGCTTTCTCCCTTAAGAGAGAACTGTACCTGGATTTTAATCAATACTTCAAACTGCTAATATTTCAACCTTAAGCTCTGATGAACAGAATTATTTTTACCATCTTAAATGAAGGTTTCCAGTTGTTGTTGGAACTGTGGTAAGTGAGGAAGAAACACTGTTTAGACGAATGGAGCCAGAGGAGCTTCCGGTCACCCAAGTGCTGTTGGGCACCTTTGCCGTGGCTGCTCTTTCTCACCAGTTGGCTTTGTTGGACAGACACAGCCCAATGCCATGTGTTTTTAAAATTCCCACCTTGTTAAGAGAACAGAAAATGATTGCTTTTGAAATTTATAACACACGTGTCATTCATTGTGGCTGTGTTGAACTAGAACCTATAAATAACATATATTGGTTTTATATAATTGGGTTTTAATGGAGAGCTTTGAGCACTAGCGGTCCATGCACTGGACATGTGTGTGTGTGTGTGTGTGTGTGCATGTGTGTGCGTGTGTTACCTAATTCAGTCATTTATTTGTTTAGATGGTAATTATCCACATTAATATTTTTTTCATTATTTTATAATAACAACATTTATAGTTGCTAATCTGGTTTTATTTCCATCATTTCCTTCATAGCAATTTATTATTTACTCCTAAGCCATGTGTTTTACACCTCAGAAATAAATATTAAAGCAGGGAAAGCAAAGGAAATCAGAGAAGATTAGTTAAAAGGGACAAAGGAGACAGCATTAATGCCATTCACACTTGTGTTAACATTTAATAAATGGTAATACACAAATAAAAATTGTATATATGATAGGCCCAATAAATTGTATCTGTAAAAAAAGGATGATTATAGAAATTGAGTGCATTGACCTCGCAATATCTCAGTGGAGTTAAAGACATGCAATTTAGTTATTGGCCAAATAATCAAACATAAATACCAAGTATACCAAAACATAAGCTATGTGACAACACTGTGAGTCAACAGAATTTGGCTCAGAATATTGATTTACCATTTACTATTTTTGATCTAGCAGAATGGGGAGCATTAGTCAGGTGTCTCAGGTTTATTAAATAATATTTGCCCCAATATCGAGGCTCCTTAAAAATGACAATTTTTAAAACACTGTAGTGGAATATAACCACCTGTGATGAATACACATGAGTCATGTAATTAGCAATTCACTTTGGTAGTTACAAGTCATTCTCCAAGTGGAGCAAGATAACAGAAGGAGACTCTTTGGCCAGATCCTCAGTTTCACCGTGCTTCATCTAGACTAATGAGATGTGTCTCGGTATGGATTCCAAAAGTGCACACACACTACGACTTTTGACAGCCTTGGATAGTCACTTAATTGTCTTGCTTTTGATTAAAAATACAAACTAATTTCACCAACCAATTCTGCAATTATACAATTGCAATTATGTATAGATTTTATGTGAAGCTTAATGCAGATAATCAATCTTTAAAATATAAGTATATATTAGTTTAAAGAAAATAAAGGTTTACTTCATGTATTCCAGTTAATAATTTTATAAGAAGGTGGAAGGATTGAATATGAGTTATTAGACAAACACTTCTGATATATTGGCTTTACTTATTGGAAAATCATGTTCCCAGATTGTTTAGTAACACAGCTGTGTCAAGACTACGTGGACAAGATCGACTGTGTGACTTGCTGACTTTTCACTTGAATACAAAGATCTTCCTGGGAACTCTTACAGATTCTGATGGTCTGCTTGGGCATTCATAGCATCGTGGTATTTCTAAGTGGACCTATTTGCAAATACTGTAGTTTCCATTATATTCAATATTAATCTAGTTAAATTACTATTCAGGGATCTATTAAAGAAAAAACTTAATATCAGAGAGCATATTTCAGGAAAACAAATCATAAATTTCACAGTTTATTTGACATGAACCTTATATTAAGAGAGAAAACCCCCCAAATTCTGTTTAATATAGAGAATTAACATAGACTTTTTTCCTTATGTGAACCTCTACATTTCTAATCAAAACATGGATAAAATAAAGCCCATTCATGCACTAGGTAGAAATATTGCTCTATACTTAGGCTTCTGTGCTATACTTAAGGCTTACTTTTCCAGAAATAGCTAAGGCTTCAAAGTCAAGAAAGAGCTACTGTGTAGTTAAAAGAAATCCGGGCAGCAAATCAGATCTCCCCGGGCCTCAGAGCTCCAGCAAGACAGGCCGAGGTTCCGGGGAGCACTTAGCACAGCACCCAGGGGTTCCAGGAGCACAGCTAGGAGGCGCTGGGAGGGCTCATCAGCGTGCTTGCTCCCGACAGGGACCTGCGCGAGAACTACTGCCGGAACCCCGACGGGGCCGAGTCTCCCTGGTGTTTCACCACCGACCCAAACATCCGCGTGGGCTACTGCTCCCAGATCCCCAGGTGCGACGTGGCCAGAGGACAAGGTAAGGCTGAAGGAGCCGGGGCAGGCTCCAGGAGGACGAGGACGGGATGGCGCCTCTTGGCCAGGTGCGGGGTCTCCCGTGTGCATGCTTCCCGCGGTGTTTGTTGACTGACTTTCTGACCCCGTGAGTGCCAGCTCCAGGCTCTGGAGAAGACTGGGGAACAGAGCGACATTCTCTGCCCTGAGAACTGCTTCCCAGGGGAGAGAACATAGGGAAACTGAAGTGGAGTGGGGCACCGACGTGAATGCGAGGAGTTGGAGGAGCTGGAGGAGAGGCTTTGCTGTTTCGAGTGTCATGGTCAGGGGAGGCCTTAGGTGCAGGGTCACCAGGTCAGACGGGAAGGGAGGGAGGAGAGGGACCCACACGTGCGTGTGTAGGCCGAGGCCCAGGTCCGGACAGCTAGGAATGCGGCCCGAGACCCTGCACTCAGGCCACCCTCGTCCACGCCATTCCCACTCAGCTGCTCGGAGCTCCACTGCGGAGGCCGACTCAGCCTCCCGCGGGCGCCACGCACAGTCGGTCTAAGGGCAGTGCCTGTGAGTCGGATTTCACGAGTGAAGAGTAGCGATTTTGGACAATAGCATTTCAGCCTCCCCACGCGTGAGTGTGCGCGCCTGTGAGGACAGGCGTTTTATTGTTATTTAGCAGACATGCACGTTTTCCTATGTAATCATTAAACTCTGACTTGTGGTGTTATTTGGTAAAATGATTTAATAAGTCAAGATAGTTCTCAGCGGGTGTGGGACAGGATGCACAGACGTGTCAAATAGCACTTTGCCCGGATGCTTCCATGCCTACATACCCAGCACCACGAACACCAGAAGACTTACAAGAACAGTTTAAAGGACCTCAGCTAGTCATGTTTTCTGTGTGGCTAACATGGTTCCCTGTTACACCATGAGGTCCAGAGGGGCGCAACCGGGAGGTGCGGGGAAACCCAAACCCAGTGCCCGCGCTGGGAGGGTGTGAGACAGGAGGCCTAGATAAGCTGGGTGTCTCGGGAGGGGAGGCGGTTGGCCTGCCTGTGCCACAGCTTTGCAGGCATCCTGGGGATGCTCAAGGACTCTGGGTGGGCATGGAGAAGCCATTCGGGGGTTTCAGTGCTAGAGGGCCCTCTCTGGCTGCTGCGTGGGAAGGAGCCAGCTTCCCCACAAGGGTGAAGAGGGTCAGGAGTCTTCTGCATCAACCGCAGAGTTGGCCTGGCTGGGCCCCAGGTGTTGGCCGTGGGTGATGCCTGGGTCTCCTATTTGGGGAAAATCAGACAGAGGCACCACGGCAGACAGAGGCGCCTGAAGCTGACTGTTTCAGAAAGCAGTAGGACTATCAGGTTAAAATTAATTCAAACTAATTTGTAAATGATTAATAATAGCGTTCAACTCTGAACATTTGTTGGTAGAAGATGGGTTGAGAATTATATTTTTAAATGGTCATATATATTTCACATAATCTTAAAAATGACAGTCAAGGTCATAGTCATCCTACAGCATCCCCAAAGCCCAATCCTACCTCACAGCTCCTCTTCATAGATCCCTCCTGTGTGAACTCCTCTCCAAACTTCTCTCCAGCGCCCCAGCCATGAGGACTCCGTGAACAGCAGTACAGGGAGGTGGAGTGGGTCCCCGGCAGATACTAGAGGTTAGTGGGAAGTTAAGTTGGAACCAGTCACTGAGGAGCTTTGGGTACCAGCGGAGTGCTCTGCATCCCTGTCTCATCCTCTGGGACAATTGCTGGTGGTTCCTGTGCCGTAGAAGGAAAGAGCAATTGCTTCACAAGCTTCTGGTGGATGCTCAGACACGTCACTTACTAAAGGGTTAGGTAAGGCAAGTGGATAGTTCAGTACCTTGGGCTTTAACCAGGTGTTATTTCTTACCTAATCAATCTATTCAGTAATAGATTTAAACAATTTTATAGAATTGTATTAATTTTGCCCAAATCCTCAAATTGGCATAGTTGGTATTCAGTCTGATTCTCCTTACAGTGACCTTTTCATTATTCCCTGTTTTTCCCCTTTCATTCACTCTGCAACAATGTATCACATTATCATTCTTTAGGATACTTTGCACTTGATACATGACAGACTGTGTCAGGTTCTCCTGGGCTCACTCTGTGAAGGAGGCATAGACCTAGGGCTTACACCAGTACCGCCAGCCAGCTCAGTAGTCAGCTGGGGCATTCACTTGGAAGCTGTGGTGCTGTGTGGTGCTGCCACACTCCTGTAGGCATTGCTCCCATCAGTCTGTCCATATACACAGAAACACAGGCACATGCATGCATATATGAAAGGGTGTGGCTCTTACCACTCTCCATACAATAGGAAATACAAATTTCACATGTCGTTTAAAACTTGAGAACTTATTTTCAAATGTCACAACATCGGAATTGGAATGCATACAAGTGTTGTTCCAACTGGACAGTAAGTAATACTATTAGAGGAAATAACTGAAATGGTAGACTTGCTTGAAAGTGTTGATAAAACTCTTAAGGCAATACACAGAAGACAATTCTTAGCTTCAAATATTTATATCAATATCAAAATAATGAAAGTAAATGAAGGAAATCTCTAGCCAAATGAGTAGATAGAAAAGTAAGCCAAAAGAAACTTGAGGAAAAATAAGCAAGATAAGAGGGAAATATTAATAAGGTTGAGAAAAGAAAAGAACTAAATGAATAAATCATTAGTTATAAACTAGTTCTAAACTTTAGAACTAAATGATTAAATCAAGAGCATAGTTTTCAAAAACATGAGAATATAATCTAGCTGACTCAAGAGAAAGCAAAAATATTTAAAGGAATAATTATTAAAGAAAAAATAGCCATCAAAACAAGAAAATTTGAAAACATGGGTATCATTTTATTTAACTTTATGTAAAAGATTGAAATGAAGATGAAATGGTTAATTTTCTAGGAAAACTCAGGTTACTTGGCCCTGGCAGATACAGAAAGCTTAGGTGGATTTATTCTTAAAAAGGAATACAGATTTTTAAAAGAACTATTTTATCAAAAGTACACTGTGCTGGGCCAGGGATTTAGCTCAGTGGTTTCGCTGCCTGCTGTGCAAGCACAAGGACCTGAGTTCAATCCCCAGTACCAAAAAAAAAAACAACAAAAAGTATACTGTGCCTAGATGAATACTCACATACTACACATTCTCACTGTACCCTAGCCTCAAACTTACCAAACACAATCAAACTTACAAATTTTTATCATATCATATTGGTGCCTAAACATTATACAGGTAGCACAAAATAAAATAAACTATAAAACTCTCTCAATTTTGAGTATTTATATCATTAAAATTTTGAACAGAGTCCAACAAAGAAATTAGAAAAAATACATAATTAAATAGAATTTAGTCTAAGAATAAAAAAATCATTTAAGTATTAGAAACTATTAACATAATTAGATGTAAAAACTCATGATAAATCTCAATAAGTTCTGAAATTCCTATGATAAAGTTCACTCATTCCTTGTAAAGTATTCAACTAAGAAAGAATTTAAGATCTTTATATATATATATATACACACACACACATAAACATCCATGTATACTCATTTGTATGTATATAGATTTCCTTAACATATAGTCACATTTTAACTTAAAATATAGGCATACACACCATACATATACATGCTTTCATAACATATACTGTTCACATACATGTTTATCTACATATATACATAATACATTTATATATATACATATATAATCATAAAATCACCACTTAAAGAAGAAAGATTAGCGGTATCCTTACTAATGTTAAAAAGAAAACAATTTATTTTCTGTCTCTATGTGCATTTAACATTAAAATGCAATTTGACATTGTTTTACTTTTAACATTTTGTTGAAGATACCATTCGAAGCAATTAGACAAGAAGATATGTTGATTGGAAATAAGAAAGTGAAATATCTCTATGAAAATTATATAGTAATAATATATGTAGAAAATAGAAATTGAACAACAAAATATACTTTAAGATAGAAGATACATAATCAATATAGAAATATCACTAGCATTTATATATGACTTTTATGATTAAAACAAAAATCCATCTATAATAGAAACAAAGTTTAGGGAAATTTAGGAATAAATTTAGAAAGAAATGTATAAAATCTGCCTAAGAAAATTTTTAAGTAATTTAAAAGCCATTAAAGTGTTCTTTAACATGTAGACAAATATCTTTTGTCCTTGATGTGATAACTCAATGTCATAAGTGTATAATTTCTACCTAATCTAATCTATAAATTTAATGGAACATTAAGAATGTTTTCTGATATTAAACACATTTATTTTGCAAGTCACAAAAAATAAACATTTAAGTATGTCTTGGTTACTTTCTTGTTGCTGGAACAAAACTCCTGACACAAGTTAAAGGAGGAAAGGCTTATTTTAGCTCACATTCTGTAGAGGTTTCAGTCCATAGTCAGCTGCCTCTGAGGCAGGGCAGCATGGCAGAGGGGCATCGCAGAGGAGAAACAGTCCATGGCCGGGCAGGCAGTAGCCAGTGTACCTTCTGGACCTTTATCCCATCCAGGCTAAAACCCTATTGGATGGTGCCATCTGCACGCAGGGTAGGTCTTCCCATTATCCACACCAAGAGCTATGCTAAACCCATTAGTGCATGAAGATATCACACATCCTCAATCATTACTCACAGACCCTAGATCCACCTGCCTCTGAAAAGCCCCACTTCTGAGTGCATGAGGCTTTGGTTTACATCTGGGTACAAGCCAGAACAAAGTATAATAGGGAAAACCTTGGAAAGGAGAGGAACAAGAGGGAATTAACCCTATCAGAAATAAAATAATTTTATAAAGAATTTAAGATTAAAAGAACATACCTCTAGCTCCTAAAGATATTGACAAGTAGAAGGAAATGCAAAGTCTAGAAATAAACCCAAGTGCATATAGATATTTATAATATTAATATGCAAGGATATATGCCACTGGGTGAAATAGGAATTTTAAAAATATAATAATGAATTGATAGGGTAACCACGTGGAAAAAATGATAAGATTAGCATGCCTTATATCATTCCTGAAAAGAAACTTGAGATGCATAGAAGATCTGAATGTGAAAGTGGAAATCATACAGATTTGGATTCAACAGTACACTACTGAACACACAGTCCCAACAATATACAAAAACACACTCACAGAGTTTTCAGTGCAGCATTATGTGTGGTAGCAAATGGCATATGTCCTCTGCAACAGCTACACTGTGCAGCACTGCGAATGTGCACACCGGACAGTGCAACTGCACCAACTGACCTGGTATGATTTCCATGTACATGGCTAGAGGTTTTTCTTAAATTCTTTTATTGGTACATTGTAGGTATACAACACAATTACATTTCTCACTGGGAACTTGTGCCTTTACAGGATGCATCTTGGTTCTTATTTTTCCCCATTCCTAGCCCTCCCTTCACCCCCTCCACCCTTCCCTATTTACCAAGATTTTATTTCCATTTTTTCCATTTCTCATCATTTTTCCTTTCCCTTCTTTCCGTTCCCCTGCCCCTCCCACTACCCCTACCCCTTTGGAACTTTTCTTCCTATTTTGCATTATCGATTATTCATTCTAATCATTGGTACATTTTAGGTATACAATATAATGACA
>NW_004624739.1:30048990-30257484 GCF_000247695.1 Heterocephalus glaber | reverse complement strand
CTCTCTAGATTTATTAATCATGTCTTGCACTAGGGGCACAATTTCTCCTGTTATCTGAGAAATTATTTCTGATTTCATTTTTTCCAGATTGCCTTTTGTTGCCAGTTCAGTGGGTCCAGGTGGTTGAGTAGCAGAGTGTTCCATCTCATTTCCCTTTGAGGTTGCTGTAGGTGATCTGGAATTCTGTTTTTGAGACTTATTTACATGTTTTCTCATTTCGACTGGGGGTGGGGGGGTGCTGTTGGCATCTGCGTGGCTCACCTCCTCTGAGATGGGACAGGTGGGCCAGGGGCCAGGAGTGATTGTAGGCCCCTTCCTCTGGGCCAGGAGTGGCAGGACGTTTGGCCACCTGGAAGCCCCTTCCTCTGCACCAGGAGAAGTGGGATGGCGGCTCAGAAGCCCCTACCTCTGGGCAGGAATTCTTTAAATGCTGAGAACTTGATTAGCTCCAGTACAGTGGTCTGGTGGTCCGGTGTCTTCTGTGTCTTTGTAGTGTGGAACCAGGTGGCTGTATAGAGAAGAGGCCAAAGGACCGGGGGGTGGGTCCAGTGGATTGCTGCCGGAGCGTGGGCCAATTTGGCTCCTTCCGCTCGACTGGTGACCCCGGGACCACTTCCAGAGACTTGCCTGTCTGCAGAGGGCTGATTCGGTGTTTTCCGCGTGACTATGGCTACATTTTAATAAAGGATGGCACGAAACTGTATGTTCACTGTGTGACAAGAAATGAAGGATGAGATAGAAGAATATAGAGGGAGTGTTTCCATAAACACATGAGTTTGTACATTCATACTGTATTTGTGTGTGTGCATCTGCTTAGTTTTGACAAAAACGTAAAGTCAACTCAGCCCTGGAACTACAGACAGGGCTGGGAAGTTGCTCTTGGGCTGTGCTGGGACCTGAACAGACACAGCATGATACTGAAGAGAAAGGCTAAGGGACACTTGGTTGAACATAACTTTTCATACAGTTTGGACAATTAGCCAACATTAATGTTTTAAATACTCAACCAAAAAAAGTGGGAGAAAACATAGAAATGGGTCAATCCATATATCAGACGGATACCATTATTACAGAAAAGGAGAAATATCCAGAGTATTTTTAAATAAAATTCTTTGACTGGATATATCCTCACTGGGATATATTTTTAAGGCCAAAATAACTGTAAATATATTTTGCATTTATTTATTTTGCCATAAGGATTGAACCTCGGACTTTTGCATTGAGCCATATCTCCCAGCCTCTTTTTTATTTTTTATTTTAAGAAAGAGTCTCATTAATTTACAAGTCTCATTAATTTACATTAATTTACAAGACTGGGATGGAACTGGCAACCTTCCTGCCTCAGCCGCTCAGAGTGCTGAGATTACAGGTGTGAGCCACCACATCTGTGTCGCACTTTAAATTACTGGTTGCTTTTGTTCGTATTAGGATGTAAGAGCTTTGAGATCAGTCTGTGTGCATTGTAGAATTGAGAAAATGAGCCAGTAGTGATGTTACTTGGAATCAAGGCTCCTACTATGGGAGAAAGGAGGTAGAAAACTGACGTGCAGGAGAAGAACGCTGTGATGTTTGATGGAAGTTGGAGCAATCCGCAGTTACTCGTGACAAATACATGTGTGTGTGCACACGGATGCACACACTGTATAACTTTATCAGATGAAGGGAGTGGAAATTAAGATGTGCTTAAAACTCATATTGTCCTCTCAGGGACCCTTTGAACCCAGAGGAAAGCATAAGACAAATAGTCGTGAGGTATGTCATCAAATACCTCTCAACAGCTCTCAGAACCGCCAGTGTCATCGAAACCAAAGAGGGCAGGGAAGCAGGAAGAGCATGTTCACAGGAGAGGGAACAAGGGAGCAGGAAGGAGGGAGGGAAGGGAGGGAAAGGAACTTAGAAAAGGAATGGGAGGACAAATAGAAACCGAGCTTTTGTGAATGGGGAGGGCATGAGGGGTCAAGGGAGGGCAGGGGAATGGAAAGAAAAGGAGAATTAAGATGTTTTCACCTACACGTTCCCCATAATGAATGTGATCACTAAGCATGGCAAATAGCTGCTGATAAAAATAAATGATAAAAATAAAAACACCACCAACAACAACATCAGCAACGACAAACAGAGAGTCTGAGGAGTAGTCACATCAAGGACCCTTAGGATACCGGAGTGAGGACAATGTGGGACCCTGCAAAGCAGAGTAGCAGGTGAAAACTAAGAAAATGTGAACAGAAGTAGGCGCTTCTGTTCAGGTGCTAAAGGTAGCTGGGCAGCAGTGAGGGATCCAGTCAGTGACCTAACTGGTCCAGAGCAGAGGAAATTAGGAGGCTCAGGGAGTCTGTCAGCTTGACCACTTCATTTTAAGCTAAAACCTCTTCTAAAGTAAAGCATTTCCTAAGGACAACCTAGTCGATGGCCCACATTCAAACAAGAAGTTGTTGGTAGAAGTGAGTCTTTCATCCTAGATGGAAAATTCAGGTGAACACAATGAAATGGATAAAAAGCAAGGCCAATGCCCCCAGGGAGCTCTGACTAGCAAAGGCCCAGGAAAGAGCTACTCCCTAGCTGTCAAAGGGTCAGATTCCCCACTGTGAAAAGGCAGGGTCTACAGGGGAAAATGTTTTTTTGGGGGGGTTGCCCCCTCCACATGTGCAAATACTGGATTTCCCAGGTTTATGCTGTCTAAAAACACACTGATAAGGCACTGTAAAGACTGTGACGTTATCTGCATCAAAGTCTTAGACAGTTTGAGCTTTCACCTTTAAGTCCAAATCCTTATAGCAGAAATACAAATTGGATCCAAGGATCTGAACAATGATCATTGAAGGTACTTTTTCTTTCTTAATTCTTTTAACTGGTTCTCGGAAATGATCAAATTATTCATTTAATCAGTGTTATTTGGATTGCTCACATATTGTTTCCTAGAATCACATAGGATATTTTAAAGCCAATGACAAGATGCTATGCTTTAACCAAAGGGAAGCATAGAATATTAATAATGTTAATGTGCATTTGAAGACAACATTTTATAGTTAAATCTACAGTTTTATGTATGTAAAATTAGGAATGTTTAATAAAGTCACTTTTTAATTCACAACAATTATTTATAATTAGGGAATGGTGTTTCTTTTTATTTTTTTTCTGGTACTAGGATTGGAACCCAGGCTACCATTGAGCTACACCCCTAGTCCTTTTTATCCTTTATTTTGAGACACAGTCTCACTGCCTTGTCTGTCTACCTGTCTAGGGTAGCCTAAATTTATGATTTTCCCGCCTCAGTCTCTGGATTACCTGGGATTACAGGTCTACGCAACCACACCTGGCTGTAACTGCTTAAATGTAGATTAAAAACTTACATTGTTAATTTCTTTTTGTTAAGAATTAGCACACTTCTATCAATGGTAATAGGACACAGATTGCTCAATTAAAAAAGGGAAATAAAACCACCCAGAACATGGTAAGAGACAGAGGAGTCAGATTAAAGTGGCTGCAATTGGCCAAATGATCATTTGGAGCATAGAGATGAATAACAGGGATATATTATATAGCACATTGAAGAAAAAGAGAATCCACAAGTCCACATTATATTCCCAGTTCTGCTACAATGTAACATTTTTATTATAATAGCTGCATTTCTGATTCCCAGATGGAAGGGGTAGGGGGAAAAACTTTCTGTTTACAGAAGAATACCAACTAAGAAATATAAAGAAATATTAGAAAAACAACCCTTTTACAACCAGCACAGTAATAACTGATTCACGGAAATTCACCAACGTACACTTAAGCCATTTTGTGCAAATTTGTTTGGCAATAGAATGTTTAATTCATTTCAAATGCCTGGGGCGACTGTTTTGTCTAAATACAGAGAGAAGTTTTTCCTTGACATCACTTAGCAAAGGGATCAACTGTATCAGCACTGATGACCGAACTGATGTCACTTGTCGGGCCGTGTGCTGCACAGGACACAGAGCGTTTGTGGGGCAGCTGGTGTGGGTGACTTGGCAGTGTCAGGGATACAGAAACAAAACACTAGCGTGGCTGTACGACCGCCTGTGACTTTCATTACATTGTTCTTGCAACATTTCTGCGGAAAGAAATTTTTCAGAAGGAAATCTGGGAAATACCTATGTCATTCCAAAAGTTCTCATTTCTTTGGTAGCCTAATGAATTGCTCATTGAATCTTTTGGTTTTGAAGTTGCAGAAGTACTTACTTTAATGAAGCAAAAATGGAACTGGAAATAGGGATATTTTAATTTGAGATATTTAGGTCTCTACTGTTACAGACTTCAGGTTCTTTGTCTAAATATATTGATTTTCATGATTTCATATACTTGTAAAATGTTTTTGCTGTACCTTTCGTAGCATTCACCACTTGTTTTTTTGTATATTTTGTGTCTAGATTGTTATCGTGGGAATGGAAAAAATTATATGGGCAGCTTATCCAAAACGAGGTCTGGACTGACGTGCTCCATGTGGGCACGGAACATGGAAGACTTGCATCGGTGTGTAGACTGTTCTTGGTACACGAACAGGGCCAATAGCCGTGTGCATGCAGACGCACGCTCATCTGTCTTTCTGCTTATCCTTTGTCTTATTAAACCGATGAAAACATTACATTTATCTTCCTGTATAACTAATAACATTGTCTCTGCATGCAGAAAACCTTTAATATACAATTCAATCCAGGGTATTTTATTGAGCACTCACTGTGTGTTCTGAGCTAAATATTCACCTGTCTATTAAAATGAGAGAACCAGGTTTTCTTGGCTAGCTTTATTATATAAAATTTTCAAATTATTTCAGGATTGTATATATAACTTTTAAAAAATGTATATATACTGGGCTGGGGATTTAGCTCAGTGGCACCGTGCCTGCCTCACAAGTGTAAGGTTCTGAGTTCGATCCCAGGTACAAAAAACCACTATATATTTAAAAATCTATACATAGAAAATTGCAGATTTTATATTGAACATATTCACACACACACACAAAATACCTGCTGGGCCCCAGAAATAGTCTGCTGTTTATAAAATTATAAAACAAGTATGACACATCATTGTGACCTACACCAGATTTCAAGTAAACATCCCAGAATATACACAATAGAGAAAAAACTTTCAGGTCAATGAAGAGCCCATCACAGGATAGCTCTCAATGAGTGCTGACATCGGGTGACTACCATATCCTTCTTGGGAATAATTCCACGTGAATAAGAATTTAAGGGCTCTGAGAAATTGAATCACTTTGTTTCTCTTACACTTCAATTTCAGAAAACCACATTTACTTCCAGAATATACCCAGTAGTGCCTGATAATGTTTCAATTAATTTATTTCACAATATCAATAGTTCTAAACAATGCTTTCTAACATACATATAATGCATCTCATGAATATAATAAGCTACATATACACTTTGTTTTTAATAGCCCACTTTAAAGAAGTAAAAATGAATAGCCAAAAATTAATTTTAATGTGTCATTTAACCCAGTACTATATATCTAAAGATTTTTTACTTTGATATGCATTCAACATAAACATTTTTAATGACATCTCTTATGTCTTTTTTGTATATGCTCTACAATGAAAACCTGGTGTCCGTTTACACGGACCCCACCTTTCTGTGTGCATTGGTCACATACCAGTTCCTCAGTGGCCACACGTGGTTCGTGGTTCCAATACTGGAAGTGGCAGCTTTAGGACTTCAAAGATCTCAGCAGACTTCAACCTTTGAGGGTCTCAAGCTCCATTAGAGGAAGCCAGCGAGCAGGGAGTTCGTTCCTCTGCTGTGCCACAAACCCATGAAAGTAGATTCATGCTATGGGAAGGCGAAGCAGAGCCTGAGAGCCTCAGATGACCAGGATGGCCTCCCGAGGGGAGACCTTAGCTGAGACACACAGGAGGAGTAGCACTTGGCCGGGGGAGACACAGAAGGAGAATACATCAGCTCCAAAGCAGAGCTATGCAGAGCAGAAAGGTTAAGGTTTCTGAAAATTGGAAAGGATTTTGGCAAGGCCGAGAGGCTATAATTTGGTCAATGTCCACAGAGAAGAAATTCTGCAGAGGCAATCCAGTATTATAAAAGCCCTGCCAGCTGAGTGAAGAATTGTGGTTTTATCCTTAGCATTAAAATCTCTCAGTACAGAAACTGAAGCAAGAATTCAGATCATTTAAACTAAAAGCTGATTTCAAGCTGATTTCGGCTGGTTTTCAAAACTATTTTTAGGAACAGGCAGCGGTGAGTGGGGGTGGATCTGAGAGACTGAGAGACACTTTTTCCCATATCCTCCCAGCACTGCCTTGGGGCTGTCCCCGTGGAAGCTTGAAGTTTTCCTGCGGTAGTGTTTACTCCAAATGAGGACTCCCCTGCCTAGCGCGCGCGCGCACACACACACACACACACACACACACACACACACACATACATACATCCCTGAGGGCAGTTCTGCAGCACAGCCAGCCTACCCCTGGAGATGGGAGCTATGTAGGGAACCCCAGAACAATGACTCTTAATGCACGAAGTTTAAGATTAATTTTTGGAAATAGTTAAAAGTGACTTGGAAAAATTTCACTGGAAATTAATGAACTGTAAGGCACCGTTTTGTTTTAAGAACAAATGATGCAAGGAAGAGGTTGAACAGGAGGATTTTGAGCATTCAATTAGAAAGGTTGAACTGTTGCTTGGTTATCTGTCAGGAAGACATTTTGTAACTATATGGCCAGTAAGATTTCAGAATTTAATTATTCCTTTGGAAGTTTATTGTTAATTGTTAGTGTATTTTCTGGGTCTTTGTGTTACTGATACTGTTGATTCTTTCCATCTGAAACATGAAAAAATACTTTTACAATAGTTTGTATTTCTATGCATAATTTTGGGCTTTGCTGTCTCTTTCTGTTGCCGGTATGTCTCTACTTCTACGCACAGATACTGTCATTTGCCACTGTAGTCATTAAATAGAAGCAAAGTCACAAAAATCTCTGCTCATATTGTGCATGAAAAGCCTGTCTGGAAGTCAGTTTGGAAAAATGTATCCAATGATATTCTGAGGTTAGAAAACAGCTTCCAACTGTGACAAGAGAAACAATATGGATCCTAACAAAATAGCCAAATAGCAACAAAATAACTAAGTAGCAGCTAGCAGTGTCTGCTCGGAAGGGAAGCGCTAGCACTGTATCCTGTTTCTCACGAGTAGAGCAGTCCCTTCTGATGTCCGGCTGTTGTTTCCGCAGTCACATCTTCTGGGAGCCAGATGCCAGTAAACTGAACAAGAACTACTGCCGCAATCCTGATGACGATGCGCATGGACCCTGGTGTTACACAGGGAATCCTCTCATTCCCTGGGATTATTGCCCCATTTCCCGTTGTAAGTACAACTAACGTTATTTTTCAGTGGAAATATTGTGAATGTAGTGCTTCTCCACTAACATGATTTCTTAATCAGAGCTGTAAGTAATATAGGGCTCAGGAGCTGACTCCAAAACAAGGACATTCCGCAGACAGCAATTCACAAAGACACACCCCCACTCACACAAACACGCATTTCTCAGTCTCCGCCTTTCTCTCTGGATGTCACACACATACACACACACTCCACCGCCTCTCTTGTAGATCAGAAGGAATTCTGTTGACCAAATTTAGCGTTTCCTCCCTGAGAAGCTTCCCATTTGGATTCCAAAAGCAATAAATGGCCATGATTCCAACACTGGTGGACTAGAAAGATGCCCAACCAGAGTCCAGTTTACAGTGGAGTCCTTGGTCCCTTAGTGGTCACATCAGGTGACCTGAGACAGCCGGGCTTCCCCCCTTAGTTATTTAACTCAAAAATAAACAACATGGAGCCTTCTCCCCACTTCTCTAAGTCCAAGACAACTTTATTAAAAGCTTAGTACATAAACTGAAAGATATATGTGCAATCCTGTCATACATGTTTAGTATGCGTCTGTAAAACCTACGTTGCGTATTTCATGTAGAAGAGCTTTTGTATGACCATAAGAAATAGATGTGAGAACTCAGAAAAAGAATTAAGAAGATGAGTTTTCTGGAATAAATAATTGAGAAGACATTGAAACAAGTACAAAAAAATGAAAACAAAAAAGTATGAGAAATTTCTGCTTATCAGGTTGCCAAATAATAACGTGGTCGATAAAACTCAGTATTAGAGTTCAGGGAATGAGGTTCTCTAGCAGTGTACTTCTGTGAGTGAACTGAAACTCGAGACTGGAAGCCAGTTTGGAAGAGTGTATCTAACACACGGCACCATGGATTTGAATGAGGAGCTCATAGCGTTTGCATGACTAACTTGTTGGCTTGATTAATTTTGTGTTGGGAAGCTGCTGGGTATACCGTTAATGGTTCAGAGGTTTCCCGGGCCCCTGCCCCTGAGTTGTCGGCTGAAATACTGCTCTTGGAGTCATCTCTGGACGAGCCAGTGTCCCACTTCTGGAGCACAGCGACAAAATCACCCCACCGAGACCTCTGATGTGCATTACTATGCACCGGCATGAAATATGTCCTCCCTATAGCGTGGATTGCCAAAGCCTTTTAATGAGGCTGTGTCAGTGGTAACAGAATATTTTATTATCCTCACGTATCTGTGTTTACAGCACACATTCCCTATCGTGATGTTCAACTCCTACCTTATTCAAAAAGATCACAATTTCATGTGCTGAAAAACATCATCCTAAGAATGTTTTTCTTGTGAGAGGAGCCAGTGGCAAGGACTTTGATCACAGCAGTAGAAAGCCCACTTTAAGAAGACTGGTGGGATTGAAGAAGTGAGGATGTTTTCAAAATTGAATGCAAATACAAATCTCATGTTTGCAACATTCATTCCAATTTAAGGAGGTCATTTCTCACAAGTGGAAGCACTAGGCGTGTTTCATGAAGTTGTAGGTAAATTTCCTGAAAGTGTTGCTGGACAAGTACACTGATAAGTAAGATTGTGCCTGTGAAACATTTTTTAAACTGGGAAACTCTTTACAATAGTAATTAATTAAACACTTCATATACTTGCAAAGAAATGACATGTTCTGTGATATTTTTATTTCATCAGCTATGATGATAGTTTTTCAAATTAATTAGTGTTTTCCTAATGTTCTGCCATTTTTTCCATAATAGGGTTTCCACGGGGTTTGCATGCTTCCCGGCAATGTGTCTTCCAGATTTAACACAAAACAAACACATCTACCTCTTCAGAGAATAACATACAGTTTAGAAGTGATTAAAAGACCCCCCCCCCTTTCTCTCTCTCTCTCAGTGGAGAGTGAACCCAGGGTCTTACGCATGCTACGCAAGCACTCTGTCTATCTCGGACCTACAAGCCAGTCCCATTTTTTCCTGAATAATGGTTTTACCTCCCAGTATCATTGTGTGAATTCTACACTATTAACAATCTTGGAGGCTCATAAAAGTATACAGTGATCCAGGAAGAAATTTTTAAAAAAGTAATCTTGCATGTAGAACAAGTTGTATTACTTTCCCACTGAGTCTTTTTTGAAGACTCTCAGCTGCTCCATGTGGCACATGTACCACATATATTTAATTAAGTGTGAAGCACTCTCGGACAATCTTGTGGGCCTGTGACTCACTTTCTAAATTCAAATGAGAGAGATAGTACTCTAATAATTTTAAAGTTTTTCCCCCAAATTTTCAACTAATATTTTTAAACTAAAAGTGACTAATGTGCAGTTGAAAGACTTTAGGTGTTGCTAGTATTTGATTAAAAGCTATTGCAGATAATTCATTTTTATTTCCATGTATACTAAACATTAATTTTAATAAATATTTTTACACCATCATTTTTCTAACTGATATTTATGGCCAGGATTTATTTACATTTTCTTCCTGGTGAAAGGCTCATAACATTTATCTTTAAAAGATTTGAGTTCTAATTATTTATTTAACCTCAGAGGCTATGTTAATCATTTTCACACTGTACACTTCTCACACAAAACATTGAAATGTTTTTATTCATTTTTTCTAAAGTGCTTTCAAAGTAATATTTGACATATATATTTAAACTTATCAAACATATAAAAGTAAAATGTAGACATGCCTATATATCTGTACATGCACCCATTTAGTATATCTTAGAAAAATCTTGAATATTAACTACTGAGACTGCAGTAGCTGAGTTTCAGCTCAGATTGCTGAGTAACAATCTTTGTCCACTTTGTAAGTACTTTGGGCAAGAACTTATTTATCACTAACCCTCTGTTCAAACAGCTGTGCAATAAAGTGTCTATTGAGTATTGTAAAGAGTATCTTTTGCATAGTAAGTACTTAAATTTTTCTTAATTTCTCTGGTTTTATGTATTCCTTCACTCATATGTTTTATTGAGCTTGTGTTGCCCTAAATAGTAGGCATACAAAAAATATAGTTTCTTAACCAACCTCACATACTTTACAGCATAGAGAGGAGGCATTTATATAAACAATCACAAAGCAATATAATTACATAGTAAACATATATTAACATTACCGTATAAAGTAAAATGGGAACATAGATATTTGCCTGGAAAAATATGTGATGTTGCCTGGGATTTAGCTCAGTGGTTTCACTGCCTGCTGCACAAGCACAAGGATCTGAGTTCGATCCCCAGTACCAAAAAAATAAAAAATAAAAATATGTGGTGTTTTTAAGTTTTGAACCTAAGTTGAAACTTTTAGAATACAGTAAAAGCAAGGTGTCTCAGTGTTTCGAGAGAATCCCATAGTGAAGTTGTGAGGCCAGAGACACACGCACACACAAACTCAGCCTCTCTCACATAAGTAAGCCTTTTGTCATTTCCATGCTTTCCTTCTTCAAAGTGAAGTTGGACCAATCTGAAATGAGACTTTGACTGCACAGTTCTCAGACAGGAGCCATGCAGTCCAGAGCGTGGGGGACGTGGGAGTCAGGATCCTATGTGAGAGCAAAATGCAAAGGCCCTGGATGCAGCTTCTCATAGCTCGGCTCATTGTGCACCCGAAGATTCTATTGTGCTTTCTAAAAACTCGGAAAGCCAGTGTCTCCAAAAATCTGACTTTTAAATGGTATTCAGCTTAGGGTAAAGTGTGAGAAATGTTGGCCTTGAAGAAGCTTGGCAAATGTCGTTTATTTTCAAAGTGTTATTTTTGAAACCTAAAATTTATAACACCTATAAGTGTGTCAGACTTTAAATACTTACTAAGATACAATAATGAACTGATTGCTTTGTTGACCAAGTAAGCTGATACTTAGAAATAAAAGAATCAATACACAATTCAGGATAGAAATACTTTGCTCTTTCTCATCACAACATAAGGAGTAAATATCTAATTGTTCACAATTTCCAAGTAATTGACTTGAGTGGAAAAACCAGTCCTTCCTGACCATATTCTGGCTCGATTCCACTTTGTCCTATAAACTAAAATGCAGACTTCAGTGGGCTCTCGGAGAACCTTCTTCCCCCAGGATAAGCAAAAGAGAAAAGAACACGGTAAAATTTATTTGTTCTCCTTTACCTTTATCCATTTAAAATACCTGGGTCTGAAAAATGAAAATAAATAAAGACCCTTAAGCAAGTAGGAATTCCCTCAAGTACCCTCATAAATAACAATACAATTTGCACCTATTCCAAAGGAATCCATGTGCACTTATTCTTTTGTCCCCAGTTTATCTGAGCTCAGGGCACTTCCAGGGCTTAACACCCAGCTGGGTCTACACAGAGTCTGACTCGGCTCTTGCATTACTCTGAGCTGTTAAAGTTCAGCTTCAGGAAATGTCTTGTGTCTCATTTATACTGCACAAGCATTTCCAAACTCCTAGCATTTTCCAAGCCTTTCTTCGTACAGCAATTAAATCCCAGAAGAGGGATCATGAAAAAGGAGTGTGTCAAGAGGACACAGATAGAATCAATGTGTAGTTTCCAGGGTTTTCGTATTTTTCCATATTTTTTACTAACATCTGAAAAAAAGTCTTTGAAGCAGTCCAAGAATATACATTATCATCCTTTTTTTTCCAAACGAGACATTGATTTCCATCTTTCAGAGGGTTCCAGGGCATGCACAGGTTTAATTATACCAAACCATATGAAAATAAAATAATTTTCATAAAAAATTATGTAATCCAAACTACAACCAAAACAAAGCAATTTATCCAGAGGAGAGGTCCAAGTACATAGCACTGAGCATCTCTGGGATCAGTGGAGGGTCCACTGTCATCAGGGAAGTAGCCTGGTGTTGGTCACTCCTTGCTGCTATGTGTGGCTCAGTCCTGCACACCAGAGTGGAGTGCCTCACAGTCAGGAAATCAGGCTTTCCTCAGTCACGCACATTTGTCCTGCAAAACTGATACAAAATTACTAAAAAGGAGAAGCATTATGTTGTATCTTTAATAAAATATCAAAATTTTAGCTGGATATGCTGGCACACGCCTGTAATCCAAGCACTCAGGAGGCTGAGGCAGGAGGATTGCTGAGTGTTCCAGGCCAGCCTGGGCTACATAGTGGCTACATAGACCTATGTATGTAGTGAATTATTTATGTATCTAAGCATTTATTTTTACAGGTGAAGGGGATACCACACCTACAATCAATCTAGACCGTAAGTAATCTTTCCAGATATAAAGCATATCTGCATCTCTCTTCTACACATGATGTCGTCATATTTTTCCCAACAAATATCGCTTTAATGATGTCCGTCATAAAAAATAAAGCAGGTGCTTTGCTTTTATTAAGTATGTATTTTCCTGTGTGTAGGTGTAAAATAGTCAAAGACAACTGCATTCTGAATATGAAAATTCAACTCTGTAAGAAAATTTACAAGATATTTCATGTGGTTTTGGAAAGAGCACTCACGTTTACATTGAATTTGGGGGACAGTCTATAGGAAGGGCTATTTTTATGTGCACCCCCTCCAAATGGGCTCGGGGGCCACATCAGGAGGAAGGGGCCCGCTACAGAGGACCCTCGGTGCCGAGCTTGGCTGTCCTAATGCTCCATGCAAGCCCCACAGCCGAGAGGCGGAGGATGACACTGACAGAGGAGCCGGTCGCCTTCCGCAGGAGAGTCGCTGTGAGGCTGCTTGCTTTTCAATTTCACACATTTCTTGGGCTGAAAGAAGTTACTCTTTGGAAAGACCACCTGCAATACTCAGGCCGAAGCAGAAGAAAATCTATTCTAGACAGGAACAGACTAAAAGGATGAGATGAGGCGCTCACGGGAGGGGCCTGAAGTTGCCTTCAGGGAGGCTCCGAGTTATCTCACTGGGACACGGATGTCATAACGTCATTCGGACACCGACTCTAGGGGTACAGTGTGGACACCGTGCTCTCTAGATTCTTACTGTTACAAATGCAGAAAACCACATCATGTCATTCTGTTTTGCTCAGGGTGCAGGTTGCTGTTGACATGTAGACAATGTAAATAGCGTTGCCTCATTTTATCTTGAGGATGGTGAGGGAAGAACATTAACACTGCACTTGGAGAACTAAGTTTCAGTGGGTGCTGGGCAAAGCCCCTGTCACCGCAGTGATAAATCTTCACTGCTTTGAGCCAATGAGTTGTTCTGTGTCGGTCACCAATAGCGGAGGTGGCGGTCCTAGGGCTGGATGTGGGTCTGAGGTCATTTGTTACCCATTTCACAAAGCGTTCTGATGCAATTACAGTAGTTACACTTGTCTATCTACCCGTGCACTCAAAGGCAAGAAAAGCACTGGCTGCTTCCCACTGCTATGTGAAAACACCGTGTGTGGTCCTGATTTCAGATCCTGTGATATCTTGTGCCAAAACGAAGCAATTGCGAGTGGTTAACGGGATCCCAGCACGGACAAACGTAGGATGGATGGTTAGTTTGAAGTTCAGGTAATTACGAATGACACAAAGCACACTGTCTGAACCCTTTGCGAAATCCTCTTCCCAACAGCGTGGTCCCTGGTGGTCATGAAGCCTTGCCCTCTCCAAGTGCTCGCCCGGGGGTTGGAAGAAGGGATTTAGCAGCTTCTTGCTAAGCTGTGCGCCCGGGATCTGTAGCTCCTGCCTCTGACAGCCTTGTTACGTGTCCACACAGTCTCACAGGTGCTGCCACTGTCTTCGATTCCAAGTGACACTGTGGCTATGATTAAACAAAAGACAACTATGTAGAAGAGCTACTTCTGTCTTTTTTCATAGCTCCATAGTATTTACAATACGTATCTTACGAACTCTCCAGTCTAGAATAAGATGACTTAATTTCTAATATGTCTGTACATAATTGTATCAGAAATGCTATGTTTATTTTTAAATTCTGTCATTAAATGAAAAAAATGACATTTAAAAATTTCACAGTATTTTATTACGAAAAAGAGTAACACCTTTAATAGTTGTAGTCTTGATTTTATAATCAGCGTGAATAAGGAATTTTAAATATGTCCACTTTCTTCAGTGGTCTTAAGAATGAGTGGTAGGCTCCTTTATAAAATCTCTTAGCAAATTATATCATAATTAAGCTTAGTCGCTGTCCTATAAGAATTATTGAACATGTGAGTGCACTTAAGATTTATTACATTTCATCACATCCCTTTGTATCGGTCCATGTGGTCATCAGGATGCCTACGTCTCCATCTGTGTCAGGCCACACAGCCCAGTGCTGAATTTCAGCTCCATTCCCAGGTGCGCCACGCACCTCTGCTCCTCCCTTGGAAACCCTAAACTAAGTGGCTCCCTTCCTCCATGCTTCATACCCGAAAACGTCTCATGGTGAAAATCCCATTAGACTATCTCCTCCGTTTCCTTCCTGTTCGCTCAACAGGAGCCTCCTAGTGGAAGAAGATGTATCTCTTATGGCCATTACATGGTATCTCTTATTGTCAGCGACATTAAAATAAAATAGAGACAGCTCAAAGCTGAAGAACTTTATGAATCAGCCAACTGTTGGCAAGCATGGCATTCTGTCCTTTGTTATATGACTTTAGCTCACCGTAATGTTGCAGGAGACAGCCTGAAGTTCTCTCCTAGTGTATCTCTCTCAAGGAATAACTTAGGAGATGTAGTATTTATGCCAGTAATCCTAGTGTAGCTGTCCTAGGGTTGTAGTACTGAAATGGAATTATGAAGCAAATCAGAATACAAGTGACTGCAATATGAAGATGTATAAAGGCCAACTCTTTCCAGTGTTTAATTTTATTTTGGAAAATGGTCTTTATAAAAGAAATTTAATTAATAGAAATTAAAATTTTTTATTATAGAAAATATTTAAAGAACCCACATCTCTCAGTTACTTAGTGGCTCTTAGTGGCTCTTTCCTAATGCCTAACCCCAGAGGGGAAAAACAGCTTAGACTTTTGAATTTTATTTGCCAAGAAGAGAATATAGAAAGATGCTTTTCTGTGAGTCTTCATTCCTGAGGATGCAAGTAACTGTTTTCATAAGATCAGAGTACCACAAACTTTTAGGACATTTTTCTTTTAAGTCCATATTCTTAGCAACAACAGCTGTTTGGTTATTCTTCCAAAATACATACTAAGAGAAGAAAAATTAAAACTCTATAAACTTTTATCATTCTGTGTGGTACAGGCCATAAATAACCATGAGCTTAGTCAAAGAAACTTCTAGCATTACCCTCTGAGCACGGAACATCTGTACTCCTTGGAAATGTAAATCACGACAAGTTGTACTTGTTCCATGTTTCTGTCAAAAATGAATGGACTTACGGATTTTGGATATCAGTAAATAAATATACTAGTACTTATTATTCCCGATAAATATTTTACAGATTCCTAGGTGATTTGTCTGGCGAAACTGATTTACTTTTATAAATGAAATATTATCTTGTGGGTCTTAGACTGGGCAAATATTCTTCAAACTCAGTAATATTTCAACATATCAAAACTAAATAATGGTAAGGAAAGGGGGAATAGTGTAACAGTAATACATGTTGCTACCACTGAATAGTTTTCAGGTTTAAGTAATACCTTAACTTGCATTTTTAATGATCACATTCGAGATTTCAAACAGTTCCAATTTTTTTCAATCTGATAACTGCAGCGCATTCTTTCTCTCAGAGATAAGTATGTTTGTTACTGTTGTTAAATGACTGTTCTTTAAACCATAAAATGCATTTAATAAAATTATAATCATGTTATTAAAAATGTTAATGCTATAACCTGCAAATACTACCCTTGAGACCAAAGGACTGCTACTAAGTTTATTCTAATTGGGTTAATGTCTGTATTTTCGTCTCTACTACATTTATTTTTAACAGTTGGAGGGCCAGGGATTTAGCTCAGTCGTTTTGCCGACTGCTGCGCAAGCGCAAGGACCTGAGTTCAATCCCTGGTACCAAAAAAAAAAAAAACGACAACGAAAAAAACAGATGGAGCCATAGGTTTTGCATTAATTGGCAGCAACTCTTTCTGTGCAGATGTTACTTGTTTTTCTTTCCTGTTTTTTTTAGAAATAAACATATCTGTGGAGGATCATTGATAAAGGAAAGTTGGGTCCTTACTGCAAGACAATGTTTCCCTGCTAGGTAAAATGTTTTGTCAATCAGTACCTTTCAACATTTAAAAATATGTGTGCCTTCTCCTTGGCTTTTCAGCTTAGAATGTGATTTTATTTTACAGAGATTCACTAGCATGAGATGAACAAGTTAATTTATTTAAATTTAGCTTATAAACTTTAACCTCATTGATATTTTTATGTTTAATATTACTTCAATTTACTGCTTTTCATGCTAGCATACTCTCACTGGGGAAAAATGTTTGCTTGCACTATGTAAATAAATTATGTTCTAGCCTCCCACTTGCATTCTTATTTCCACAGAGAAATTCTTGTTCCTAAACTATCAACAAATTCTCTCAATCCTTGCTTCTCCTTTTTTACGTAGAGACAGCTCCAGAGTCACCCTGGGAATAGATTTCAATGAAAATAAGCCCCAAGAGAACATAAAGAGACAGCTGCTGTACACTTACTTCCTAATTCTTATCAAGGTCACTAAAACTTCAATCCTCATTAATAAACCAAATATGTACACAGCTGAGATAAAGCAAAGTTTGCACAGAAGTTATAATTCATGTAAAGAAGTTTACCTGCATTTTCACGAGTGACTCACTCCCTAGCAAGTATAATCAAAAATGTTTGAAAATAGTCATTTAGAATTTCAGCCATTTAAAAGCTCTTTCTGCTTATATATGCTGGTAGGATTCAGAATCTTCCATAACAAATGTGTTGTCCTTTTTGTCTCCTTTAGTTTTTCCTTTTTTGAGACAAGGGCTTGCTATGTAGTTCAGGCTGGCTTTGAACTGGCGGAGATCCCCTTGCCTCAGCCTCTTGGGTGCTGGGCGTCTTATACATTGAATCAAATTTTAAATGTAGGTTGTTCATCCTATAAGCTAAAAGAGGGGTATACACAAACAAGATTACAGTTGGAAATAAGGTTTACATGCCCCCCCCCCTTTTTTTAACTTAGGAACAGAGACTTGAAAGACTATGAAGCTTGGCTGGGAATCCACGACGTGCACGGCCGGGGCGAGGAGAAGCGCAGGCAGGTTCGGAACGTGTCCCAGCTGGTGTTCGGGCCCGAAGGCTCGGATCTGGTGCTGCTGAAGCTGGCCAGGTTAGCCCTGCAGGAGGCGGTGCCAGGCGCTGCTGTCTTGGCCTTGGGTGCGGGTCGCGCGGGGCGTGGAGCAGAAGGCGCCTGCCCGTCCTCTTCTGCCCTGGCTGGCCCGTTAGCCGCCGGCCTTTGTCCTTACTTTTTACCATGCTGTCTGGGCCTCGGGGCCAGATGACCGTGGACTGAATCTCCCCGAATAGCCCGACGAAGCCGCGTCACCTGTGTGTTGAGCGCTGTGCCTTTTGTCTGAGCGATGGGGAAACTGAGTAATACAATTGTCAGCCGCATGGTCTTCCATCAGGAGACCAGCTGACTCATTTAAATGGGCTTTTACCCGGTCTTCTCTGCTGCGTCCCGTGTGTGCTGTCCAGTCTTCAGGTCTTGCTGCATGGAGGGGTTGTCTATCCCAAATGGGACAAGGGCTCCTTCCCGCTCCGATTTCGGTCGGTACCTCCCGCATGCATTTTCCTGGCCTAACCCCGCGAGGTCCGCTCCCGCAGGCCGGCCATGCTGGACGACTCCGTGAGTACCGTGGACCTGCCCAACTACGGCTGCGCCATCCCGGAGAGCACCACCTGCAGCGTGTACGGCTGGGGCTACACGGGAGGTGAGCGCCGCGTCCCCGCCCCGCGCGTCCCCGCCCCGCGCGCCCCCGCCTTTCCCCTCCCGCGCCCACGCCCGTCCGTGTCCACAGCCATCAGCGCCGACGGCCTCCTGCGCGTGGCGCACCTGCACGTCGTGGGTCCGGAGCAGTGCGCGCGGCACCACCGCGGCAAGGTCACCCTGAGCGAGGCCGAGCTCTGCGCCGGGCCCGAGAAGGGCGGGTCCGGGCCATGCGAGGTAGGGAGCGCGCGGCGAAGGCTTGTTGTGTTCGCTTAGGTTTCTCAAATCAAACACTCGCAGGCCACCCTGTTCTGGGGAGGGGACTGCCAGGGCGACGCGGCTTTGGCCTTGTTTGGATTAGCAGTGAGCGCTCAGCTTCCTCCTGGCAGTACACAGCAGGTGCCTGGGTGCAGCCGGACTCTCCCGGAAGCTGTTCGCATTACAAGGATCCAAATCCTATGATACAATAGCTTGCATTGTCTACAGTTTTCCTAAACGTATCTCATCGCCCAAAGTCTCCCTAAATGAACTTCATAAAAATGTTACGAGAACCATGCCTGGTTTTAAACTTTCAAATGTGGTTTTGATTAGGCCGTGTGTGTGTGTGTGTGTGTGTGTGTGTGTGTGTAAACAAATTCTATTTAAAAAACTTGAAGGTCAAAGTTTGTGACCCCAAGAGCTTGGACATTTTCATTTGTCAGGCAACTGCTCTTCCCGCTTGGCCTGGTTCCTGTCCCCATTTTACACAGTCAAGCTGCTAGGCTGTCGTGTGAGACGCACTTAGCGTGTACATACATACTCTCCATACATGCTCTCCAAGCCGCCGAGCCGTGCAGTGGTGGGAGCAGATGCATGCAGACCATGAAGTGAGTGCAGGATAGTGCAGTGCTTATTGGTATGTACGCAAATGCAAATGTGTGCCCTAAGTCTGGATCATAAATATGTATTGAAATGTGTGTCAGTACTTTGCTCTGAGATTTTTATTCCTAAAGAGAAAACATTTACTAAATTAAAGACGTTTTAGAACCGCCTTTAAGAGATATGATTAGAAACAGATTACGTGTTTATAAACACTTTCAAATTTGGTGTCTTTCCAGGAAATGAGCATTACAAGGGAAACTCTAAGTAGGAGAAAAAAGAGGATGGTTTTCTTTTTAAGCCCTAAGAGTCCGGTGAGCGCACAAGTTGCAAGCTAGACCCAGTCTGAGAACTCCTCTCGAAGTGCTACTCCATGTAGCCCCACTTTACCCCTGCTGATAATAGCTTGTGTACTGCTTTTCAGACATAACCCTTAGTCTAAATTAAGAATATGTGCATTCTTAGTTTCATTACTTTAGCCTTGAAGTATTTATACCTTTAGCTCATTTTTGAAATTTTATTCTTATTGGTGACTTGAATTTAATTGGATTCTGCCCCTTGTCAAAAATACATTTATTCTCCAGAATGTACATACATATCTATATATGTTCATAAAGGTACATGTATGTATATATGTTTGTGTACACACATATATGCATATGCATATATGACATTGAAAATAAGGTAATTGAACCACTGAAGGAAATTTGAAAGAGAAATCTCTCAAATGTGTGTATATGGTAGCAATAGCATCACATCTACAAGTCTCCAAAGAGCTCCTATCAGGAATCACTCATGCATTAAAAAAAAACACAACAGTTAGTTTTATCACCTCCAAGTTAGACGTCATACAAAGTCTCTTAGAGTAAAGTTTTTCTTTACTCGTAGAAGTTTTTTCTTCAGCACATCTTCATATTCCCCATTTGGGGATATTGCTTGTGAGAAAAATGAAACTTCCCAATAATATATAGAATTATTTTATCAACTGAAAGCTTTTTATTTGACTTGGTGAGATCATCTGAGGACAGATTGGGGAAAGGAAAAACTGATTTTAGAAATAAGTGAAGATGTAATGGTTTAATCATTAAAACAGTATCACGGTGCTTTTTACTCAAACATTTTCTGTATTTTTCAAATTTTGTTTTGAACATAGTTGAAACACCAGAAGATCAAAATAACTAGAAATGGATTTTATTTAGTAAATATCAATGGTTGCTTTATCCTGCATTCAACAAAGGGAAAGCACATTTTTATGGATAAATTAATGCTTTGGCAACAGTGAGCCTTCCTCAGTGAACGATGCATACTGCAAAACCCTTGGCTTTTCCTGTGTGTCTCAGGCTCCCTCGGCTAATTCCACAGAAAGGCCACCGTGGCCTGGAAACCTCAGTTTTCTCTGTTCCTATTTCAGATGCAGTGTTCCCCGGGTCGTGTCTGTGTTTATGTACCTTTGAGGTGCAAGTCAGTGGAGGATAATGCCATGGAATTATACTCATTATTTCTTGTTTTAATTAATTTTTGGTACATTTTAGGTATAGAATACAGTTACATTCATCATTGGGATCTTGTACCTTTACGTAATCCATCTTGGTTCTCATTTTTCCCCCTTCCCCTGCCCTCCCTTCAACCCCTCCACCCCTCCCTATTTACAAAGACTTTGTTTCTATTTTTCCCTTTTCTCATATTAATTCCATTCCCTTCTTTCCTTTCCCCTACCCCTCGCACTTCCCCTCCCCCTTTGGACCTGTTGTTCCTCTCTCACATTATCTGTTACGCGTTTTGATCCTTGTTTACGCTTTCGGTTTCTCACACCAGAGAGACTATTCGGCGTCTGATCGCGCCTGTTATTTCTGGACTAACGCACGGCTGCTGTGCCTGTCTCTTCCCAGGGGGATTACGGCGGCCCGCTCATCTGTGAGCAGCACAAAATGCGCATGGTCCTCGGTGTCATCGTTCCCGGCCGCGGCTGTGCCATCCCCAACCGCCCTGGTATTTTTGTCCGAGTGGCCTATTATGCAAAGTGGATACACAAAATAATCTTAACGTATAAGGTACCACAGTCATAGCTGAAGTGCAGGTACCTGAAGCATCCATTCGCACCCGACACATTCACAGGAAGAACTCAGAGGACGTGGAGTGGAGTTGTCACCTACAACAACCCTGAAACAACTACTTGAGTGTCGTGTTGTGTTAGGATACTCATTAATGCTTATGAGTGTTTCTGTTGTTTCGTTTGTCAGTGTTATTTTGTAAATGTTGAAGTGAATTAAGGTACATGCAAGTGCAGTAACATAACTCCTGAAGATACTTGAATGGATTAAAAATGCAAAAGGTATAATTGCTGGATGATAAAAGATTTAATGGACTAGATCAGTTAATCTCGCCAGGCTGCTTTCCAAGGTTAGTTTCTTAATGACGAGTAAACCTAAGTTAAGCATTATTTTAACCTCACCCAAACAGTTTATACCTTGTGATCTTAAATTGTAACTCTGTATTAAATTCGGTTGCCTTTCATATGTCATATGCGATAGCTCATTCAGTTCTGTCACTGTGTATCCTGAAACAGTGGTAGACGAACTCACTTTTACAAAACCCCACATCTGTTACACGTACCCGGGTACACTTGTACAGTTCAAATCATGGTGTATCTAATGTAATCTCTCAATACTTTAGAGGTATGTATCTGTAGTTTTTCTTCAAGAAGAACAGGAGAAATTTCTGAAGATCAGTAGAGATGTTAAGGGCAATTAGAAGACAGAAGTGACTATCTTCTGTACCCAATCTATAGATGACCTCTACTGGTGATTTTGTAAACTGAGATTAGGACCTGCAGAATTAAATATTGCCTAATCTAGGTGTTTACATATTTATTATCCTCCTTCTTTCATGTATTTTCTAATTCTTAGAGGGAAGAGACTAATACATGTATTTATATTATTTCTTTCCTCAAACTTTAGGGTCACATATTTATGCAAGATATTTGTTGATCTATGCTCCAAAGTATTTCTTAAATTTTCAAATTGTATCTAATGTGAAGAAATGTAAAAGTGTCTTGGTCATTAAAAAGGTATTAAAATAGCTTCATTCCAAGACTTTCTGCTGTGATTGGATTCTAGTTCGCACTCCTTAAATTTAAAATATATAATATATATTTAAGAGGAAAATCTCCATGTGCCTCCAAAAAGTTCTATTAATAATCTACCATGTTATGCATTAAACTAAATATCAGAGCAAAAAATAAAAATATTTTTCTCAACCTGGAAATATTTTAGCATACTAATACTTTATTGAAGTACAGGAAAAATTATACAATGGAAGTAACTATTTTGTCTAAATCTGCATTCAATTATTTCTTAAATGTAGAGTTGCATCTGCTGAATCAGATATTTTATCAAGGTATCTTCACTTTATCTTATTTCGTTTAACACAGGTCTTTCCTAATGCCATGGGAAATATCCATTTAAGTTTTGTGCTCTATATGGTAATAGCCAAACTGTTCTATTTATTATTCATTCTGTTTGGCATGACTAGCTAATAATCATATATTTGTCAAGAAGTGAGATTGAAAAGGAGCCATGAAATAGGCTCTGAATTTTCACAAAATCTTCTTGTATCGACCAGGAATAATTTGAGTGGTTTGGAACCACTTTCCCATTTCTCTGGCTTGGTTCTCTTAAGTCATGAAGCCAAGGCCATGAATCCAAACAATGCCCTAATCATTCTCCAGCGTACTGCAGCCTGGAATAAGCTGGTTCTCAGTTTATGGGGAGTGTAGTCCACAGAGGACAGGACAGTGAATACAGAAATGCTTATGCAAATGATGCCAAGTTTTTGTTTTCTTTAAGAAGATACTTTGGTAATGAAAGAGATGCTGGCATTAAGAAACATTGGAAACAAAGAGTCCCAACTATTAAGCTACATATTTATCATACCAGTAAAAATTTTATAAGAATTGCCATACATTAAAACACTTACATTTAAAAATATTTCTTTAATGTCATTTTCTGTAAAACTCCATGGAAAGAGATAAGGATTAATTTAAATGCAAGATCCAGCTAAGTTTTTAGATGTTTTGAACTCAGTGCTTGCCATCTTATGAAAGGGTAAAAATAACATGAATAAATCACCAAACAGGGTACACAAGTCAGTTCTCACCTTGTTAGGCTTAGTTTTGGATGTAGCGCCGTGGATATGACTGACCACACAGGACACCCACATTATGTTAGCCGGGAGGACAGGGCATAACATCGTCATTCCCGGCTAAAAGATTCTATTAGTGGGTGTTTTTCTCTGAATAAACTACAAAATAATTAAAAAGTTCAGTTTATCTAGAAATCTCCTATTAATAACATGGAAAAGGGGCCTTTTAGGTTAAAAGTTTTTGATGCTCTGTTTCTTTTGGCTGTTTGAATAACAGTTTTATGATGTTCTAATTGTAGACATTTTCTTACGTCTACCAGAAATAGAAATGTACAATTAAAATATTTGTCATAATGCCTCTGCTGTGCAGAAGCGATGATAATCTTTTTGTATACTTCTTTAATTTTATTGTAAAATGTATAATGACTTTTACCTGTTTGCTGCGGGCAGGTCCTCAGTGAAAGGGTTTCTATCGAGTTGCTCTCTGGTATTAACAGGCTCTTGCTTGTTGTCTGAGTGTTTCCAGCAACCAAAGGAGAATGTGAAACACTGCAGGCAAGAGGCGATTGACCATGGCATGTGATAGCACAACTGTATTTCACTTATTCCTGTGAATATTTCTTGTTGGTACCAATGGTACTGTACAAAGTGAATGTTATAACCACAACATTCTCTTGAAAAGAACACTGTCAAGCATTGAGAAATGGCTGTCAGGCATTTTCTTCTGGTTTCTAAACTTTTTTTAAAAAAAATAATAAATACTACTTATGCAATATAAAGATCATGAGGTAAGGGGTTTTAATAAATTCCATACTACAAAGCCTTACATTGACTTACTGAAGTTCAAAGGAATAATTACTTTCAATTATTATATATATTTATAGAAAAACTCACTTGAAGAATTAAATTGAGTAAAATGACATATTTGTCTTTTCAACATTAATAATTTTAGTAAATTACTTTTCACGATTTAGTCCCCCCAGAAAAGAATTTAGTTCTCAATATTCAACTAATACACAAAAAAGTTAAAAATTTCTAGACCTTGCAACTCTTAACAGTGTAACTTTTAAATAGGTTCATTTCCATTTGCACATAAAGTTTCTGTCTTTAGGAAACTGAAACTAGAATACTGTGGATACTATGAGTGTTGTATGTGTAAATAGGAAATCAATAAGCTGCCTATTGAGTGGTAGAGCTGGATGCTTACCTGGAAAAAGGGACACTGTGGTTATGACTTGTATTATAAAGTTTCTGTAGTTAATAAAGTTGTTATTTTTATAACCATGATGATATTATTCCTAATAATAATAAAATATTTTATCAAAATGCTTCCTTTCTGTCTTGTAGTTATATTTATGCATATACTTCTGTCTGTTCTAGGACTTTAATTCAGAAAACAGGAAAACATTGGTGTCATGGACAGAAAGGACATGTACTTTGGTGCAGGAAATAGAATATAAATTATTTATAGAACTAAGACAAAAATTTATTTTATTCCAACTTTTATCCATTGTAATATCAGTGATTTTCAGTAATCCAGTAATTTGGTTTCTCTAATTCCAAAACACATTTAGTCATTTATTGTGCTTGCTAGACGGGTACTACATCATGACTTGCCACTATTTACACAGTATTGTCATGAATGTTCACTTAGTTTCTCTCCCATTTCACCGTATATTGCAAAAGTGATTTTAATTTATTCCATTTTTCTGGAAAGACTCATCTTGGTCCGCATTTGCTGTGTTTCTGTTGAGTTCTATCATGGCTCGGTTCTTTCATCCCCTACACATATCCCACGTTGACCTGTATAACCCTAAAAGAGCTTCCCACCTCTCTTTTGCCAAATTTCGAGCCTGGCTTGCAAAAGGAACATTAAACATTTTATTGTAAATAGCCTGGACTTTCGTTTTGCCTCTTACATTTGCAAATATCTCAGTGGCACATATTATTTATGTGAAGGTAATCTCAAGATAAAATGTGTAGTGGCAGTAAGAGCGCAAAGACGGGGGAATTATGAGGACTGTTACTGCCTAAACCATCTGACAAGTCAGAAAACCTAGCAAAAGAGAGAAATTCCCTCACACTTCATAGACTTGAAAAGAAGTATCACATCATGCGTTACTTACATATGTAATGCTTTCTTTAGTAATTGATAACAATGACAGCAACTGACAAAGAGTGAAACGGACACACACCCCAACTCCAAAGTGGACGCAATCACCTTCCCATACCGAACGCTCATGGCTACACTTCCATCTCTGAGCACGGCTCCACATGCCCACCGCAGGCCTGAGTCTTCGGTCCTCACCTCACTCCCGACATTCCGGCCCCGGCCTCAGGAAATTCCCTGGGTGACTCTGTCCTTCACACCCCTGCCCGGAAGGAAGTCGGAAGTCAGCCCTGCCCTGCCTCCACCAGTGCAAGTGCTGGGTGTTTGAGAAGTGCTTCCTTTTCACATATTGCAAATAATTTGCATGTGACTAATCAAGTTACCCTTTATTTTACTTTATTTATTTGTTTATTTATTATTAGGAGGGCTGGGGATGGAATGCAAGACCTCAGGCATTTAGGCAATTGCTCTACCACTAAGCTACATCCCAGTCTTGCTTCATTTTTTTTTTTTTTTTTTTAAATTTTGAGACAGGGTCTTGCTAAATTGTCCAAGCTGGGCGTGAGCTTATCCTCCTGCTGCCTCATTCTCCTAAGTAGCTGAGATTACAACTGTGTCCCACCACACCCAGCCATTTGACTTCCCTTTCGTGCGCAGTCAGCTCCACTCAATTTGTGCACCTGGGCCATATCAGCATCACCTTTCACACACAATGGTATTACATATATATTATAATTAATAAAATTTATTCTCTTCATAATGTTAAGAGATTTTCAATTTTTAAAAAATATTATGCAACTCTTACTGAAGATTAGAAGTTTTAAGCATTTGTGTCGGATTGCACTTTTAGATTTTAATTAGGAAATGGAGCTATATTTAAATGGTTTATTTAATATACTCTACTAGATGATGCATCTGGAACAACTTGAGGCCATAATATTGTGTGAAGTAAGTCAGACACACAAACTCAAATACTGAATGGTTTCTCTTGTATGAAAATCCCTGTACACACAGCAAAACAGAAGGCAGATAAATAAGTTTCAAATATTGTAGGTGAGGGACTAGGTCATGGAGTTGGAGGAAGTAAAGAGGTGAAGGAAAAGAGGACAGAAAGAAAAGTTTATGGGGCACTGTGTGATTTCTTGGTATATGTATACATTATGTGACATTCACGAAAGGTAAGTATATCTATTTCCTCAAATATTTATCATTTTTATGAAAAAGTTATTTTTGAGCTAACTGCATATGTATACCTGGAGGCGCCCCACACCAGACTTGCTTTTGTCTCACTGTGACTTAGTAGACCTTGAGAAACTTTCCCCAGCTCCTACCCCAGTCTCCCTAACCTCTGGACACCACCTTTCCATTCTGCCTGTGACATCGGATTTCTTAGATTCCAACTATTCTGAGAGCATGCAATATTCTCTTTCTGTACCCGGTTTATCTCACTTAACATAATGAGCTACCATTCTGTCGATGTTGTACAAATGACAGGAATTCTCTCGTGAGGACTCATAGTGCCCCCCTGCCTTTACCTGCTTGCTTTCTTCATCCACCCCTCCACTTCCACCAATGGACACTTCAGCTGCTTCTGTTTCCTGACTCCTGTGAACAGTTCTGCAATGAACATGTCCATGCCTTGAGGCTACACCCAGTGGTGGGATTACTGCATCATATAGTAGTTTTATTTTTAAATTTTAGGGGCAGAGGCATATTGTTTCCTTAATGACTGAACTATATTTACATTACTACCAACAGAGTTGAATGGTCAGTGGTTCTCTTCTGTCCAAGTTTTTCCCAACACTTGAGTTTTTTCTTTCTTCTTTTCTTCCTCCCTCCCTCCCTTCCTTCCATCCATCTCTTCCTTGCTTTTACTTCTTTCTTTCTCCCTTTCATATCTTTCTATCTTTTCTATTTTTGGTCTCTAATTCTTTGTTTTTGACAGTAGTCATTCATATTAGAGTAGGCAGTATCTCTTGTGGTTTTGATTTACATGTTTCTGATGATTAAGAATGTAGAACATTTTTTTATATGTGTGTTGGCCATTTGCACATTTTCTTTAGAGAGATGTGTATTTACTCACTGCTCATTTTAATCAGATTTTATTTATTTACTTATAATATATTTATGTTTGCTGTAGTTGTGTGTTCTTTATATATTCTATGTGCTACCCCATTGTCAGATGTATAGTTTACGCATATTTTAGCCAGTTCTCTAAGTTGTGTTTCTCACTTTTGTTTGCTTCCTTCACTGTGCAGCTTTTTAGTCTGTGTAATCCCATTCACTCATTTTTGCTTTTGTTTTCTGTGTTTTTGCTGTCTTATCCAAAAAATCCTTGCCCATCTCAATAGACTTAGGCTTTCTCCCTGTATTTTTTTTCCTAGTACTTTCATTACTTCATGTCTTATATTTAGGTGGTTAATCCATTTTGTGTTGATTTTTGTAACTGATGATTTAAGGTCTAATTTCCTTTGTCTGCTTGTGGATTTTCAGTGTCGATTGTTAAAGCCCTCTCCCTATTGCACACTCTTGGCAGTTTTATAAAAGATCAGTCAAATGTAGATTTGTGCGTTTACTTCTAGGATCTCTATCCTGTCCCAATTTTCTGTCTCTGTTTTCATGTCAATGCGTTGCTCCTTTGATTATAGCTTTGTAGTATGTTTTAAAGTTGGGCAGTGGAATGCCTCCTGCTTTTATAACCTTCAAGATGGCTTTGGCTGCTGAGGGTATTTTTGTAGTTCCATACAAACTTTAGGATTGCTTTTTGTAGTTCTGCAAATTGTGTCATGGATACTTTGATAGGAACTGTATTGAATCTGTTGATTACTTTGGGTGGCATGGACTTTTAACGATATCATTTCTTTCAGTCCATGAACATTGGATGCTTTTTCATTGTGTGTGTGACCTCTTCAATTTCTTTCATCAATATTTTCATTGTAGAGTTCTTTCATCTTTTTTGGTTGAATTAATTCCTGAGTATCTTTTGGAATTGTAAATAGGATTACTTTTAAAATTTATTTTTCAGATAACTTGCTTCTGATGAATAGAAATTCTACTGATTTTTATATGTTGATTTTGCATTCTGAAACGTTCCCAAATTTGCTTGATAGTTCTAATAATAGTCTTTTGGTAGAATCTCTGGGATTTTTCTATATATAATATCACACCATCTAAAAAACAGTGATGATTTGACTTCCTCATTTCCATTTGGGTGTCCTTCATTTCTTTCTCTTGCCTAGTAAATCTGGCTATGACTTTCAGCACAATGTTGAATAAAAGTGGTAAAAATAGGCTTTCAACAATCTTGTTCCAGATCTTACAAACAAAGCTTTCAGCTTCTCCTCATTCGGTATGATGTTACCTGTTGGCTTTTCATATATGACCTTTATTATGTTGAGGTATATTCCTTCTATACTGGGTTTTTCATAGTTTTTAATCACAAAGAGATGTTGAATTTTATCAAGTACATTTTGTGCTTCTAATCATGATCCATTTATTCTTTCAGTACTGAAGATTGAACCTAGGGCCCCCTGCATGCTAGTGCCCTACTCTGAACTACTTTCCCAGTCATATGGGTTTGTCCATCATTCTATCAATGGGATACATTACATTTAGTAATCTTCTTATGTTCAGTTATCTCTACATCCCTACAAGGAATTATTCTTCATTATTGTTAATAATCTCTTGATATGCTGGTAAGTTTTGTTTGCTAATATTTTCTTGAGGATTTTTGTTCATCTGTGTTCATCAAGGATATTGTGCTATAGCTTATTTTTTGGGGGTATCCTTTTCTGGTTTTGGTATAAGGGTATATCTGGACTTAGAAAAAGAGGTTGCAAAACTTCCTCTAAAAAAATAAGTATTAACTTTAAAAAAGTTTACTTATATTTATAAAAGTGGTTAAAAATAAAAATGGAAAATTGGACTTCAGTTTGCTAGTGGATAAAGGTGTTTACTTTATCAAATTAATGCAGCTTAGATTATATTTGTGAACATTTTCCCATCTGGGTTTTCCCATGAAGGGTTGATGTCATAACATGAGGGGAAAGGAACACATCAATTATTGCAAAAATATCTTCAGCCAACAGTAGTCTCAGCTGTCAAGCATAAACTCATCTACTGTGAAGTAGAGTTTTACAACATCATCTTTGTTGCTTCATTAGCAAAAAGTTTTGTTTTGTAGGGGTTTTTTTTAACAAAAAAATCAACAGAGGTAGCAGTGAAATGAGGCTCAATTGACAATTTAATTTTTCTGTATGTTTTTAAAGTTTTTCAAGGATACTGCCAGGTTTTCAGACCTCCAACTTTTTAGATGGTTTGAAGTCTAAATGTAGTCAGAGTTTAGAATGCATTGATGTGCTCTACAATGAGGAATTTACATCCTGTAGAAGAAAGTGATTAGTGATTTAATAATAAATGGATTTTTGACTTTATAAAATAATAAAAATGATGAAGATCTGCAGATCGGAGAAGAGAAAATTGAAGAGTGTGATTTATATTGTTCTTTGGTTCTCCAAAGAATCATTCTGAGGGGAAATGTTCAATTCCTTTTTGTTAAAGTTAAGAGAGGGAAAAATAAGACTGACGTTTCAGTCAGGTAGTTTAGGTAACAGATAGTAGTACGCCTCATCTGTGAAGGCTGTAAAATACATAAAGGGTCAGGAAAACTCATGAGCTGTCTAACTGCAGACATTTGCTAAAGTAGGAAATATTTATCCAATGATTTAGGCAAGATCCTCCCAAACTAGTTCTTACAGAGCACCATTCTTCAGGACACTGAAAATCCTCATGTACTGCAAAGAACTGAAGGTCCAGATTTGAATGAGAACACTCAGATGCTCTGTCCAGGCCATGATGCAGCAGGATAGCTAAGAACTTTGGTGTTCACGTGTACTGGGAAGGTACATGAGGGAGCAAGGCCAGCATATCCTTCACTTGCTGTGCCACTAGGAGTCAGAAAGGCCACTACTTCATTTCACTGTTAGCCACACGAGTTCTGCTAAATGTGGTCCAGGAAAACTTGATTTACCATTTGAACGTGAAGTAGTGGTACCTACAAGGTTTGATATCTCAACTGTCTTCCTAATCTGCACTGTTTTTTTCTCTACACAAATGCCTTGCAGCAAATGTTTCCATTTGGTTAAATTTCCCAGATCAATCTTTTTACATGATTTGCTCCTTTTTCCTAAATTAGAATAAAATTCTGACATCTAGGAAGATTTAACATGTATTTTGACATACATGTATCATCTACTGGATCTTTCCTATAAGTAACGTAATAAAAAAATTGGTTACACAAGAATATGAAGGTGATCTATTTTAACACCATTAGAGATTTAAAAAACTCTACTTTTTTTCAGCTCATTAGTCTTCACAATAGTTCCTCATCTGTTGAAATGCCCAGCTGTGAATGCAGCAAACTAAGAGAAAGGAAGACAAATAAATGTAGTAAAATAAAAAGGAAGAAAAGATCTGAAACATTAGAAGGGATCAGAGAGACGTTTTGGGGAGGCTCTTACAAATCTCCAAAAATAAGGCCAAAAAAGTTTCAAAGCACGTTTCTCCTTGATTAGCCACTTTCTGTCTTGACCCAATTGTTTGTGTTTCTGAAATCCACCCATGAACTAGAGTCGCACTGCAGCTGACAAGCGTGTCCTGTGAATGTGGCCCTTCCATTTTACAACATGCTATTTTTACTCTTCCACCGTCATTTTTTACCTGTTACCTTGATATCGGTGATGTTTCTTCCCAGCTTTATCAAGGTGTGGCTGACAAATAAAACTGTGCATATTTAGAGCGTGAAATGGGATGTTCGATTTCTGTGTCCAGTGTTAAATGATTTCCATAGTCAAACTATTTACCACGTCTGTCACCGCCCCTCATGGCCACGCTGGCCAGGTGGGAGGACTGCAGGGAGGACCCTTGAGTTCTGCTCTCAACCAGCCTCAGACCTGCCACAGCTGTTTAGGTACCCACGGGGCTCACAGGGCTGCAGGCTCCAGTCCTTACTTGCCCACGAGCTGGAACTTCTACCCTTTGTCCGGCAACGGGGAAAGCCAATCTTTGTACAGAAGCTGGACCCTGAGCGGCGACAGCACCTGTGTCGCCTCGGAAGGCTTGGGCACCTTCCCAGTGCCACGCCTTGCAGGTGAGCTGGCCGGGCCTCAGGGTGGCAGCTCCGGGAGGGACCGAGCACAGGCGGCGGGGAAGGAGGTGGTGGTCGCTCACCGCTTGGAAGTGCTCGGTGACTTTAAACTCCTAAAAGGTGCATCCATCTGGTTTACTGAAACCAGAATCCTGAAAAACACCTTATACCTGTTTTGTTCCCCTTTCCGCTTGGAAACCATCACCAAGACCAACTTTAGCTCCCGAGCGAGCTTTACGCCAGTTACATCTCCCACCTCCGGTGGCTTCGCGCCGTGATATTTTCTTTCACTTTCATCACTAAAATATTCCCCAAATCCGCACCCCCCCTTCATCTTTATCCCATTTCCAGAGGACACTAGTAGAAACGCAGCTCTCGGTCGCTCTCCTACTTAAAATCCCCGAGTGTGCTCTTGCTCACTGACCAACACCTGCCTGCACGGTCCCTGCTGCTCCTCAGACGCCTCTTTGCTTTTGAGCGCTGTTTCAGGGTCTCCGTAAGTTCACTTCTGGGATCTGGCTCAGCTTTTTCCTTCCTCGAAACCTTGACATCTGCTTTTCTTTCTGCATGGAATTACCCTACCATCCCCACTTGTTGCCTGACTAATACCTGATTCATCCTTCAGTTTAAAATTTTTCAATCACCCCCCGCCTTCCCTGGTCCAATTACACATTCCAGAAGGTGATGTACAGCTTTTTTAAAATACCGACCTCACTTAATTAACTTGTTATTAGCATATATATATATTTAATAAGGTCTCTCCTACTAGATTATAAGCTCTCTGAGAACATGGTCCAGCTCTATATCTGTACACATCTATTTTTTAGTACTGGCTATAATCTGTATCACACATAAATATTTTTAAATGAATGCATCTATTTTTATTCAGCTGTAAAATACATTTATAACACAATTTCTACATTTAATTTACATTTGAATAGTAAAATCTACAAGTTCCTTTGGTGGTGACATCGAGGACTCTGCCCTCTATTGCTTTTTAAAATCCATGCATATTTACTGAGCATTTGACTTTCACTCTTGTCATATGGACAAGCTTGGGAGAGCATCTTGAAGCAGGAACCTGGAAGCACAAATAGCTTCTCAAGCACATTAAGATTTTAGTAAGATTTTGGCTCATTCTTTCCTAACTGATGAAGGTTTTTTAAATATTTAATGCTGAGAATTTGAATGCTAATTTTTTAATTTTACAAATACTCTGCATCATCACATTGGTAGGTGTTTAACTAAGTTTATATTTCCTTTTCTTTAATCTAGTCATTTCTTCAATGTTTCCAGATGTCTGTGCTTTTAAATCTTGCCCTTATTTCCTTGCATTCCCCTAAATCTTATGACTCTTTTAGTAGATTCAGAGGTTCATTATTATCAAGAAAATAATACAATTTTTACAAAAGTGAGACCACAGCAATTTTTGGAGATGAAATTGTATAAAGTTTTCTGATGTGAAACCGACAAGCATTTCATCATGGTAAGATTTCAGTTATATTTGAAGCTGAGCTAATGAATAGGTAATACTTATTCCATGATTACTGTTTGTGGGGCTCTCTCTAATCATCATGGTAATCAATCATTGCCACAATTTCGCTGGTGCAGGTTCTATAACTATATCCATTTTAAACACTAGAAGGTGTTCTGATGACTTATCATAGGGTCATCTGTAGGGGTGAAATTTCAGTATTAATTCTGCCTGCTCATTTGCAGTCTTGTCTTCTAAACATTTAATTTAATTACTTTCCAGAAATATAGGAAGAAGGGGGAATTTATTTAGGCAGGAAAAATGCCCTCATCTAGGCAGGATATGAGCAAGAAGCTACTCAGAGATCAACTGATTTCCAGCAGCCCATGAGCAGGGCTCCGGCCTCCAAGGTGATGAGAGCGAAAGGCTGCTGCTTGCAGTGCTGTTGCGGGGTAAGTGGAGTTCGCAGGCGAGGGCTCCTCTCCCTGTGATGGAGACGGGGCATATGAAATGGTAAGAACTGCAGAGAAACACGCAGTGCTAAAGGTTCTTAGGGGCACCAGGAGATCAAAGAGCTCAGACTTCATGGTGAAACAAGGAAAAGCAGTAGTTTTTCACCTTTAGTGCAGATACTCAGCAGGTGTTTTAGTAGCAAGAGACACACCTTCAAAGAACATGGTGCTCTATCGTCTACACAAGGTCATCCTGCAATAGATTCCACGGAATCACAGATTTACACAGCAGCCAAGCTCTGCGATTTACAAAGAACAGAAAAGACAAAGAACCCATATGAACACATGGAAATTAAATAATGCCCTCCTGAACAACCAATAAGTCACAGATGAAATTAAAGAAGAAATTAAACAGTTTCAGCAATTAAATAATACCAATACAGCATACCTGAACTTTTGTGATGCAATGAAAGCCAGGCTATGAGGAAAATTTATAGTGTGGACATTCACATCAGAAAAACAGACAACCTAATGTTGAACCTCAAATTTCTAGAAGGAGAAGGACAAATCTAGCCCAAATCTGGTGCAAGGGAAGAAATTATAAAGAGCAGAGCAGAAATTAATGCAACTGAGACTAAGAAAACAACACAAAGAATCAATGAATCAAAGAGTTGGGTCTTTGAAAGATTAAATAAAACTGTTAAACCCTTAGACAACATCATCAAAAGAATGAAAGAAAAGACTCAAATCCATGTGATTAGGAATTTAAAGGGTGAAAGCACAGTGGAGCCTGCAAAAATCCAGAAGATTAATAGCTATTTCGAGAAACTTTAGTCTAATAAGATGAAAAATGCAGAAGAAATGGACAAATTCTGAGATACATATGAATTATCAAAGGTGAATCAAGAGGATATAAAAATGCTGAATAACCTAATATCAGTCAATGAAATTGAAGATGTAATTAAAAACCTACCAACAAAGATAAGCCCAAGTCCTAATGGATTCACTGCTGAATTCTACAAGAAATTTAGAGATCTAATGCCACTAGTCCTCAAATTATTTAATGAAATTCAAAGTGAAGGAATACTCCCAAAGTCATTCCTGGAAGCAAGTATTACCCTGATATCAAAACTAGAGAAGGACCCAACTGAAAAAGAGAGCTACAGGCCAATCTCCCTAATGAACATAGACACAAAAGTCCTCATTAAGATACTGGCAAACAGAATGCAGCAAATCATCAAGAAGATTATACACCAGGACCAAGTAGGATTCATCCCAGGCATTCATGGATGGTTGAACACATGCAAATCAATAAATGTAATACACCATATCAACAGAGCCAAGGACAAAAATCACTTGTTCATCTTAATAGATACAGAAAAAGCATTTGACAAATTCCAACACCCATTCATGATAAAAAAGAAAAATCTTACAGAAAATGGGCATAGAAGGTCTTATCTCTATCTGATAAAAGCCATCTATGAAAAACCAACAGCCAACATCATACTAACTGGTCAAAAACTGAAATACTTCACGCTAAAATCAGGAACAAGACAAGGATGTCCACTATCACCACTCCTGTTCAATATAGTTCTGGAAACATTAGCTGGAGCAATTAGACAAGAAAAAGAAATTAAAGGAATAAAGATAGGAAAGGAACAAGTTGAACTATCATTATTTGCAGATGACACGATACTACATATAGAAGACCCCCAAAACTCTGCCCAAAGACTTGATTTTGCAATCAATTTCAGTCACATAGCTGGATACAAAGTCAACACTCAAAAATGAATAGAGTTCCTGTAAACAAATAACAAATTTACTGAGAGAGAAATTAGGGAAATCATGCCTTTCACAGCAACATCAAAAAAAAAAAAGAAATACTTAGGAATCAATCTAACAAAGGAAGAAGATCTTTACATTGAAAACTATAGAAAAAAGAGATAGAAGAGGATATCAGAAAATAGAAATACATCTCTTGCTCATGGGTAGGAAGAACCAACATAGTGAAAATAGCTATACTCCCAAAATTGTTATACAGATTTGATTGATTGATTGATTGATTGGTACCGGGGATCGAACTCAGATCCTTGCACTTGTGCAGCAGGCAGTAAAACCACTGAGCTAAATCCCTGGCCCATATTATACAGATTTAATGTAATCCGAATCAAAATACCAATAGCCTACCTCACAGAACTAGAAAAAAATATTTCTAAAATTCATTTGGAACCAGAAGAGACCTAGAAGAGCAAAAACAATTCTCGACAACAAAGGCAAGGCAGGAGGCACCACAAGTCCTGACTTGTAATTATACTTCGGAACTACTAAGATAAAAACAGCATGGTACTGGCAACAAAAACAAAAACAAAAACAAAAAAAAATGACCCGAGGATCAATGGAACAGATTAGAAGATGCAGAAGCAAATCAAAACACATGCAGCCACCTCTTCTTTGACAAAGGAACCAAACACTTCCACTGGAGGAAAGATAGCCTGTTTAATAAATGGTGCTGGAGAAACTGGCTTTCCACATGCTGAAGACTAAAACTAGACCCATGTCTGTCATCATTTACTAAAATAAAATCAAAATGGTCTAAATCTTAAAACAGAAACACAATCTGCTGGAAGAGAGAATGGGTGTAGACAAAGACTTTGTGAACAAAACCCTAATCACACAGCGAATAGCACAATGAATTAATAGCTGGGATCTCATCTTACTAAAAAGCTTTGGCACAGCAAAGCAAACCACCAACAGAGAGAAGAGACAACCTATAGATTCAGAAAAAGATTTTTGCCAGCTGATCCTTAGAGAAAGGACTACCATCTAGAATATATACAGAACTCAAAAGTTCAGACCCCTCAAATTTAAAGACCCAATTCAAAAATGGGCATCTGGAATGAACAGACACTTCTCAGATGAGGAAAGAGAAATGGAAAATAAATACATGAAAAATTGTTCAACATCACATAACAATGGTTATTCCAGAGATGTAAATTAAAATAATGCCATGATTCCACCTCACCCCAGAAAGAATGGCTGCTATCAAGAAATCAACCAATAGCAAATGCTGGTGGGGCTGTGGGGAAAAAGGAACCCTGCTCCACTGCTGGTGGGAGTGTAGACTGGTGCAACCACTTTGGAAATCAATGTGGAGATACCTCAAGAAATAAAACTAGAGGTTCCATTTCACCCAGCTTTTCCTCTTCTTGATATCTTCCTGAAGACTTAAAAGCATCATATGCAACATATGCAGGCCCATGTTCATAGCAACACAGTTTGTAATAGCTAAATCTTGAAAACAATCTGAGTGCCCATCAATCAATGAATGGAGAAAGAAGATGCGGTTCTTTATATAGTGGAGTACTACTCAGCCATAAAGAAGGATAAACTTGAGATATTTATAGCCAAATGGATGCACCTTGAGATCATACTCTTAAGTGAAATAAATAGGAACTCATATGTGTAAGTATCACATTTTTTCTTGAGTATGAGAGACTGAAAGTGGAAATAAAGACCAAAATGTATAATAGATATTGGGAATGGGAAGAAAATGTTCAAATGAGAAAGGAAAAATAAGATTTAAAATATATCATATTTAGATACAAATTCTATATGAGGGGATGATCATTATGTATATCTAAATTGTACCAATAAACTTAATTTTAAAAAGGAAAGAGAACTGAAAGATGTAATGACTCAGCCAGGATTGCATAGCGAGACATAGAGTCAGTCCATCTTGGAAACAAAGATCTACAACTTTTTAAAATTCAAACCTTCAGGTCATATACAAAAAAGTACATAATACTGAAATGCAATCAGAAACTTAAAAGAACTGGAGTTCTTTTAAAACATAAGAAGAAGAGTTAAGAAAATGTAAAACACTGCCGAGCCTAGGAGAGGCCCAGCCTGCCTCAACCGGCTGTTCCCAACCACCCCCCAGTCCGCATCTAGAGACCAAATCCTTGCTGCCACAGTGGGGGCCCTGGAGATGGAGCAGTGTGTCCATGCGGAGCCTCTCCTCTCTCTGTCTGTCTCTCTCTGTCCCTCTCTCCGAGGATGCCTCCTGCTGTTTGACAACACAATGAAAAAGGCTTCTCACTAGGTGCCGGACTGCAATCTTAGATTTCCAGTCATTTAGAAACGAGAATCAATAAACTCCTGTCCTTTATAAATTCCTGGGTCCCAGCTGCCCTGTTGTAGCAGCACAAATGCACCCAGAAGCGACCCAAAGGGATCAGGACTCGAACCCAGTGTGGCCCCAGCACCTCCCAGAGGAGGAGCCTGCCCCGCGGGCTTCCGGGGCCCCTCTGGGCAGAAGCTGGGGCCTGCTTTGAGGCCGAAACGCAGTGCGGATGTAGAGTAAAGTGGAAGCAAGTGCATGAGCTGAGGCAGTGGCATCAACCTGAGCGCGGAGAGTGGAGTCCTTTCCACCCCGCTGGGAAGCCCAGCAGTTCCCAAACCTGCGGGAGCTCCCGTGCGGAGAGGCCGTTCATTCTTTAAATCCCTTCAGGAGGTGCAGACTCCAACAGCTTTCGCTTACTCCAGCCAGGGTGTTCCGCGGCTGACAGAGGAGTCTGGGGCTCCAGCCCCGTTTCCGATGCAAGGCTATGGGTCCAGATTAAAGGCTTACCGAAGAGGCCGGAGCCTGCTGTGCGCGTGGTGTGCGGCCCTCAGTCACCGGAATGCTGTGCTCCAGGTTCCAGACCCCTCCCGAGAACCCTCAAGCTGTTCTCCTGAGTTCCAGGCAGCAGCCAGCGGCCCCCGCCCCCTTCCGAGGCTGACCGCTTTCTGGCAGCTGGGCAGGCTCCCTCCTCCCTGATCCGGCCAGCGCCAAGGGTGCATCACCGACCCTGTGTCTATCACAGCACTTTATAAACTGGAAACGCTGGAAGAACCTAAATATTCCACTTCCAAATGGCTTAATAAATGCTCCAAGTTCACAGGTATTGTTTCTATTGAAATATGTTATAATGTGGAAATTACACAAGAAAATGTGTGTGATTATATATGTGTGCATGTGTATATCACACGAACACATAGTAATATAATAAAGACAGTAAACAGTAAAACATAGCAAAATAATAGTGAACAAAACTGAAGTTCCTGAATAGCAAGGAGCCAAAATGGTAACTTCTATAGCCATAAAACGATAGACAAAGGAGTAGTTTTAAATTATTCTTTCTGTTTTCCACCAAATTTTATCACTTTCTGTTGTATAAATGCAGAGATTCAATAGGAAAAATAAGGCCTGTAAGATTTGGCAAGAAAGGCTTTCTTAGAAGAACTAGACTCAGTTTAGGGGGAACAGACTTGAAATATTACGTATTTAATTAGCAGAAAATTTTACTTTTCATCTCTCCAAATGTTCCCTCTCAGCCTTGGGACTTTCTAAGCAGAAAACATAACATATACAAATCGAAAATATTCACGAAGTGTGTAAGAGGAAAAATATGCATTCTTATAGACATGAGAAACAGCATTTTCCTTTGAGACAGCGTTTCTTCGTCCAATGTAGAATGACACTCTTCGGGACTGCATGTCAACACATCTCTTCCAGCTTTGGTTTTTCCTTTAAAATGACACCAACTGTCTTTCCCAGCTTGCGCTGGACGCTGAGGTCACACTCCGCGTGGCCGCGGGTGAGCCCTCTGAGTCTGAGGTGGTGCTTCAGTCCCTGTGGTCCCCGAGCCCTCTGCTCCGACTCTGCCTGGCGTAGAGGAAGTGCATTATCTGGGTTCGCTTATGGGAGCCTTGCAGATGGCCTCTGCTGTCCCCGGGGAAGTGGGAATGACGGGGGACAGGGCTCACTCTGTCCTCGAGGACCCTGGCAGTTGTCCCTCACAGGCTGGCTTCACGACGGGCAAACCACACGTCCCCTGTGTGTTAGTGTTCCTGGCCTGAGGGAGGAAGGGGCTGGCTGTGTAGGTCTTAATGATAGGTCTTGTGTACTGCCTTAGCATGGGGTAGACATGGCTCAGTAAGAGGTGTTTGCATGCGCAAGCGCGCGTGTGTGTTGCCATTATGCATTTATAGTAAAAATGTAACACGTGCTTAAAACTATGAGAAGTGCAAAGGATGGAGAACAATATAAAGAACAGTGGAAAGCAACATCTCATCTCTAACATGATGTATCAGTTTGGCACATATCATTTAAAGAACACTGTATCTATGTAATGACATATACTTTCTGTTTTATTTTTCTTACTACACATTTGCAATGCATGATGATTACATTCGTCCTAGGAAGTTGGTGCATGTACAGAGCATATCTTATCTCCTATTTTCGTTCTCTACCTCGCCTCTCCATCTTTGATCCTATTTCCATTTGCAGAAGATCTATTCCCCTGTTTGCTATGAAGTAACTTTTATTTCGCTACTTACTTATATTTTGGGCTGCTTATATAAGAGAACCTGTGCAATATTTAAGCTCGTGTGTCTGATTTATTTCACTTGACATTATGGTCTCAAGGGGCACCCATTTTCTTACAAATTTCTTAAATTTATCCTTCTTTATAGCAAAGTGGCAATCCATTGTATGTAAATATCACATTTTCTTCATCCACTCATCTTTCCAGTGTTTAGCTATTATGAATTGTGCTGCTGTAAACATGGGTGTGCATGGACCACTGTAACATGATGTCCTTAACTCTTTCAGGAAGATACCTAGAAGGGCAATAGCTGAGTCAAGTGGAATTTCTAGTGTCAGTTCTTTTAAGAATCTCCATAGTGATTTCCAGAGTTGTTATACTAGTTTACATTCCCATCAGCAATGTAGAAGTGTTCTTTATACTTTCTTTCCTAAAACGTGACCCACCTAGAGACACTGTTCTACAATTGTTACATGGTTTTTTACATGTAACCCTAAACCATGAACATCTATTCATGGTCACATTTAAGGACTATTTTCATCCTTTATATCTGAAATCAGTTTGTACATTAGCTGTAAATATTGAGGTCAGCATTCTATTTGAAAAAATTTGTTTTGTGTGTGAATTGATATGAGTTTTTATCAATTTTATTGCTTAATCCCTAAGATTTCTTTATAGCACTTTCAGAATGAGTAGTTTGCATCTTTTCTCATAAAAAAAATTGAGCATCGACTTATTGAAGTTAAAAATACAAATGAAAGGAAGTGAAACATTGTGTTTAGAATATGCCAGAATCCATACCAGGAACTTTAAATGTATAAATTATGTTTTATTTTCAAAATAACACTGTGAAAAAACTCACCAGTGCTGAAATGTTTATTTAAAACCTGTGTACCCAATGATCATTCATGTTATAAATTTATGACCATTTTATAGAGAAGGGAACTCGAGTCCCCCAAGGTTAAACCCAAAATGTGGTGAATGATTGTGATCTCATTTGCTCACATTTATATACATAGCCTTTAGTTTTTTCACTAAACTAATGTTACTTGTTTATAATGAGTAATATTTGCTTCGTATTTGTCCATAGTTTCTTTCTAAATATAAAATTCAATTATCCTACGTACAAACCTCCACTTGCTTCTAATGTTCTAAAACACGTAGTTGTAAATTCAGAATTATGCTTAAAAGACACAAACTCTTCTGTCCCTGGTGCCTAACACCATTGTCACCCACCAAACATGACATAGTGTTTCACAACTTCACTGGTGCTTTCTCAAAGGTTACTAGCTAGGCCTGGCTTCTACGCATGATGACATAATTTTCACATTGTGCATGTAATTAAACCGCCACCAGCTGTGGGAAGCCCTCTTAGACCTTGTCAGAGAGAGAATCACTTTCTCCTATGAACTGCCACACTGTGTAGGGGTGTAGGTAAGCCTTTCCCACAGTACCTGTCATCATCACCTCATCTGCTACACTTACATTTCGATTTCCACTAGAACAGAAACCTCTTAAGTGAGATCTGTGTGGGGGGCTTCTGTTTGTCTTTCCCACAATCTATTCCAGTGGCCTGCAAAGAGCTCTCAGGAAATGAGAGCTAAATATCTTGAAGTTAGATTTCTACACTGGACACAGAATAACAAGTTATTAGTCTAGCAAGATTAAATAAATCTGTAAGGTGGAGGGAAGGGCATTTTTACAGGGATGGACGACAGCTACGTCTCAGGCCTTATCCACTCCCACTCCACCGATTCATACTCTAGGGTTGACATGAGGAGGTGAGGTGGAGGATGGGCCTCACTTCTGCTGCAGAGCAATTCGGAGAATTCAGCAGAGCTGGCCAGGGCTGCAGGGACCTCAGGTCCAAGCTGTGTGTATTGTTTCGCTGGGTACAGGCGGATCCAGGCAGAAGTCCTTGGCTTCCTTCTAAGGAATCAGAGCCTTGGGCAACCACATGACATCTGTACTTTCTCCACTTATATTCTAGGTTGGGCAAAGCCAACACTGGAAAGTCATTCTAGTGTTTCTTTTATTGGATTTTGCTGACATTTGAGGTGGTTTGGGGTCTACTTTTATGAGTATCCTCTTGTTTGATTTTTACAAACAGAATCTTGTCAGTGGGAGAAATGAGGAATTCACTTGAACAATGTCTTGTATTTAGAAGTGGCTTCCCTCTTATGAGCAACTATATTGGTTGTATGCATACTTATATTTTCATGAAATTCTTTTCAAATGAGGTATTGATTTCTCTAAACTGAAACTCAGTACTTTACTACAAACAAGAATCTTCTTCAGTAGCATATCTCTAACAACACGATTGCCAGTGGATTGCTATGGTGTCTAACGTTTGGCCTCCACCCATCATCACACAGTGTGGTGAGCGGCAGTGTGTGAGCAAACTAAGGCTTTATTTCCAAGAAACAGTGGGAAGGCAGCTACGGGGGAAGCAACCCAGGGCCTTCATAATGAACTACATACTCAGTTGCTTTTTATTTTGGTTTCAGGATCTTGCTAAGTCACCAAGTTGCTCAAACTTGTAATCCTCCTGCCTCAGCTTCCCCAAGTAATGGCATTAAAGGCTGCACCACCACGGGTCCAACTTCTGCTTCCTCTTTGTAGTTGCTGGCTAGGCCTTCCAGCTCCCACTCTTCCTGCAGCCGAACCTACCTTTCCCACATCTTTCCAAACCTGTGAGCGCTTCTGCTGCAGCAGTTGACTGAATCGTCCCACGACCCACTTAATTCAGATCATTGTCACAAAGCACAGTGCTCTCAGGAGACCTTCCTTCTCTTCTCCTGCACAAACTGCCTTCCCCACTTCATTTATTTCCCAAGTGCTTATGCCCAGCCCCAGCTGGTGCGGTGACTGTCTAATTCACTCAGAGAGCTTCCTGCTGCTCATAGGGAGGAGAGGCGCTTGTGCTTCTGGGAGCCTGGGACTGGGTGCAGAGCGGGCACCAGCCTGTGTTCACCGACAGTGGAGTAAACAGAGGCCCCAGCCCTGGGCCAAGGGCAGGCCTGTCCTCTTCAGCTTCTCCTGGGCTCTGCTTGGGGACCGGATCATCACTGATTCCTCAGTTTGCTGACATTCTTTAAGAATAATTCTGCAAGGATGACTATTCATGTGCTAGTGAAAGTTGATAGTTTAATTATGAGAGGAACATGTGTGTATTTCCCTGTCCCTGGGCTTTGTACCTTCACATGCCATCAAGTGTCCAGGGCTTTGTTCAAGCTCCCTCATTCATGCTGATTTTAAATCTTTTTTTATTTTAGCTAGCTAAGTCTTTAGGAAAACTACTGAGATGAGAAAGCTGAACCATCCTGCTGGAACCTATACCCCACTTCTCATCTATAAAATGTGGATAATTCCACAAAATGTAGAGAATTCACCCTTTACTTGTTAAACAAATTGCTTAACTAGTGCTGGACACACTTTAAATGTGTAAGGTAAAGTTAGCTGGTTTTGTCTCTATCACCTAATCAGTTATCAGGCATTAGTGAGCACAGTGTCTCGGTGTTTCTGCCCTGTCCTGCTTTCTTGCTGCTGATGACTGAAGGCACAGTTTTCCCAGTTGCTTACCTGGCACTGGATGTGCATGAGCTTATTTTGGACGCCACGTAAGAATACAGCATAAAAGTCAACTTGTCTGTTCTAAGGCAGTGACGCTAGTTTTATTGTGGATACATAGGTTGGAGTTTTAAAGCAAGCGATACGCAGTGAAGCAGCAAGCAGAGACATCTGAAGGTGTCACTGTGACAGGAGAAACATCGCGGTCACGTTCCATGGGAAGTAAGCTACCTGGGCCATCCCCCTGCCAGCCTCCTCGAGGCCCTCTTCCCCGTCCACAGTTCACACCGCCCTCGGGCTGTCCTTGCTGAAGTGTCTTTCGCCTTAGACTTCCCTGCTGGAGGGATCTCGGTCTGGGGAAAGCAGCCACTCTGCTCGTTCCCGGCCCGGGCGCGGCAGCCTCTCCACAGGCAGACGCCGTGCTCCGCAAAGCTCCCGCGTGGAAATCTCTTCGATCACACCCCACGCAGTTCAGCAACTCCGCGCAGCCCAACAAAGTATTTCTTTGGCCGGGCGGCCGTATATTTGCTTACTCAGAAGCAGACTCGAGATTCATGCTTCGTATGCTGTCTACCCTCTAAAGGTAGAGTTGATTATTTCTCTATCTCTGCTAATGTGGGATTATACATTCTTCAAAGTTTTTTGCTACATTTTGTTTCTGATACCTTTCGTATCCATGTCCACATGTTATCTCCTTTGCTGGAGTGCAATCAGACTCTATCCCCATCCGTAGTAAAAAATATCGCAAAAAGTAGGTAATATAAAAAGGTTTGAATGAAGAAATGAATAAAAGCATATGCAGCCCTGCTTTTAAATGAGTGTATTCTTTTAACAAGATAGTTAGCATATAATAACAATTTTTGATGATTTGAGCAAATTTCACTTTCACATTTTTAATTTTTTAAATGAAATTGCATTGGAAAAATTCAACCATGCCATGCTGATTATTAAACCCAAGGCCTTCATTAGAACCTTCACTATTTGACTTTTCCATAGCCGTTTGGAACATTAACTGCTAAGTCCTTTATTTTTTAAATTTCAGTTTCATTAGTATGATTTAGATACGCACAGCAATCACAGTGATCTCAGGGAATCTGCACCTGTACTCGATGTATCTCGAGTCCTCTTTTTTCCCGCTCCCCTTCCTTCCCTTCAACCTCTCTTCCCCTTCCTATGTACAAAAGCCCCGCTTCCATTTTTCCTTCTTTTCTCATTTTTCCTTTCACGTCTTTCCTTTCCCCTCCCCCTCCTTACTTCCCCTTTGCTTTTAAATATTTTTTTCCTTTTCACATTATCCATTAAAGCCTTTAAAATTCCATTCTCCCCCCAGCTTCCGTCAAGCATCTCTGAAGACATCGGAGACCTCAGTTAGGCTTACTCTTTTCTCAGCCCCTTACTGGCTTAGAGGAGATTGCATACGGGGGTAAAATTCTACACGAAACCAGTCTCTCTCTTCCTCTCTTCAATTCCAATCTAACTTTGAGGCCATCTATTCCCACCAGGCTGGTTTGAAAGTTGCAAGAGGCTCTGTCCCTACAATTGAAGGAAGCTCTTAGCAGCAGCCATATCTGAAAAAACATCCAGGGAGAAACTGATTTCCTGTACTCTCCACAGGTCCCATCCATGCTCAGCCGCACACAGACCTGAGCTCTTCATTCTGCTGTGGGGAAGAATGGGTGAGATTTTCACTAGCATTAGAGTTACCTGCTTAGTCCATTTTCTGTGTTGTACCAGAGATATGAGACTGGATAATGGAAACAGAAAAGGGGTTTGCTGAGCATAGAGTTTTGGGAGGCTGAAAGTTTGAGACTGGACCGCTGCAAATGCTGGCTTCAAAAGTGGCCTCGTGATTCTTCACTTGTGGTAGAAAAGCAGAAAAGCAAGTATGGGTGTGTGTGGAAGGAAGAACGGACGGACGGATGGAAAAAGCCAAATACTCAGTCACAGCCTGCTCTTGCAAGCGCAGACGCATTCCCATGAGAACTAATCCAGGCTCCCAAGAAACATGTCAAGCCCCTAAAGATTTCACTCATCTTATCCATTAATTTCAACAGTGGCAAACCACCTCGAAAGCATAGCAGTAACGGAGCAGGGTATAATGCCCTTTGCTCCCAGAAACAGAAAACAAAGAAAATGTGCTTTGCCTGAATGGGGAAGAAGAGCTATGACCATGCAAGATGAATGCAACCCTTTGTCTTCTGTCATTTGTTTCCTGCACACTGGCAAGTGACACAAGTTCCCAAGATACGGAACCCCTGCATCATCTCCCGTGGAAATGTCTTCCATGGCCCTGCATCGCCACCTTTAAAATCAAGTGTTTTAGGACAATACACGAAACTCTTCCAAACTCGTTACATATTTGTTACATCTGCAATATTTTTCTGTCCCCCCCCCCGCCCCCGGTTACCCAAGATATCACATACTTTAGCCACAGTGACCTATTTTCCTCCACAGTGTGCAGCATACAATTCTGCCAAAGCTTCATTTAAATTTCCTTTGTTAACCTGGCCCCAAACTCTGTATCCTGCACTGTTTCCTACAAAGCCTTTCCAACAATTGAGGACACACCTCAACCAAGTCATACAATATTTCTGTCCTCACACTCCTCATACCCTTTCATAATTTGGAGTCTTTGTTTGTGGCTCTTGTACAGAAGGTGCTTCTTCATTTCATTCTCTGTGGGCAATGTTCCTGATTACTTTGCAAGTCACAGGTCCAAAATCTTTGCTTCATATACTGTGGTATGTGCGTGAACTTCTTACACACACCCCTAATCCTATCATAATGCATTTTAATTACTTGTATCTCTGTATATTTGCCCCTATGAAATCCTTTTTTTCTCTTTTTGGTATTTTAATCTGTGCATAGAATGCCTATATTATCTACAAAATATTTTTCAGTAGTTATTTTGCTCAATATTTAACTAAATACATGTAAGTGCTAATGGCTGAATACAAAAGCATATGATGGAAGTAAAAAAAATATTTCCAGTGTTTGTGGGTTAAAAAAAATCCTATTGGTAAAGTGTCTACAATTCTGAAAAGCAAAATACAGATTCAACAAAACTTCTATCCAAATATCATTGACATTCTTCACAAAACTAGAAATAAGCCCTAAAATTCCTATGGAAGCACAAAAATCTAAATACCCCTAACCTTTTTTTTTTTTTTTTGGTACCTGTGATTGAACTCGGGTCCTTGCACTTGCAAGGCAGGTGGCAGAATCACTGAACTAAATCCCTGGCCCAACCCCTAACCGTTTTGATAAAGACAAGCACTAGGCATAACACTATTTGACTTAAAAATATGTTCCAAAGGTTTAGTAGTTAAAGCATCATTATATTGGCAAAAAAGCAGACATGAGGACCAATGGAACAGAGTAAGAACCTAGAGGCAAACCCACAGATCTACAGTTAAATGGATTAAATGACCCAAGATCTACAGTTAAATGGATTAAATGACCCAAGTGTTAAGAGTACACATTGGAGAAAGGACAGTCTGTTTAATAAATGATGCTGGAAAAATTGGATATCTACATGTAAAAAACAGCTTAGACCTCTGTCTCTCACTAGTTGCAAAAATCAACTCCGAAAGAACTAAAGATCTAAATATAGGATCTGAAACCATGAAACCACTAAAAGAACGGGAAGTACTAAACACAAGGGAAGTGTTTGAGAACATTGGCATGGTCAAGAATGTGTTAGATACAAGAATGGTCAAGAATGTGTTAGACCCCAAAAGCACAGGAAGCAAAGTAGAAAATAGACCAGTGAGGCCAGCTGTGGCAGACGCGCCTGGAATCCTGGCAGGGGCACCATGGGTTAAGGCAGCCTTGCCGCTGTGTGAGAATGTCCTCCACATAAAAATACACAGAGGCCAGGGATGGAACTCCAAGGGAGAGTGCTCTTAGGGTCAATGCTCTGCACTGCAGAAATAAGAGTGGAAAAGAAAGACAGAGAACTAAAATGCTCTGTGCAGCAGAAGAAACAATAATGAGAAAAGACAGCCTACAGAATGGTAGAAAACATTTACAAGTACACTTCTGATTAATGTCCAGGATAAATAAAGAACTCAGTTCAAGACCAAAAAGGCAAATATAGATACAATTTGGGCAATAAACCTAAATAGACATTTCTCAAAGGAAAACATACAAATGGTCAAAAGATATATGAAATATGCAACTTCACTAGTCCATCAGGGATATGCTAATGAAATCCATAATGAAGTATCAAGTTTCACTAATTACAAAATACTATCATGAAAGACTAAAGACAGCAAGAGCCAGTGCACATGTGGAGAAAAGGGAACCCTTCCATGTTGGTGGGGATGTAAATTAGCATGGCCATTAGAGAAGACAGTCTGGAAGTTCTTAAAAGTATTAAAAATAGAATGATCATGTGCTCTAGCAATCACACTTCTGAGTAGATTCTGAGAGAAATGACCACACTATGTCAGAGAGAGCTGCAGTCTCATTCATACTAGCCAGGAAGTGGACACAACCTGAGAGTCCATCTTCTCATGAGTGGGTAAAGAAAACATGGTACATTTATATAACAATGGAGTCTTATTTGGGCATTAAAAAAGGACGAACTCTTATTCTTTGTGACTAGTGGGGTGGAGCTAGATACTGCTATGATCCATTGCAACAAACCAGAGACAGATGGGAAGACAAAGAGCACCTGATTTCGCTCATTTGTGGAATGCAAAAAATGAAAGAAGGAAAGAAAGAAAGAAAGAAAGAAAGAAAGAAAGAAAGAAAGAAAGAAAGAAAGAAAGAGAAAGAAAACAGGCAAATGGTATTATAGCAAACTAAATGCTCTTTACAGCAATGGAAACAATAATCTGAAGACGAAGAGGTGGAGCTTCCAGACATGGACGGTAGAGCAGGGGTCCTGGGTGGCCGGGGGGCAGGTGACAGTATTGTGGAAAGAGCAGTATCAGGTGCAACTGTGCAAGTGGACTTGAGGAATGAAGTGCTGGTGTCCTGGGGCACACGAGGGGGACCACAGATAACTGTTAGATTCTGTCAAATTTTAAAGGGAGGAAAAAGGATTTTGAACGTTATCACCAAAAAGGAAATGATAAGTTCTGAGGAGATAGCTGTGCGCAGTTTGATTTGGACATTACACACCGTATGTGTCAAACCATTTTGTGGCACCTCATATGCATCTAAAATGTTTATGTTTCAAAATTGCTTTAAGGAATTAAAAGAAAACAGTTTTGCAAATTTTGGACAGTGAAATAGCATTAGAATACTGATGAATGTTTAAAATCATTTAATCTTTCCAAAAAACCATTAAAACACCTGAATCTGTGGAATTCAAAAGTAATTTATAAACTCTATCTTTCAAGCTACATTAGTTACATTAGTTATGAATTATTCTCTCCTCTTCTACAAAACTCATGCCACTGTCTTTTGAAATAAAATATCTAATGTTTCCTCTTTTGTCTAATTTGAATATGTCCTCTTTCCACATAGAGCTAGCCGGGCTTTTCCTTCACTCTGAGAAGAAGATATCCATGACAGTGAAGACAGCCAAGTCTGGGGCCACATTTGTTCTTGTGTCTTTTGAAGCCGAAAACCTGGCAGCCTCTTATCTATGCTTTAACAAGTGAAGATAAACCTTGATAGAAAAATGTCTCTGGCCTGCCATGGCTTTTAGCAAGAGTAAACTATTTAAACTAAAAGCAGCTGTTTGACTTTTTTTCTAAAAAATAAATCTAAAAGTGAAATTCTTCCTAAAGAATGACATACAACCCAACAGCTTTCAACCAAGTGCCAGTGCCAGTGCCAATGCAGCGGACCTTGAACTGTCAAATGGAAGCCTTTTATATTTAGGTCAGTTTGGCTCTAGGATTAAGGTCTTCTATTGTGTTGCAACAATGTCCAGTCAGACCAGTGTGACTCAGTGCTAATGTGGCAGGGCAGGTTGGTAAGCTTACAGACATCTGTATGCTTTTGTTATTTTTCTGTGAATTGATGAATCCATTTACTAGATTTTAACTTATGTTTTAGCAACTAGGAGTCCCTGAGAAAGTTCTGAAGGTAGATCCTTGGCTCCTAATGGAGGAGAGCAATTCCAGGGAGTCCCCGTTCCCTTGCAGAAGAAAAAAGCCCCATGAAATTGGGGGAGGGACACCAGCTTTGAGAAAGTCAACTAACAAATGTTCCTGTATTATGAGGGATGGAGCTGCATATTTTGAGTTAGAAAATTGTCACCTCCATGAAACCATGCTTATTCTACTTAGCTTACTCTTCTGGCTTCCACAGTTGAAATGTACACACAAATGGACACTTTTTCTTTCTTTAAAGCTTATCTGTTAGAAATTTAACCAACAATTTTTCCCTTGAAGAAATCCTAGATTTGTAGAGAATAAAATACATTGTGTTTTTGAGTTGTTTCTTTAGTTAATGTTCACATTTTCCCTCACTCATCCTTCCTTTCCTTCTTTATCAGAACAGAACACAACACTGCTTCATTGAAAAAAATATATTTTCCTTTACAAATAGGTAATTTAAAATACATGTAGGTTTATATATGTGTGTATATATAATGTGCATATAAACTAAATCATATATGATCAAATGTTGCTTTAAACTCAACTGCCTCAAACTAGGACACATACTTCCTTGTGAATCAAAACCCTAAGAAATCATTTTGCAGTCCTTTCAGAGAAAGGAAGTCATCAAGTCTGATTTCCAAGTTCCTGTATTACTAACTCTTTCAACTTTGGCTTGAAGACACACATTTTATCTTTAACTAACTTCCCAGTGTACTTTAGAACTCAACTTACATTTTGTTAAGCACTTGAAATGTGAAAATTCTGCTCTTTGTACATTGGGTGTTCTTGGGTAAAGTCATTGTCTCTTATTTGTTACCCTTTGTAAAGCCATAATTAATATTATCAGTTTGCCTTATCTTTGTCCTTTGGTGGGCTATAATCTTGATAGGAGTTCGAATTTTAGTTGTGGCCCTAGTTTGCATGGAATAGATATACACAGTAGATGAGTTTAAGGAATACTACTAATTTAAAATTACAAAATATTTTCCTTAGCACAACTATATATTTCATAGTTAAGATTTTTCCGAGTAAAATTATTATTGATAACAGCAGTGAAGGACTGAGCGCTTCTGATTCTTCTGATTCATAGGGTTGGACAGAAGAAATTAGAAGTTGATTGCAAGAAGATTAAATTTATGTGAGGCAAAGAAAACCAGGATGATTTCTTGAAGGACAAAAGCCTTGAGGATTTACTATCGCCCCAACCAAAGTTGTTTGAGGAATTTACCTCTTTATACTGTGCCATTAAAAAAAAGGCTCATTTTTTTCTTCTGTCTCCATTGTTTAAATTATCATACTCTTGGGAGATATTACTTATAAAAAATTACTTCATTGCAAAACAAGTAAGTAGAATTGTAAAAGTAAATACAGCCTCAGAAGTTTTACCCCACTAAATGGACTGGTTTGCTTTCTTGGAAACATTTGGGAGGAGGCTTTAGTAGAGCAAGGTTCTTTGGAATAGTTACTGTGAAACCTTGGGTCTAATCAAAATTGTTTCTGGAACCATTCTAAGCTAGTCACCGTTCTCTGCCTTCTTAGGGTACCCTGAGATGCCTTGGACTCGTCTCCTAGCTTTGCCAACAGTGGGCAATTTTTGCAGTTGATTCTTTCAACGGGGATTCTACTTTTCTCATTCTTTTTCCTCTCTGTCTGCTCAAATTTTAACTGATTTTTCATCTTTACTGGTTTACATCTTTACATCTTTTATTCAGCACATTCCCTTATCAGTTACACTCTGACAGAAGTCCAACTTTAAATCCTCTCACACAGCTACTCCCTCAGATCCTTTTACTATTCACTTAGAACCACTTGCTAGTATCCTAATGAAGTGGGTAGAGGTGCAAATACAGAAGCAAGCCATCTCCTCAGCAGCGGTTGCATTTTGGTCGTGTATTTCTGTTGACATTGGGCTTGGTGTCTGGGCAATGCCTGGAAAGACTGTTCAATGTTGGTTCTGGTTAATCCAAGTTATGGCTTTCCCTGTGTGCTCTCCACACACAAACCAGGAGATTTAAATTAGAGAATCTAACCTTTCAGCCTCAGGTTTACTCACCATGGCCCAGGACATTTTCTTCAATTCAAGGACCTGTGAGTGATATGGAACTAACCTTCCCTAGCTTTTTATTTTCACACTTTCCTGTTGCCTGTGGTTTAAAGTTGATGCATTTGACATTTTCTCAAAACATTTAAGCATATGAAAAGCTCTTCTCTGACACAAACCTAGAACGAACTGCTCAAACCTAATACTTTTATCACATCTGAACTGTCTTTGATACCACACACAACTGTTAGAGTTACAGGGTAGCAAAGCCTTTCTCTGCTTTGCTTGTGTTATTTAGAGTATATATGTTTTACTTTGACAATGTATCTGAAGGAAAAACACATCGAGAATTCAATCACATTTTGATTGTCATCCAGCACTTGCCAAATATTTTTTAAGACATAGACTTTTCAGGAATGCCTAATGCTCATTTTATGTTATCCACTTGAATACAGTTTCAAGATCCTATTCTAATATAAAGTAATAAAATTTAAAAAGCAAAGTGTCTGGATCTTATGTCTTCTTCTTCTACATTGATTTACCATCATATCATTTTTGGGAGGATTCTTTAAGAATTAACCACTTAAATGGTGACTGTATTTCTGAAAATTTTTGATTGAAAAGTATTACTAGAATAATTGAAATTAACTTTGAGATAACTTTGCTATATTTAATGGTCTTATCTACTCTTCTTAAATGCCACAAAGAATAAATTCACCATTAAATTCTGGGGAAAAATGTATCTTTACACATTACTTGGTATACTTCTGTCTTCAAATAATACAATATTTGCTTACTTCTCTGGTCTTAATTTTCAGAAAATGTGTGGTCATATTTCCCACTTAATATTTGTAATTAGTTTATCTAAGGCTTAGAATACTTAAAATGATGGGCTTCACTTTATTTTCTAAATTTATGGAAGTTCCCTTTTTTTTTTTTTGGTACTAGGGACCGAACTTGGGACCTTCTGCTTGCAAGGCAGGCGACAGAAACACTGAGCTAAATCCCTGGCCTGGTAGTTCCCTTTTTATCTCATACTTAATTTTGTCTCACCCAAAGTATTGGGGACAAACAGTAGCGTATACATCGTAAATAAATTGAGATGAGAGATGAATTAATTGTGAAAAAAGAATGAAATGCCATAACATAGTATCACAATTATTAACATAAAAATAATCAATAATTTGTGTAACTTTATCCCTTCCTTTGACAAAGGAGTCTTTGTATCAAAAGCTTGAAATTATACTTTGTGATAATACTGATTTTTAGGCTCGTAATTAGTATTTGGCAGATGGACATTGGTTGCCTTTAGCACATACTTGTTAAATCGAAGTCAGTGAGAAGAAAAAGTCAGTGCTGCTTGGTGAGTTTTCTTTCGTGGTGTGAGTGTGACATAAATATTTAACAAGAGGAGGTCCGGGGTCTCTCACAAACACCCATCTGCTACTGGAAACCCAGGGTTCACACATCACGGGGCTTTTTCTTGACATCTGGTAGGTCCGGAAAGAATGTTTAAAAAAATAAAAAATAAGAAAAATGTAAACTCCTAGCAAACACATTAAAATAGTGTGCACATAATAATACAAGTACACCCGTTAAAGAGTTCTGGAGAAATATCTGGAGCACATGTGGAGGAAGACAGCTGCTGGGCTACTATAAGGTTAAACAGATTTATAACCTCTCCATCCTCCTCCCCACATGTTAATATCAGGGCCTTCTCAGAGTGATTAATATTAATGACATTGTAAAGAAAACAAGTGTGTCTTTCTTTGGAAAAATCGGATTTTGCACAGAATTTTTGAATTGCCTCAAAGTATCAGAGTATGTAAGTAAGAAATGTTATTTTAGGCAAGACTGAAGAATGCTTGAAATAAATCTAAACAAGAACTGGAGAGTATTAAAAGATTGCTGCTACTTTCTTTCATAGGCAGGCAAAACCCAGCTAATTGTTGCTTTTCATAAATTAAATTCCTTAACATCCTTTCATAATCTTAGGAAGAACACTAAGAAGACAAAAGTGAATTTAAGAACTTGAATGAAGGGCAAGAGATGCTAAGAATGCAATTTTGGAAGTAGTTGTGCTTAGAAGTCTGTTTATAACCGTGGCAAGCTTGAAATGTTTGCTAGGTCTTTCTTGTCTCTCCGAGTCTCTGTCTTCTGTTTATCTCTGTCTCCCTCTTCCTCTGTCCTCTGTCCTCCTCCTGTTCCCTCCCTGACTGCCCTGACTCCCTGCAGAGTTCCCAAAGGGTTTAAGAGACTTTAGGCAAAAACGACATGACATTGAGCGAGACAACTGTCCCTTCTGACCAGGAAATCCCGAACAGCCCTGATCATGTTTAATAAAATAACTTTAACAGAAAAAAAGTCTTCACACAAGGAATAGAGCAAGCAGGGCGCAGGCAGGCTGCACAGGTAAGCAGCTCCAGGTGGCTGGCATCCCGGACAGGGCCCTGTGAGACACTCAGGCCCACGGGGTGGGCTCAGGGCCTGGGGGACAAGGTGGCCACTGGCTGCAGGTCTGGGGAGGGTCAGGCAGGGGAGAAGACTGGATCCGCCATTCTAGGGCCTCCCTAGTGCCTCCAGCAGCTGCTCACAGTGAGGAAAAGGGGAGGAAGCCGGAAGTGAGGGGGAGTTCAGCCCCATTAAACCTAAAGCCACCGTGGTAATGGTAGAGTAGAGTGGACATCCTAGAAATGCTGGCCACAGGAACAGGAAGGGGAAACAGGAGCGTTTCAGGGGAAAACAGGATAGGAAGAGAGTGAGCAGTTGTGATTAAAAACAAGACAGGACAGGGTACAAGTTGTGTTTTTTAAAAAAATATGGTGAATGTTTACATTTTAAAAAGTATTCCAGTAGAGGACACATTGCCTTTTATCCTTCCTCCAAGTTCCCCCACTGGCTTTGGACACTCTCATGCAGTCATTCTTGGCACGTAGGCAGCAGCTCTGGGAGTGCTCCTCTGTGAGCGTCTAGTTGTGCTGTCCTGGCTGCCTCAGTGTCCGAATCCATTTACCACATTTACCTTCCTGGTGGTTTTGACTTTGGGGAAGGGCCAGAAGTTGAAAGGTGCCCAATCCAGCCAATAAACCGGATGAGGACACATTGTAATGGTTTTATGTGACAGAAATTGCCCCAAGTATAATAAACTGTAGACTGCTTGGGAAAGTGGCAAGAAAAATGGGGTAAGTGTGTTCAGGGTGAAGGGGAAGTATTCTGAGGAGGATTCATGGCCATGTGTGTTTTATACTAGTACAATGAAAAATGTAAGCATTCACCAAATTTTGTGATTACACGGTGTACACAGCTTTGTCTGAATGCAGAGCAGACAAGCTTGCTAAATGGAGACAGTTATGTTCTTAAGGTTCTTAAAACAATCACAGAGGGAAGAATACGGAGCCACCTGGCATCAAAAATTATTCAGCAAAGTCACAGCCTCTTGGTGCCAGGACCAGAGCTGAGAGTCTTCCGTGTTCCAGCAAAGAAGAGATTTTGAAAGTAATGGATGGTGTGTTCTTCTCAAGGTCCGTGGAGTGATGTTTCAAGGTTCTGTTCTTTACAATATTTTAAAATTTAAACTCCGCCATTGCATAAGGAACATTTCAGGGAAGATTTTCCACAGGGAAGATGCACCTGATAATGTCTGGCCGACTGACTTGTCTAGATTTTCTCAGGGACAGTCTTAGAAAATGGAATTAGTGCGGGTTGGTGAGATACTACTCAATCAAGATGAAATTTTGATAGAAACTACGTAAGAACTGAAGATTAAAATCCAAGTCTCTGTGGGCAGCTGTGCAGTTTCCTGTGAAGGACGCCTGGTGACGTCGGAGGCAGTGCTGGGACAGGCAGGGACCTGGGTTGAAGGCAGCTCCCACGCAGTGTAGAGGACAGAGGAGCCCTGGCCCCTCAGGGAGGGAAGCGCCTGATTCCTGACCTGCCTGCATTATCACGCAGAAGAACCGAGGTCTAAGTCTTAATAGCAACTTCATTCCTACTACAATGGCAAAGTTGTCCAGAGTTGTTGTGAAATATAATTCTTCTCAGTGCTCCTTGGTGTTTCCTTTCTTTAGTTGTTAGCTGAACTCCCTTCTTTCTTTTCTGTTGCATTTTCCCCTCCTTTTCCAGAGATCTTAATTAAATAAACTGAAGCTACAAAACTCTCTGATATAAACAATTGTTCTCCTAACATTTAGCTGATAGCTACACATCATAGTTAAAGCTTACTAGGAAACTATGAAGAGTCACAAATTTTAAAAAAGAGAGAGAACTTGAACTTTAAAGGTCAGTATCTACGTATACACCATCTTGTTTTAGAAAGTTGTTTGTACACCATGTGAATGTTAATTGCCATGTTCCACAAGATACATTTAGTTTTTGTTTAAGAAATTTAATCTACTTCTCTGGCCTTAATTTCCTTATCTGTAAAATAAGAACCATATTAGAACTTTGCTTTTTTAAACAATATGTTAAATGAATTAATATTTGTAGATTGCTTAAAACTAAGTGAAACGAATCTGCTGTCAAGTTAATAAAACCTTTAGCATATTTGTTTTCCAAATGTACAATAAAATTACTTTCTTATTTGTAATGTATGAGATTATAGTACTTTATAATTCTGACCAAGATGAAGTGCCTCAAGTAATAAGTTATAATTCACTATGTTTTCATATTTGTCATAAGTCAACCACTGACCTACAGGTAATGTCTTCTGAGCCATTTACCACATCCAATCAAAGTGAAACTCATTGCGTTTTCTTTACTACACTTTAACTATGTACACTCTTACTACTGAATTCCATTTGAGCCAAAAAAGAGTCAAAGCAGATATTTGAAGCTCTCTGTATTCAAGAAGTTAGAGAAAATATGTGTCTTAAGACAAAAACACAGCTGAAGTTTGGTTACGGTTAAATGCCTTGAATATAAACTCTCTGTTAAGTACTTAAATAAGTCCAACATCTGGCTGACCATTTATTATTCATTCTGCTTCCAGGGGGAATATTGCAAATGACAAAGCATATGTTGATTTGGGATCATTTCAATAAAAACTCTTTCTTATGCAAATATTTATCTTAAATTTCTTAAAGTTACTAATGATGGCAAAGATGTTGAACAGACAATGGAATATTGTTAATACTGGGGACACAGGACATGCAGGGGAGTCAGAGTTTCATGGATAAACTGAAATTCCTATTGTGTAATACTGCAGAAAGTTGCTTATATTGTTTAATTCTTTTATGTGTGTGCTGTTTTGTGAGCAGAAGAAAAAGCCTTATACCGAGAGAGCGATTCAAATGAAAGGTAACTACATGTCTTTAATGTAGTCACAGGAGAGCTGACAGTTTTTATTAAATACTTTAACATATAATTTTGTGTTTCGTTTATTTTATTAATACATGTTTGCTGTACATGAAGTTTACATTCACCCTGCAGAGTTAGTACATGTCCATAATACACCTTGTTTCATTTTTTAAAACCCCTCCCCTCCCACCCACCTCCCTCATCCATCTCTAAATCCCCTCCTCATTTTCATTATTCCTGTTATTCCTCCCTCACGTCTGTGGCATAGGGTGTTTACATTCTTTGTGGTTACTAGGCTCCTGTACATGGCATGGCTTAAGTCTACTCACTGTTGCATTTCAGCGACAGCCATGAGGGGGCAGTATTTTTCTCAATTCTTAGCAAGGAGACTTGAAGCTAAGAGGCACTAAGCGCCTAATGTGACGCCCGTCAGCACTGTGGGTGGCTGTTCACTGTACCTCTCCCCTGTGGGCTGCAGGCTCCACGAGAGCAGGGAAGCTCCGCCACTTCTCCCCACAGCCTCAGCAAGGGCCCAGGACACCTTGCACACATTTATCTCTTGGATCAAAGTGAACACCAAAGGCTTGAGCTTGCTAATATCCCATCACTAACAATTTGTTAGGCCAAGTACAAATCGAAATTCTAATAGTTTTTTGTGTGACATCGTATTAAAAAGTTAAATCGATAGACACTGTCAGAAGTGTCCAGTCAGGCTCTGAAGGTGAACTATTTTTTGTTAAATTCTGCACATAGCTAGCGAGGATGATGTCCCAACTCTAAGATCGTTTCTGGGGACAGCTGCATGGCCTCGGACGTGCTATGTGACTAACCCGATAGAGGAGAGCTCCTCTTGGGGGATGAACACCAAGTGCTTAGTATTTGAAGGGCTCTAGAACAGCACCTGGCACTTAATATGGTAATGTTACTAATGTCTTGGTATTGCTACTAGTATTGTTTTCATTCAGTCAATCTTCAGTTTGCTTGTTTTCTTTTTCCAAGATCGCACTGGAAAACACTAAGAAAACATACATGTCCAGTTGTGAATCTTTTCAAAGAGAATAAATCTGTTTTATTCTGTTCATACACATCAAAAATAGGTCAGATAAGTAAAAATAAAAGAATTAACATTTAAGACCCTTTTCAGCAAAAAATAAAAATCTAATTTTCCAAAAAAATAGTGTATGTTTTTGCAATTCTGGGAAATTATCAGAAAACAAATTAAAAAATGTCATAATTTCTATCAGTACTCTTTCTCACCTGGAGGCAAAGTCTACTAACATGTTATTATGTAATCACTAAAGAGTCATCAGTGCTATCTATCTTCTTTAGCATAATAAATGTACAATTACATAAAACTTAAATGTTTGTGTTCTCCTATTGTTCCACATTATTCTTCCAGCTAATACTCTACTGTTGATTTCTACTGCTTTAGCAAACTTTTCCTACCACAAAACATAAAAATCATTTGGCCAATTTTTCTGGACTCCTACATAGCTGACTTTGGCCAAGGGTTCAGTGGCTTGTTCAACTAGTAGGAATTACTTTTTTAAATGAGAAAGAGAGAACTTGTTCAAATTCTCCTGATCTCGTGAGGTTCAGTTCCGAGAAATTAAGATCTCAATTAAGATCTCAACCGGCTGATGCTGGTTCGGTGCAGTCCTGGCCAGGCGCTCTCAGCCCCGTGGGCTCCGAGACCGAGCTCTCCTTGCGGAAGCCTCCAACTCCTGCAGGACCTCAGTGGCCAGAGGGGCGGCTGGTGGGCCGGGTTCTCAGAGCAGCTGAGGCAGCAGGGCAATAAGGACTGCACTAAGCGCAGCACTGACCCCCCCAGCGCCCGAGGGGAGAGACAAGTGGAATCTGCTCGAGCGAGAAAAGAAAGGGAGAAAACCTGTTGTTGTCTCAGCAGACGCTAATTGGCCTGTTTTGGTTGTTCAGAGATCACGGGATTTTAAGTATTTTTCAAGTTTTAAATGTCTGTGTCCTTATAGTTACAGTGTGTCCCTTATAACTAGCATGTAGTTGTTGGATTATGAGGGCAATCTGATAGCCTAGACTTATTAATGGGCTTTCTAATGTGTTATTTGTAAAACAGTTGGCAAAACGTTTACTTTTTGGCTACCATTTTATTATTTTATCTCCTTGATTCATTTTTTTTTCATTTTTTCCTCCTTTTGTTCTCCACCTCAGATTCAGAAATGTTTTTCTTTTGATCTTTCCTGTTTCCCCTTTCAGAGCTGTTCACTACTTGCTCTCCATTTTTGTTCTGATGATTGATTACCCTGGGGATGGCATTATACTTCCTTCCTTACTCTGTACAGAATGACATGCATTGCTATTTTTAGCATTTCCAAAGCAATGCAATGCCCTTACATCACTTAGACCTCTTTTTATTTCTCTCTTGTATTTTTTATTTTTGGTCAGATCCATTTTGACTGAGGACATCATTGTTTTAGATATTCAATATTAATTCAGATTTGCCTATTGCCTCTTTCTTATATTTCTTTCCCCTTCCTTTAGTTTTATGTTTCTGTCACAGGAGATTGTCATTTTGTCTGAAGAGCTTTTAGACCAGCTTAGAGCAAACATTTTCAGGGGTTTTTTTTCAGTAAATATCTTTACTTTTCCTTCATTTTTTAAATTACAAGAGTAATTTTTAATAAAATAGTGTATGAGATGGATAGCTCTTGTCAAACATATAAAAACATCTGCAATAAATCTTACATGCTTTTTAAAACGCTACAAGTAGCCTGCTCTACTGCCAGTGGTCCCCTTTGTAAGACTAACCTCCCCTGAACCAGTTCCTTGAAACCCCAAATACTTAATGACTAAGAGAAAAGAAAAATACTATTTTGCTAAAATAGTATTCTCCCATGGAAAAAACACTACCATTGCATTCTTCTACTGAAGTCAAAAGAGAATATTTATGTTCAAGCATAGAAATTAAAATTGTTCCTTTAAGTCTTGCTAGTATTCATATTCATATGTTTTATATGAATATTTTCATCGTTTTCCTTAAAAACAGCATTGCATAGCTTTACTGTGTATAAATTTGGGTTTTGTATTGTGCTATGAAACTTGCTCAGAACTCCCAAGTGTCAACGGCATTCTGCCTCTTGCATGATGTGTTTCATCGGAAATGAGTTAAGCCTTCATTTACTCTGCTTGTACATGTGAAAGCAGACTCAGCTCTAAGGTTGAACACTTCTGACTCAGTTTACACAACTGAATTCCTGTTAAATTCTCCTGAATGGGCCCTATTCAGAAGTGAGTGAGACTGACATATTTGTCAAAAACCCCTGGATCATAGGGCATTTCCCACTCACTCATTCTTACTCAAAAAATAAAACTAAAATAGAGAAGTAACTTTCTCTATTCTTTTTTCTTGGATCTTATATAAAATCTTAAAATAACATTTGTCACATTACTAATCATATATATATTTTTATATATTTCCACAAAAATACTGTGTGTATATATATATATATTTTTCTACTAAAATGTGCACATCAGGAAAAGATAAACTTATATAAATACCTTAATACTAAATTTATTCAGACATCATGAGATTCATACCTGTGTCCTGTGGCCTCTACAATTGCTGCAGGTGCTAAAAGTGGTGACCATAAGCTTCCAGACATTTATTAGCATGACGAACTGCTGGAGTGGGTATACATTTTTTTGTGAATTCTCTCTCTCTCTCTCTCTCTCTCTCTCTATATATATATATATATATATAATAACGCACATATATATGGGTTCAAATTGTTCCCTTATCTATATTTTCTAATGAAAATAACTTAATATAAAATTTGAGTGCTCTCCTTTGTAATTGGGTAAGTGCAGCTGGTGTAATGTTATATTTTTCCTGCAGAATTGGATCTTTTATAGAGAATCAAATCTTCTGTATAGTCATGTGTTCAAACCTCAACAGATGGCCCAGACTTTCCATCTTAAGAACAAAGGCATCTTTTGCTTCATTCGCAGATCCAATCTTGACCATTATCCCAGAAATCCTCTGCCACTTCTGCTGCTTGAATGGTTCCAAAGTTCCACACTAGTGGTCGCAGCAGCTTCTGTTCCTGTGAAGGTCATGGAAAGTGCTGAGGGAGCCCTGGCTCCCTGGTGCTGATTGGGGTGGCTTTGTGAGCACTAGTCTGCAAGATACCGTGATTCTGAAATTTCCAGTGTTCTCATCATCTCCCTGCTCATGCGTTTTGTTTTGTTTTCTGAGAAACTTCAACCACAACTCCTCACTCATCAGCAAGATCACCTGACCCAGGCCCTGAAGAGATTGCATGTACTAGGAAGGTGCACGTGCCTCTGACAGCAGGGTCTGCAGCACTTCCTCCCTGTAGCACGAGGATGACATCCACATCAGGGACAGCAGTGCTACAGGAATTTTCAGGTGACTTCCCTAGGAGGTTGGTAGAAGCTGCTGGATACAGAGTGGTAGTGCTAACTACACTGTGGTAATAACTACACCAGGTTGAATCTGCATGGCATACAGTTATCTTGTACATTCTTATATAAAAATTATAAAACTGGGTCAATATACTGATCAAATAAATAGACTAATGATTTTCCACAGTTTTCAGCTTTATTCAAACAAGATGTGACAATCTGTTTATTTAAATCAGCCAATTTGCTGTGGAACACCGTAATTCCTGCAACTAGTAATATTTCATAAACTACCCCAGTGTTGACCAAATCATAACTCTAGACACAATTGGTCAGTGAAGATAAAGACATCTTCATTGGTTTTCAAAGGTCTTGGAACACCCAAGTTTTGTTCAATTATCCAGTTCTGAAGATTTGTTTCACATCACACTGCTTCTTAATGACATGAACTTAATGACATGAAGCAAATAGCAGTGTTTCATCCACTGAAATAAGGAACACATGGGTGGCTGCCATTCCCTATCCCCAAGACATACACACCAAAACTGCTGGGTGCCTCAGGGCTATAACTAGCACCCTATCCCTAGCACCTCCACTCGCCATTCTGCTGGGGATTTCTCACATAAGCCTTCAGTTCACTGTTTTTGAGGAAACTAATAAGCTTCTCAAGTGGAAAGAAAGCAGGAAATGCTGAATGTGGAAGTGGACACTGCTGGTATCTTTCTGAGTAGTCATGATACCATTGCACTGGGGTGGGCAAGTGTATCTGCTTTCCTGATGCTGAGACAAATACCCAAGGCCCAGAACCTGAAGGAAGAGCGATTTATATGGCTCAACGTTTCAGAGGTTTCAGTCCATGGTCAACCCGCTCCAAGACAGCAAAATCATGGTGGAAGCAAAGCTGCTCACTTCATAGTGCTCAGGAAGCAGAGTAGGAAACAATGCCAGAAAGGAAGGGCAGGGACCACATATAGACCTCAAGGTCATGCTGCCCTGACCCTCACAGGCATTCCAAGATATGTGCTTCACTAACTCCCCAGGCATCTCCTAAGCCAGTCAGGGTGCAGTTGGGTTTAGCTGTTCCGGTGAGGGACAGGGAGTTGTGGCTAGAAGTAGCGAGCACAAGGAAAAGCTTGGGCTGGTGCTGGTTCTGGTGGCTCTGGGATCACCTGATCAAGGTGAGCATAGTGAGTGAAGAGGAATGGCTGAGCTGTGCAGGGAGGGTTGTGGAGCAAGGTGGGGATCAGTATTCCAGGGCCATCCTGCTTGCAAACTGCAGGCCCTGTCATTCTGCCTGTTGGGTGAGCCCTGAGGGTCTGTCAGGCAGAGACTGCGCCAGGAGCACAGCAGCCCCTTGGTTTTGGAAGCTCATGGAGCCAGGTGGCTCTGTGAAGAAGGGACTGAAAGGTGGTTACACACTCTAGGGCCAACAGGAAGGCCAGGCATGGGGACTCTGGGCCCGCTTGCATGGGGTGAGATGGTGGCCTCAGCTGGTCGCTCTGTGGGCAGGGCCTGGGGCAGGTGCATGAGGGCGAGGCAGTGTCACGGGGCCACCTCCTACAGCCTCTGCTGCCACCCGGTGAGAGGAAGCTCAGCGCCGAGAGTCTGCGGCCACCCTCAGGCCCTCGTCGTGCTCTGTGACCCGCAAGGTAACCGCCTAGGTTGCCCATGACTTCCTTTCATCATGGTGACACATCCTTCTCCTCTGCCTTCCGTTATTTCTATGGAAATGAAGCAGTCAGTCTTATTACTGGCCCATTAAAGATCATGACTACTTTCGAGATTTTTCTTAGTCTTTGTTTTTCAGTATTTTACAAAGAAGTGATTCAGTATGGCTGTCTTGCATTTATCCTGTTGAGTGAAACATTTCTTGACTCTGGAGTTTGATGGTCAAATTTTGTTTTCAAAATATCATTGGCTGGTGCCTTTAGAAAGACTGCCTCTGCTTCACTCTTTCTTTCCTCTTTGCTGGTAACCCAGTTACGAATATGTCAGAACTTTTCACTGCTATCAGTGTATCTCTTGTACTATTGTGGTTGATTTCCATTTTCTCACCTTTTATTCAGTTTGAATTGTTTTTCACAGACCAATATTTTAGTTTACTAATCCTCTTTCTGCACTGTATATTGGCTGGAAGCCTCATTCATTAAGTTCTTTTATGAAATGATTGTACTTTTCAATTTTGGGGTTTCCATTTGTTTCTGTTTTCAAATTTATTTATTTTTTAAATTGACCAGTTTAGATGTATAAGAATCATATATAATATGATTTTTGTTTGTTGTTTGTTTTTTGTTTTTGGTACCAGGGATTGAATTCGGGTCGTTGTGCTTGAGAGGCAGGTGGTGGAACCACTGAGCTAAATCCCCGGATCTATAATATGATTTTAATGGTATACTATATACATACATACCATGGAATGATTATATCTACCTGATTAGCATATGCATTATGTTATTATTTTTTGTGGTGAGGACAGCATCTGGTCTCAATATTTTTTTTCCAGAATAGCTTTTTTTTTAATCATTATTTTGGCTCATAATAATTAAACATCTCCATGGGTACACTCTGATGCTTTAGTAGATTTATGCATCGTTCAATGATCAACTTTGGATATTTAGGTTATTCATTATTTCAAACACTTATCATTTCTTTGTAATCAAAATCCTCCCTCCCAGCTGACATGAGTTATGTGATACTGTATTGCGACCGTAATCCCATTCCTGTGTAACAGGCACCGGAACTTCTCAGTCCTGTCTCGCTGTGACATTGTACCCATCACCCAATCTCTTCGCACTCTCTTAGCTTTTGTCTCTTTTTAACTGTCTCAAGTTCCCAGGTAAAATTTTCCATTTTCAATGTATTTCCTTTAACAGATTAATGTTGCTCTAATTCACGCTTGGAACCCGGAATATATGGTTGGATTTCCAATAGCTTCTATTTTCATGTCTTTGCTTGGTTGATCCTCTTGATATGTAATTATTAATTTATGGATCATCGCATACACCATTGCTCCCTCTCTTCTCGCCTCTGTTGTGTCTTTGTCATTGCAGGGAGGGTTCAGTGGTCCTGGGATTCCCTTAGAGCAGGAGCCGATTCCCACCTGATGAACGGACGCTCTTTCAAGCTGTGTGAAGGCTGATGTCCTCTCCGTGGCTTCACCTGTGGTGGATCCTTCACCAGTCTTGGCTGAGGGCCTGAGCTTTGTTCTAGGAGTCCTATTTATTATTCTGAAGGCCTAGATTCTATTTTCTTAGCACCGTGATGCCACTGGAGTTTGCTTAGCCTGGCTGCTTCAGGCTTGGCTTCCTGGCCTCTCAGCACATGGAACCTACGGATTCGGAAGTGTCACTAGGGAAAGTGGCCCAGGATGACTAGTTGTTCTCCTTATAGTTCTCTTTCCTCTGTGATCTCAGCTGGATTTCTTGTCCTCATCTACACTTCTGGCCTTCCACCATCCTCAGGCTCCCCCAAAGCACTGACCTGACAAGCCTGTACTAGTTTCATATGTGTAAAATTGGATGCTTAGCTTAGTGATGTTTCTGTCTTCACACTTCAGTTCCTCAGGTCTTGTCTGCCTTTGTAGCTCTTCCAAGACTCACTTCTGCTATTTTAATAAAGCATTCATAGCTTTTAGTTATCTTTGCATATTTGTGTTTTGTTTGTCTGTGTGCTGGGGGTCAAACCCAAGTGCTCTACCACTGAGCTGACCACATGCCAGCCCAAGGGCCTTGTCTCTTATGATTTAATCCATCGTAGATGGAGGGATATGACAAATAAAAAGGTATTTTTTCATGTCTTGTCCTCCTGGCAAGTATAGCTAAGATGTGACCCAGTAGGAATTATTTTTTTGGCTTGCATGTAAGACAAAAAAGAAAGTAATTCATTAATATTTTCATTGTATATTTATTGAAGAACTGCTGAGTTCTCATTTAAAGCTACAGAAGTGAAGAAAATAGGCAAATATCCTTACCAACTTATAGTCTAGTGAAATAGGACAGTCACAGTAGAAATAGAAAAGAGAATCACATTTTTAGAAACTTTTTTAGAAACATTTTGTAAACTGACTATAAACTTATTTTACAGTGAGGATACCCGAGCAAAGATGGAAAGACTTACCAGTATCCAGCCAACATGTGCTCTCGGGTGCATCTGCACTGCAATCCCAGGCCTCCCTCATCATGGGATTTGATTTCTAAGGTTTGTTTTGTTTTGTTTTGTGTTTGGTACCAGGGATCCAACTCAGGACCTCGCATTTGTCAGGCAGGCACTGTGTTGCTGATCCGAATCCTTGGCTTGATATCTCCGTTTTGGTGCTGGTTTAATTATGGAACTTTCCATCTGGATTTTGGTTCTCCAGTTCACTCTGTTCAGATGAAATGCTTTTAGCTGTTGAACTGAATTCATTCTTTGATTTGTCTTCACCTCTCCTTTCCCTATCTAACATGGGGTGATGGAAGTGGATTCTCCTGTCATCTCCAGAAGCCCCAAACCACAGTGCAGTAATGATGCAGAGGACGTGCAAGCCAGAGGGAACCCCACTAGTGGAGATCCATCAACACTGGTCTGGACGTTGCGCATCTTTATGTGGTCTCAGCCCGGCGAAGTATGGAAGCAACATATATGTTTATATGTGTGTGGCAGTGCATCTACTGTTTGGGGTGAAAGATGGATAATCTGAGAATCAAGGTTCTTATGCAAGTAAACTGGAAATTCTTGTGGTATCGCCTCCATCCAAATCTAGGCAATCATCAACTAGGTTTAATTCTAAACCCTAAGTAGCTCTTGGATCTATCCAACTTTCTATAACTCCGCTACCATCACCTCATTCAAAGCTGCCATGGTTTCATCCCTAAAATATGACTTGTTTCTACTTGTTAATGAGCCACAAGAGGAATTGTTTTAAACAAAATGACCCTGTTGCTTGCTTCCTCCTCCTGAGAGTTTTCGGTAGCCTCTCATTCTACTCTTGAAAATACATTAGAACAAAATAAACTTAAAATAATGTTAAACCCCTGGGATCACCAGGAGTCCAGCCAGAGAGACTGTAAAAGCCTTGGGTGAGAAAACTTCCTCTGGACACACTTCATACCCTAGCTCTCCCGTTTGCTCACTATGTAATTTGGAGAAAGTTATTTAACTTTCTGTGCCAAGTTTCTTCCTCTGTACAATGGGGATGAAAACGTATTTACATTATAGGGTTTTGAGAAGATTAGATGGGTTTAGATGTAGATTTAGAACAGTGCCTAGAAAGCACTCCATAAATGCCTTAATGAGCAGTAAGCTTTGCAGGATGCATCTCCTGCCTTAAGCTCCATAGTTATCTCAAGCTAGGACCTTAACTACTCACCCACCAGCCCTGCTGTCGCTGTAGCCTTCCTGGCTATGTGATGGCCTGAGGACACGTGCAGGCCATTATTCTGTGTGTTTTTCGTACGAATCCTCTGATTTTAACTCCCAAAGTTGAGCTTTGCTGTCTGACTTTAGACAAGTTAGATCTGCTTGTGAATCATTCTCATCATGAGTCACGACAAAGATGTGGTCCTAATGATTTCAAATCATCATTTTTTACTTACTCCTCTCTAGTTTGAATATCCACTGATGGGGTCATTTAAGAAATTTTCATCTTTCTGTGACTAATAGCTATAAAAATAGATAGCACAAATGAGCTGTCCAACACTTTTTGTTGAATTATTATGCCAAAAAAATGAAGGGGATCTGGAACCACCAATATAATGATGTGGAATGGTAAGAGAGCGCTGAAAATTATGTGTTTGGAAAAACTGAACTTGAAGGTCTAAGGGGACAGCAGTGGAATGCTGGAGAAAATGAGTTGTTCTTTAACATAAAGAAGACTCTAATAGTAAGTTCTAGAAATAGACAACTGAATTGCTTGGATTAATACCAAGGCAAATCTAGCTAGAATAAATATCAAGCACAGTTTTGTCAAGTATGAGCTGTACCTAATATGGGTATTTTGTTTAACATGGTTAAAGGCATGATTTCTCCCCCTCCTGGGACATCTTTGGAGAATCCTTTGTTGAGTGAGCCTTTTGCGTATGTGTTTCTCTGCCTACCTGCCAGCACCCCACAAGGTTAATTTTTACCATAGCCAGCTAATCTCCTCCCCCCTCAAAGAGCCTCAAAACCATAAAAACCACAAATGGACGTTTACATATTTGAAGCGGAAGGTTTGCCAAAGAAAAGTGTTCATACCAAGTCGAACTTGGAAGTCTATCACTTTCACAATTAACACTCTGCAGTGTCATGGTAACGCAGCAGCCAAAAAACCACAATGTTAAACAATTGTTTAACATATTATGATATTAAAGAATGAATGACTAAAACATAACATATTGATTAGAGTGGAAATTAAAATAACAGTATAATATACCATCTTAATAATTATTTTTAATTCAGAAATTAAAAAAACATGGAGTTCAAGTCATATGGTGTATGGTAAAACTTCATTTTAAAATAATATTGTAACAGATGAGAATATGCAAGAAATATTATAAAGGTTCTTAGAAGGGAACATGATTTCAAAGTTAAAAACAAATGTTGGTTTTGTGAAACTACACTATATAACATAATCGAATTTTCTGTGGCCTATTTTTATTTAATAGTAAACAAGGGTGATTCAAATTTTAAAATTTTTATTTTATTGCAGACTTTCTGTTTGGAGGAATTTTAGGTTCGTAGCTAAGCTTAGGGGAAGGTATGGAGATTCTTGGGTACCTACTGCCCCCCCATGAGCAGCTCCCCTGCCACCCACAGCCCCACAAGCACACTACACTGCCTTTGTTACTGTTAACCACCTTACTGACACAGCAGAATGCTCTGAGACCCGTGAGCACATAAGGTTCACCCTCAGGGCCGCGGACCTTGTGGAGATGAATAAATGTAAGCCTCTTGTATCCACTCCAGCATCACACACAGTATCCTCACTGCCCTAAATGTTGTCTATGCTTGGCCCATATATCCTTCTCCCTGCTCATCCACCTACTGGCAACAAATAATACTTTCTCTGCTTTTGTAGATTTTGCTTTTCAAAAATGTCACATTGTTGAAGTCATAGAGTATGCAGACATTCACAAGGGCTTCTTTCACTTAGTTATATGCATTTAAATTTCCTTCCGCCTTTGCACTCAGTCAATAGCTCATTCTTTTTAGAGCTGAATAATATCCCGTAGCCTGGATGTACCACAGGTTGTTTAACCATTCATCTACAGTAAGATATGTTGGTTGCTTCCAAGTTTGGACAATTATAAATAAAAATGCTAAAACATCTGTGTGCGGATTTTAAATTTCAGCTCCTTTGTGTAGATACAAGAAGTGCAATTACTGAATCATAGACAAGAGTATGTTTAATTTCTCGTGAAACCACTGAACTGTCCTAAAGTGAATGCACCATTTTCTATTTGCACCAACAGTGAGTGAGATTTCTCCTTGCTCTGCACCCTGCCTAGCACCTGCTGTTGTCAGCGTGCTGATTCTGGGTATCTTAACGGACAGGGAGTAGTACTGCCTCCAAAGCTATGGTATGCCATTCTTCTCTAGCAAATAAATTGAAAATTATATTACAACAGCAGACTCCCCTTCACAGTTGCGTGCGTATTACCAGTGAGCTCAGCATAAAAACACTTTAGCAGAATGCGGTATTGTCAGTGTGTCCTAAGTGCTTCCTCTCTCCCAAGTAATGTTCTAACTACCTCCCAGGCATTAACTCATTTCTTCTTTAAAAAACACTCAATTCTTCTGCACAAAACACTCAACTATGCTATTTAAGTATTATTATCAAAACTATTTTAGAGATGACGAAACAGAAACAAAAAGACGTGGAGTAAATTGCCAGCGGTGACCACAGCTTTCAAGTGGCAGCACTGAAATATGAAACCTGCCCCGCCCGCAACCATGTGCTGGATCGCAAATAGACTGTCTAGACTTGCTCACCATCTGCTTCCCTCCCAACCTACGCCAGTCTGGCTTTCATTACAGTGAAGCCCTCTGTGCTAGGGTCCCCAAGGCCCTTGTAATTGCCACATCTCTTGGATGTCTGTAGGAGTTTATCTTGCTTCACTTCTTTGCTGTAATTAACATTGCTATTCACTTCTTCCTCATTGAACGTCTGTCTATGTTGGCTTTCATGTAAACACCCTCTGTTTCCTTCTTACCATTCTGACCACTTTGAAAAATGTATTTTTTAAATATATTCTCCTACCTTCTTTGACCTCTTAGTTTTATTTTGTTTTTCTTTAGTTTGAATTCAGTCCACAACCCTCTCCATATATTTATCTAAAGGCTGATTTCTACATTTAACTTTTTTTTTTGCATCGATGCAGATATATCATGTAGGCAACTATGATTTGACTTGGCTAAATAAATTCTTGATTTTTTTCCCATTTTGAAACCGGTTCTGGCTGCTGTAGTCACTGTCCCAGTACGCGGCATTTCTGTTACCCAGAGTCAGCTTTGATTCCCGTTGGCTCACCCTGAGTCCGGCTCCTTGTCCAGCCCCTTGGACACCACTCCTGTCTCCTCAGTGTGGGTCGCTGCTTCTTACCGGGCCTGATGCTAAGCCCAGCAACACACACATGGAAAGATGATTCTTAAGCAGAAACATAGCCTTATCACACATCTGAAAATCCTTTAGTGCACCTGTCTTATACCCATGTTTCTCTCAGTTAAAACTTCTAAGTTGAGAAATCAAGCTTTCCTACCCACCCCCCACACACTTCTACCTTGCTGATTCTTCCTCTCTTTGTTACCCTTGAATCTTTCCGTGCAGCCAGTTCTACTCAGCCAGAGTCCATATCTGAGGATCTGCCGTTCATGACAATGTACTTGGGACTCCACACTGGTACTACAGGGCTTTCTCAGTCACCAGCTTCCCACAGCAGCAAAATTACTGGACTTGTCTGAATGAGGCACTTGTTCTCAGCTTAGAGCAACCAGGAGAACTCTACCTTCTGTTCAGCTCTCATCCTGTAAATAATGTGACTTTCCCGTTCTCTTTGATGCCATATTTTCACATTCTTTTGCTTTTATTTGGTGATTTCATTGTTTAAAGTGGTCCCCAAGGATAAAGCGCAATCTAGTTTCCTAAGTTGATCTGTCATGCACTTCACAGAGAAAACAGGAGTGTTAGATAAGTTTTTTCAGACCCAAGTTATAGTGCAGTTGTCCATGAGTACAATGTTAATGAACCAACAATATATCACCCAAGATATCTTTAAATAGTTACATATTAAAGAAATTTATGTGATTTAAAATGCATTTGTTAATAATATTATGCTATTTTATTATAGAATAAAGTAAGAAATTATGTTCACCTTTGTAGGAATTAAGAATTCAGCACAAGAGAAAAGAGACATAAAATCAAATAGTTAAGAGAAATATCCATACTCAGAGGTGATTTGAAAATATCAATAAGGTTTACTGGTATATTTGCACATTGCTAAAATAACTAATTGAAAAAGCATAGAAACAAAAACAATGTATCTTACAATTAAGGGCAATTCATTAGCAATCAGCACTCTCGTTACCCAGATTTTGGTCTCTAAACCTGATTTCTCACGTCAGAAACCTGGGTGGAAGAAATGGCTGGTACAAGGACTGGGTCAGGAAAGTATGAGACATAATGGAATCTCCTGTTTCAGAAATAAAGGAACTGGCGAATATCACAGACTCCAGCTAAAATTACAGAATAAAACCAAAGAAAACTAGAGACTTAGGTGCAAGTGTTCTGCTGGCCTAAACTATGGGAGAGCCACAGATATTTCCTACTGTGATTGAAACCCTAAGTTATGTTAAAATTCATGAGTATATTTTTAAAAGCATTTACTAGTTAGTTACCTTTACCTTGGTAGATTTGCTAGAATACAAACCCCTTATTGCAAGCTAAATGGGTAAAAATTTTCTGTGGAAAACCAGATAGTAAATATCTTAGGCCCTGGGATCTATTTCAGCCTCTGTTTCTTCTTTGTTGTCCACCCTCCTCTTTCATTGATGGTATTCTTTGTCCCATTAATACACTTTGAAAAATGTAAAAAATTTAAAAATATAACTGTGGGTCAGAGAAGCCTTGGGCTGTGAATGGACTTAGAGTTAGCCAATACCACTTCTATAATAAAATAAGTCGGGGTGGAAATGACAAGTTCCTTCTAAATTAGTTATAAAACCTGTAGTTTACAGCAATCAAATAGCAGATGACAAAAATTTTCCTTTATAGGCGCAGTTAATGAGATCATGATGGAATTTAGAAAAATCATCATTTATGTACTCTAAGGAAATAATAGACCCAAGCAAAGATCATAGTGTTCAGACTGTTAACTAAAACATTTACGGAAAATTACATAAATTGAAAGATTAGGCCAGACTCACTCTACTCCAGTGCTTCTCAAACCTTGCTGCACACTGCTTGTTACTAGGGTGTCTGGTGAATGACTGCCGGTGAACGACCACCAATCTGGACATTTGGATTTAATCAGAGCACCTACATGAACGAATTAGGCATTGCCACTGCTCTCCTGGTGGAGAGTAACAGCAGAAGCTATACAAGTGGGTGGAATGTTGCTTCTCATGTTCTCATGATACGCGGCAGGAGATACAGGGCCTTGCCCAAATTCAAAGCCTTGCTACACATGCATTGAATAAGAAGACACTCCATGAGAACGTGCCGTGTCTGCATTACTAATCCTAATCCTCTCTTCCAAGTAACCTTGAGTAATCATCAGAGATCTGAAAACCACTTAAAGGTAATATTAAATATGATTTGGGAAACATTTCCTTTGTGTCCATTGATTTCATCTCAATTTTAAGTGGGCAACAAGTCTATAATTCAATAAAATTTAATTTTTATAATCTCATGATTTTTTGCTCACACCTAAAGTTTTCTCTTAAAAAGGTGCCCCATGTGTTTAACTTGATTCATCTGAATGTTGCTGTTAGTGATAAAAAAACGAGTCTTTTCGAAATTTATTTTTAACTGGTAAAATTATGAAGTTGCATGTTAGTGGGCTACCACATGATGTTGCCATACATAAACGCAGTGTTTAATGCTTAGGTCAGGTGACATATACCTCTCTCCTCACTTATTATTTACTTTATAGTTAAGATTCAAAATCCTTCTGTTCTATTTGGAAATCTACAGTGCATTATTGTTGTCTGCTGTTATCCACTGTAAAATACTACACCAGATCTTCTTGCTCCTATTTTACTGTAATTAGTACCTACTGAAGAACCTTTCTCTAACCATCACCTGCAGTGGTTAATTCACCTGGCCTCTGATAAGCACCAGCCTCCACCCAATGTCTATAGATTAACTTTTTAAGAGTGAGATCCTGCAGTCTGTCTTTCTGTGTTTGGTTTGTTTCACGCAATGTAGTGATCTTTAGTTTCATGTATGTTGTTGCAAATGGCAGGACTTCGTTCATTTTTAAGACTTGATAGTATTCCATTGTGTCTCTGTACTACAATTTTTAATCAGTTTATCAGGTGATGGATGCTTGCATTGATTCTCTTTCTTGGTTGGTGTGAATGGTGCTGCGGTATACAAGAGGGTACTGGTGTCTCTTCAATGCACTGACTCCGTTTCCTTTGGCTTTATATCCAGCAGCAAGGCTGCTGAATCAAATGGTAGCTCTGATATTTGTGTATTAATCTGAATGGGTTTTGGTAGAGTTTTAGGAGTTTTTCACCAGGTAATATCATGTCATCTGCAAACTGTGATAATCTTTATTTCTTCTTTTCAAATTTAGCAGCCCTTTATTTCTTTCTCTCGGCTACCTCTGGATAGGATTTGCACCAGGGTGTTGAATAAAAGCGATGGAAGTGGGCATCCTTGTTTTTTTCCTAATCTTAAAAAGCCCTCAGCTTTTGCCAGGTGCAGTGGCTCACACTTGTCATCCTAGCACTCTGCTAGTTGGAGCAGAAGGACTGCAGATTCAAGCCCAGCTGGGGAAATGTAGCAAGACCTGGACTCAAAATAACAAGTTAGAAAGAGCAGGGGAAATAGGTAGAGTGAAGATATGCCAGGTACAAAGACCTAATAACCTCAGTGAATGTGGACATCGTATGCCCTAACCATGAACTAAGACTAATAATATCAACAAGAATGAAGAAAGGGAAGTAGAGGAGGAGGGACAAGTACCCCCTCCCCAAGATGATTACAGAGTGCATGTACTACAGACCTGTACTTAGACAATTTAAAAAGGCTGAGGATGTAGCGCTGCATGCCTGGGTTCAATATCTAGCCTTGTGAGCAAAAAAGAAAAAGGAGAAGGAGAAAGAAGGAAAGAAGGAAAAAGGGAAGAAAAGAAAATAGGCTTTTAGCTTTATTCCATACAGCAAAATGTTGGCTGTTGGTTTATGTTAAATGGCCTTTATTGTGTTTAGTTTTGACAGTCCTGTACCTAATCTGTTCAACATGTTCATCATGAACTGACGTTGAATTTTGTCAAATGACTTTTCTGTGTCTATTGACATGATGGCATGTTTTTTTCCTTCATCTGTTGATAGAGTGCATCACTTTTGTTGATTTGCACATATTAAAAGATTCTTGCATCTGCAGGAAGACGTCAAATTGATCACGGGCAATAATCTTTTTCATGTGCTGTTGGATTTCATTTGCTAGAATTTTGCTGAGGATTTTTGCACCACTATTTATCATGGATGTTGGCCTTTTCTTTGCTTACTTTTTCTATGTCCTTGTATGTTTTGGTATAATTTTTCAGCATCTACAATGCCAGAGTATTGTAGAATGTGTTTGCAAGAATTTCTTCCTCTTCTATCTTTGGGAATAACTTAGAACTATTAGTGTTTGTTTAAATATTTGGTAGATTTAATTTATATCCATTTATATATTTGTTTATTGATTCTCACATTGATCCAATTATAAAAACAGAATAAAAATATGTAACCACAAAAAAAGTATTGGGTGGAATTCAGAGGTGAAGCCTTCTGGTCCTGGGCTTTTCTCTGATGGGCAGCTTTTTATTAAGGATTCAGTCTTGTTCCTTGTTACTGGTCTGCTCATGTATTTTAATTCTTCATTATCAATCTTGGTAACATGAATGTGTTTAGGAATTTTAAGTTTCTTGTAGATTTTCAAATTTGTTGTCATGCAGCTTTTTATCATAACATTTAATGGCCCCTTGTATTTATTTAGTTGTAAATATTTTTATTATTGATTTTATTTTATTATCTAATGACTTATGAAAAGTTATCATAATAGCTAATGATCCTGTGTATTTATTTAGTGATAAAATCTCCTTTTTCATCATCAATTTTATTGACTTTCTCTTTCTTAGTCTAACTAAGAGTATGTGTATTTTGCTTATCTTTTGTAAGAATCAACTCTGTTTCAATGATTTTTTAGGCCTATTTCTTTTACTTCTGCTCTACTATTTAATACTTCCTTCTACTAATTTTGAGTCTGGCTTGGTCTCTTCTTCTAGTTTTTGAGTTGTACTGACAGACTATTTTTCTAACATCTTTCTACTTTTTTGATGTAATCTTTGAATACTGTAAGCCTCCAGCTTATTATTATTCTAGCTGTGTTCCATTGATTTTGGTATTTTTCTGTGGCCGTTTTCATCTGTTTCAAGAAATTTTTAAGTTTTCTTCCTTAATTCACTGGCTGTTCAAAAGTAAGTTGATTTCCATGTATTTTTATAGTTTCCAATGGTTTTCTTGTTATTGATTTCTAGTTTTATCACATTGTGGTCAGAAAAGACAGATGATTGGACTTCAGGTTTTAAGAATGTGTTGAGGCTTGTTTTGTGGTCTATGATCTGATCTCTGCTGGAGAAGGCTGTGTGCGCTCATGAGAAAAATGTGTCCTGGCAGTGGTTGGGTGGAATGTCCTGTAGATGCCTGTTAGATCCTTGCTCTAGGATCCTATTTATCTCTGCTATTTCTTTGTTTCTTTTCAGTCTGGACAATTTATCCATTGCTGAAAGTGGCTAGTAAAGTCTTTAATGATTGTATTGGGGTCCATTTCTCCCTCTAGGTCTTAATACTTATGTAGTACACCAGGGTCTCCAATATTGGATGCATGTAGAATTAGAATTGCCACTTTTCTTGTTTAATTGCCCCCTTATCGTTATATAATGACATTCTTTGTTTTTACTGCCTTCGATTTCAAGCCCATTTAATCTGACATCAGTGTGGCTACTGTTGCTTTCTTTTAAGTTCCATTTGCATGCAATATCTTAATGCATCTGTCGTGGTTTATGTCTCATGTTTCCCCAGTGTCCCTGCACTCTTAGGTGTGGCTTTGGGGAGGTGAGTAGATCACAGGGGTGTGATACTCATCAGTGCATTAGCTGAAGGTGATGTTGGGAGGGGAAGCCAGGCGCAAGAGCTGGGCCACTGGGGTGTGATCTAGAAGTTTCTATTGCCCTCCTCTGCCCTTGATCTCTCTCTCCTCTCTGCTGCCCGCCCTGAGCTCCTTGGAGCCAGCTGACTATGGACTGAGACCTCTACAAACAGTGAGCAGCAGTAAGCTTTTCCTCCTTTAAATTGTGGGTGTCGGGTATTGTGTCTCAACGACAAGAAAGTAACTAAGACATCATGCCTTTAATTTTAATCTGTGTAAACTTAGTGGTACAGTAACTTTCTTATAATCAACATTTAATTAGATCTTGCCTTTTAAAAGTCCATTTGTAATTCCATGTCCCCTTGTGGTTACCATGAGGCATACAAAAATATCTTTTGTTTGTAAGAAACTATTTTGAAATGGCAGCAAATTAACATGAGCATAAACATTACAAACAGATCAAGAAAAAATATACAATGAGAAAACTCTCTACTTGTACTCTATTTCTCCTAACATTTTGACTTTTTAATATCTTACTTTACTTCTTTGATATTGCCTATTTCTTAACATATTCATGTTGTTATTATTTTGAATTTTAAAAAATTTAATCTTAGTGGTAAACATATAAGTAGTTTACACACTCACCAATTCGTACATTCTGAATTTGTTCAATAGAGTGTTTTGGTTGTTTTGAAACTGGGTATTGTTGTGCAGCCTTGGCTGGCCTTGAGCTCACTATGCAGCCCATGATGGCTTCAAAATCATAGTAATCCTTCTGCCTCAGCCTCCCAAGTGCTGGGATTATAGATGTGCACTGCTGTGCCAGGCTAATTATTTTATGCCTTCTCATACTATCTTACCTGATAATGCCTCCTTATAGCATCTTGAAGTACTTCATTTAATATTTCTTGTAGAATGATCTGATGGAGATGGAGTCTCTCAGCTTCGCTTGGGCATGGTTTTCTCTCTCCTTCATTTCTAAGCTTGGCTTCATGGAGGACATTGCACTTGGCTGACAGTTTTTTCCTTCAGTGCAGTGAAAGCCTCATGCTGCTCTCTCCTGTCTTGGAAGGCTTCTATTGAGAATTCTGCTGTCAGAGCAGTCAGGACACGAGTGTTACTGGCTCCTTACATCTGACATCCTCGATGCCCCCTTGTTTTTCACCTTTGAGGGCCATGGTCAGGAGGCTGTGGCTGAACTCCACTGAGTTAAATGTGACTGGTGGCTTTGACCTTCCTATACCTGGGTACTTTAATCTTTTGGAAAATTTTCTCTCATTTCTGTGAATAACCTTTCTAATCCTTTGGCATTCTTAAATTCTTCATGAACCTCAAACATCTGCATCTTTCTTTTAATATTCTTCCCGAATTCCCATAAGGTGTTTTCATTCTACATTCTTTTATCTGTATTCTCCACTGACTGTGTAGATTCAAATGCTGGGCTGCAAGTTCAATCATATTTTTTTCTGATTGATCTACCTTGTAATTGATTACTTCAATCATATTTTTAATTTTACTGAGTTTACTTTTCAGCTTAAGAATTTTAGGTTTTTTTATTGCTTCCAACACTTTGTTCAAAGTTTCTCTGTTAGAATATTTAAACATTACTTTTATGATTATTTTTTAGTTCACTGAGTTTCCTTAAGACAACTGTTTCAAATTCCCTAAGAGTTTTGGCTAATTTCTGGCACCTTATTAGTGAGGTCATGGCTTATGAAAGTTCTTGGAGTTCCCTGGCACATGATCTTGTGTGAACACTGAAGGATTAAGTATTTAGTCCAGTCTTCCTATCTGGCTCTGTTTGTGCCTGTGTTTCCATATTTCAAGACCCCTGTAGTCAGGTTCCAATCCCCACCTGCCCAGTGTGTGATGCAGGCCTGAGAAAAAGAATACACTAAGAGACAGAACTAAAAGAGAGAAAGCAGGGGCCAGGATGACCCATGCCAGTGCAACTGACAAAGGCCTGGACAATTCTAGGCACTGACTATTATTGGGAGTCAATTGGGGTAAAGGCAATGTGTGGATTCTATGGAAATTAATGTAAACAAGGCTCATAAAGGACAAGACAAACATCCTCAAATTAGGAACAGAATAGGCAAAATGTATGATTATAATTAGAACACTATCCTTTTAGTCTGAAGGTTTTAGTTGTGGGAAAGGAATTTGGGTGCGAGTTACTCTGACCTCGGGACATAGTCTTCAGCCACACTCACTTCTATGAACAAGCCAACTGTGGGGTTAACTCTTCACAGCCTGCCTTGGGCATTATGCAATCAATATTACAGTCCTCTGCACATACATTTTAAGTAGGCTCTTTATTTCTTCTGAGTCTTTAGTCGCTTTCACTATTTCATTCCTCCAGGGTGCCCAACAGATTTGTGGGGAGTCTGCTGCGGGTGTGTTGCCACTCTTTCAATACTAGAGGCAGTCCAAGCCCAGGTTTATTCCAAATCCATGGTTGATGTGTTCTTTGGAATGAATAAGGAAAGTATATAGCAAGAGTAGTCAATCTCCACAAGCCTTTGTCCAGGGCTAGGCCAGATGCCTCATCCAGAGTCCTGTGCCTAGGAACTGTAGGTTTCTACCTGGCTCTGGAAAATCACGATGGACAATAGACGGATAAGCCCCAAGGTCCTATGCTACATGCATGCCACCAAGCTGTGTCATGCCTGGGCCAGTAGCCCATCAACACCAGCACAGCACTGGAATGGGGCCAAAGCTCCTGCCTCTATGGGTACACATTGCTGAGAGGAGCTTGTGGCCCAAGGCTGCTACAGCCAGCCACTGGGGATGCCAGTGCAACAGAAATCTAACTGACAGGGACCATGTGTCTTCTGGCTCTGCTGCTGTTTTGGGGGGCCATTAGGAGTCACCCCATGATAGGTTTTAGCAGCCCAGCACAAAGTTCTTGGGCAAAATGGGATGCTTACTTACATGTCCTACTCCCAGTGAATGGGGTTTTGTGCCATCCCATGTGGCTCAAGGCTGGCATGTGGTTGGCGAATTCAGTTCTGTTGCAACCTAGGATGATGCTAAATTGGGCAGCATTTAACTCACAGCCTGCTCAGTACAGTGATACTCTGAGCCCTGCTGCAGCTGGTGGGGATGGAGGCCAAGACACTTGCCCATCCCATGAGGACTCCAGTCTCTATGGTGCCAGGGAGTTCTAGAGCCCCATCTCCACAGTGGCTGTGCTGCCCAAGGATAGGGGGTGGGTGGAGGAGACAGTCCATTTGTCACCACAGCTGTTTCTGTGCTGGGTCCCACCTGAATCTCACAGCCAGAGGATCCAATGGTTTGGGGAGGAGGGTGGGTGTGCCCTGGGCATCCTACTGTGATGGAGGCAACATGATGGAGGTAGAAACCCATCTGTCCCTCCACCATATGAATCTCAGCCTGTACCTTAGCTCCCCTAGCCTGTGCCATGAGAGTTTCAGTTTCTCTCTGGCACTGGGCTCCCTCATTGGCTCCCCTGCACTACTCCCCATGGCAAGGGTCTTGCTCCCCTGCCTGCTTCTTGGGGTGGAGCCAGAAGTGGTGGGTGCAGTCAGCAGCTTGGCCTAAAGCTGATCCAGAGCTCAATCCCTGGTATCAGCCTGGTGGCAGGGCTCGTGGGATTTGCCCAGCACAGAGGGCCAGGCCCTGAGGTTCAAGTCCAAGTCCTGTACTTCATTCTCTCTTTGTTTGAGCAGGAGACAGCTCTCGTTTGCAGCACCAATAGCAGTTCACCTTGGTGCAACTTGGCAAGCAGGGCACAGGAAGATTTTACTCAGCTACCATCTTGTTCTCCTCCCCCTTCTCACTTACTCCCTCCTTCTCCCCCCCACTCTTCCTCTCCTTCTCCTCACCCCTCGCAAAGAAACCCATGTTTCCCTTTAGAAGAAATCACCTTTCTCCACCTATATCTAGTTCCTCTTCAAACAGGGAATACTTTAGCTTCAGCTGTACTTAAATACCATACACATGAAAAACTCACTCTGAATCAACAGGAAAATTATAATTTTGTATGTATAAAATAATCTTTCTGTGAAATTAGTTTCTTTTATTCAGAATTTCTTATGAATTATTCCGTCATCATTTTTTAAGAGTTTACATTTCCAAATAAAACGCTGCAACGTGAAAGGCCAACTCCTGTTGCTCTTACACTGCTGCTTATTTCTTGAATTTAGAAATAAACATCTTGTCATTTTGTTGATAAATTATATATTAATTAAAAATTATTGCTAAGCATTCTTTGGTCTTTCTATATGTTCAACTCACTGAAACTTTTATTAATTTCAATTTCTAAATTAAAATCTTTGATGAAATAACTACTCATTTTTAAAGTTACTATTTTACATATACCGTTTGTAAAGAAGCACAAAATAAATCAGTTATGGGATATGAGCATATGAGTGTCAGGTGAGAGGGATGGCGTACTTTTTTATCTGTCTAGCACAGGTTATTTTCATTTATTTTACTAATCTTTGAGCAGATCTTTCCAGTAAATCTTATTCAGGAGTATTTCTTTGAATATTCCCTCCCTAAATTGTTTCTGGAATTCTAAACCTCCTCAACCTATCCTGTACCTTTTCCATATTTTCTTAGATATATTCCATGTCTTTGTCTCTTTGATTTGTACAGGAGGATTACTGAATTCTTTCTTGTATATCACCAGCTTGATTTAGTCCATTCTACAATTTATTGTTATGTATTGTCACTTAAACTTTAGTAGTCACACTGTGACTGCTGGTCATGATGTGTCAACTCCAGTAAGAACTGCCTAATGGCTAGTAGAGATCTGGGTGTGTCTGGATGATTGACAGATTGGCAAAGCTACAAGAAAAGACCCTCCATGGGAGTAGGAGGTGGGTTGCCAACCAGTAGGCTTGTGGCCTGGATGGAATAAAAATGGAAAGAAGACAGAAGTCTCATTTTCTTTGGAGGTGGTGATTCAGTCCTCACCGGTAGCCTTTGGAAGGCTGTTTCCACCCCCTCGGGCTCTGCTGTGGACTCTTTAGTCTCCCAGTGCAGACCCTTGGGCTTCCCTGTGTGGACCTGCACTGGACTCTGCTGGGCTCTGGCCCTGCACCTTTGACTGGACCCTCGGCCTCCAGACGCAGAGGTTATTTTGCACTCTGCCCCCCGACTCTGCAGGTGGCCACTCTATCCTACTTAGTAAATCCTTTATATAAACACACTCACGTGCATGCACGCACACACACACACACCAGACCCGTTCCCTTAGTGAATCCCGACACACACACTTCCAATTTTCAGTTATATTTCTGTTGTTTGATATATTATTTTTCCACCACAGCCTGCTTTCAGGTGATATGATCTAAATGTGGGTGAAAGCCCGTCTGAGCTGCGCATGGTGGCCTATGCCCATAATCCCAGCACTCTGGGAGGCTGAAACAGGACATCAACAATGTGAGTCCACGCAGCCTGGAAAACTTGGGGACTTAGTTAGATCCTGTCTCAAATTTAAAAGCAGTGGGCCTAGGAATGTAACTGATAAAAGCCCTGGGTTAAATGCCCAGTAGTGCTAGAAAAAAGACAGAAGCCCAATTTTATGAAATAATTTTGTGTTTGGTTACAAACTGAAACTTAATGTTTTGAAAAGAGAGCCATATGGCTTGGCTCTGTTTTAGTGAGTTTAAGTAATGAGGATTACATATAAAGCCACTTTACATGAAGGTCAGCACAATTACATGGCCTCAATTAATATATAACATTGTAGTTACGTCTATGATTATAGTAATAAAACATGTAAAATAAAATTTTCTTCTTCTAATTATTTTTGTTTCCCAGTTCAGTGTGTTTATCAGTTTTCCTTTCATTTAAGTGGCTTCCGTTTTTATCTAGTGATCCCTGGATCTTTGTTAATATTTGAAAATGATGGGTTGAGTTAATTATCCAAGTAGTTTCTATAGTTTTCTTCCAGTTTGATTTTGGATAATTCATCCTTTAGGCCTAATATTTCAGTGTCCCCCTAAGAGGTATTCCTCAGGACTCACTGTTGGTCAGGCTTCCGTGAGTCCTGTGTGGATGGAGCACAAGTTGGTCGGGAGGCCCTCAGGCATATCCACGTCTTCAGAACCCCATTTCTTATGCATGAAACATGTCAAATCCAAAGGCTGCAGCCTATTTCTCTAGCCCTGTGAAACCCTTCCCCTGCTCGCTTAGTATTTATATAGTGCGGTCATATTAGAACTCCCTTTTGAATGTTGGCCATGTAATTTTAAGTTTTCTTCTGCCTTGGACCATCACATTTATTGCATCAGAGCATTCTCTACTGTGGGAGCAGCATACTAGACACAGTATAACTTCAGAGAAGAGAACAGGTTCTTCGGGCTCATAGCTTTGAAGATTCAAGGGCTTGAGAAGGGTGGTAGGGGTTTGGTGGAGACATCATGGTGGGCAGCAAAGAGTGTTTCAAGGGGAAAAATCAGCTCAGAACAGCAACATAGAAAACAGTGCAGGGGTTGGGAGTACTCTACAATAACTCCTCTCAGAAGAGCTCAGGGGTCCCATGAGAGCTGCATGCACCTCTCCACATGGCAGCTCTCCCTGTGACCAGGAACGTCCCAGTGGGCCACCCTGCAGGATCTCAACTCTTGTTGGCACCACCAGGTTGAGACCCAGCTTCCCACACAGGAAGCAGCAGGGACACACTGAAACTGTGTTTGAGACATTGCGGTCATATAGAAGGTTTTAGGGAAGAGCTTCATTTATCCTGATTTTATGTCAGATATTTACTTCTTCTGTAATATTCAAAATAAAGTCAAAGTAGAACCTGGCTGATATTAATTAATATATATTAAATTGTCTACCTCTCAAAAGCAAGATTATTAAATATTTCTACATTTAAGCTTTTGAAATGGAGAGCACATTTAAGGTATAAACTCTTAACCATCTTCTCGATAGAACTCATTTTGGAGGCTTACTTTATCACATAGATAAAGTAAGTCTTGTCTCAGAGAGCCCAGGTCATTCTCCTATGACCTAAGTTCTGAAAAATGGAGTACAACCCCCTGGGATTTTTTCTTTTCTCATTTTATTTTTTTAAAGCAAAGACTTAGGTATTTCATAAAAGGCTGATCTAACTAAAGGGATTTTTAAGTCTGAAATCTGTGACATCCCACAAGCACTATAATTTCCAATGGAACGTTATCCCTCAAAATCTATGAAGACATAAATCCCTGTGTTTATTTGCAGTGTTCTATTTGTGGATCCCCACATGATCCGCATCCCCGTATCTTCCCAGTATGACTCGATGACCTGGTGGAGCCCAGAGCTTTAGCCCTTGCCTTGCTAGATTGACATGTATATTAGAAGAGACGTTCTTTAATCTGTAACTCCACACTATATCACATTTCCGTTTATCTCATGCATCACCATATTTTACTAATGCTTCCTGATGTCTTCTTATTTGAGGCTTATTTGTTTTACTCTTGTGCCAGAAAATGATCTCTGTTTTTATTGGTTTACCATTTTCCCTGGGGAACTGACTAAGAGGCATATTTTTCAGATTGCTGTTAAGTGAAAGTTAATATTGGATCCTGAGAGAAAATGCTATAAATATAAAACACAAGGAGAAAGAAAATCCTTCCTACTTTACAAAAATCACCTCTAATTCTTTGATCTGACTGTTCAGATTCCTACAAAGAAAAAATGAACTATGTTATGTGACCCTTAGAAGTGTGAAGAATCACTTATATCCTGAGAGAATTAGATCACCCAAAGGACACAGTTCCTAAATGTGAATATATGGAAGTAGACAGTATTTTGGCTAAGGAAATAGGTTCTAAAATAGTAGTTCTCATATACTTTTGTTTATGGATCATTTTGGGGACACTTACAGTCCCCGGTGTTGACTGACTTACTGACTCTTTTCAGGCAATGTCAACCGGATTGCTCCTTTTTTAAGGCTATTATTCCAGGGAAAACAGAATAATAACTGTGCCATTATTGAGATGTATGATCTTTAACAGCACTGCTAGTGACTGATTTGTGTGGGGTGAATGGGAAGACCACCAGCTTTGTTACTTGTATTTGTCTTCTAGCTAGACCACGAGACCACTGCTCATTATGTGATATGTCTGGGATGTATAATCCTAGCAGGAATTTTTCCCCCTGTTTCACAGTGTTATTGCCTTAATGTGTATATGGATGGTTCCGGTGTAGAGTAGGAAATGACAAGAATTAATTCTCCATTTTGAGTAATAATCCATCTTTCTTTTTGTCTAAGACCTCAGGTCATTTGGCTTGACATTTTTCGACAAGGACTTGGAGAACTTACAGGATTAAGATACTTCTGTGTTCCTCTGCTAATCTTTGATTGTACTGGAGTCGTATCTCCACTACTGTTAATTTTCCTTAATAACATCAGTTTGACTAACCATTCTGAAATTGGATTTTTTAAAAACAAACTATTTGATTATTCTGTTTTGCTAAGTCAGATAACAGAATAGTTAAAAGATAACCAAGTAATTACCTCTTTAAAAATGGTGAGCCCTTCAGTGATGCCTTTTAATCTCCATCTCTGGCTAAATATGAAAAAGAGGAATGAGAAAGAGAAATGAGATTGACAGTACTAATTCAGAAGGAAAAGTTCTATTTATTGTCAGAGAATAGTCATAAAAACCTTTTTAAAATATAGTCTAAAAGTGGCTGATATCCTTTCCAAGGCTAAAGAAGTCATTACTCATTACTCTCCACTACATATTAATATTTTAATGAATACTTTAGGCAAAACATATACCAGGAAATACACCTCAGTGCACCACGCACTAGGTTATCACTGGACGAACACTTGTGTCCATTGTTGTATTTGGCCAGTGGCCCTTCTCTGGCTCTTCCTCTGCCCTGTTTTTCCCATGAATGGTCGAGCAGCTCTCCTCCACCAGGCCCTTCCACTGTGATGTTTCTGCCTTTCACCCAAAAGGACCAAAAGGACCAAAACCTCTGAGACCATAAACCCAGTAAACCTCTCCTTCAAGTTTCCGGTGTGAGGTATTCTGTCCCAGTGCTGGAAAGGTGGTGCTACAAACAACCTTGACATTCCTGTGTAGACACTTATGTGAATATTTTTTATTGGTTTTATACCCAGGAATTAGTTGCTGAGTCATGAGTAGATGTTTAACGTTATGGAAAACTGCTGATGAGTTTCTAAAGAATATTGCAGCATTTTAGACTCAACTCAAGCTGTTTTACACTGTCTAGCATTTAATAATGCCCATCTTTTTTTCTTTTTAGTTTTCTGTATGTGCAAATAGAATTTCATTGTTTCTTTAACTTGAATTTACCTGATAGTAATATTGTTAGTATAATTTTGTCAGTTTTAACCAATCAAAAATCTTCTTTTATAAAGTATATATTCAGGTGTTTAACTTTTTTGGCGTGTGTTTCTTGCCTTTTTAATTCGTTAAGTACAAGAATATTGTATTCTCATTAAAAATCCATTTATAGAAGCATATGTCAAGAAGACTTTCTAATGGTCTATGGTTTGTCTATTCATGTATCTAATGACATCTTTTGAGGAATAGAAAGAAATTTATAATTTTATGAAGATCATGCTATGCTTTTTTACTTTGATTATTGATGTCTTATTCTCACAAAAAATTGTCTACATGAAAATTTATGGAAATATTCGGTTTTTCTGTAGATTTATGGATATATTATTTAGTTTGGAAGTATTTTACAGCTTTTGAAGGATACAAGACTGCATTTTCCTGTGTTCATTATGCTTATTGGAAAGGGAGTGACCAGATAATTTTTTGTTCCCTTGATGTTATTTTTTTTCTGACTGCTGTAAAATGTTCCATTTTTCTTTATTTATAAGCAAATCTACATTGTACCATCAGGTGTGATTTTCTTTGTTTGTACTGAGGCTTATGTAACACTTCTTCAATCTGTGACTTATCTTTTATCAGCTTTAGAAATCTCTTTGTTATTATCTCTTCAAAAGTGTTTCTTCCTAATTATAACTTTCCCCCTTCAGTAACCCAATGACCCTAGTAACTCTAGGATTAATATTCTCTTCCTCTCCCACTTTGTTAATTCTCTCTTCAACTTTACCCAATTTCACTTATTATATTTTAGTTTCACTTATTGTGCATTTTTACTTTTGAACTTTACAATCAGTCCTTTTTGTGTTAATGTTTTTAAATTAGCAAACATTTTCAAATATGACTTTAGTCATTATTATTAGCCTTTAGAATACGAAACAGCTTGAAGGAGAAAGGAAATCTCCAGTGGACTTTTTTGTCCTTTCTCCTTATCCCTCAAAATTCTAGTTTGACAATGCCTTTGATGAGATATTACCTTTGTACTTTTGCCAAATTTTGCTTTCAAAAGCTGTTTTTTCAATTGTCAATATAGTATAAAAGAATTGAGAATGAATAAATAAATTAGAGAGATTTATCAAAGAAGACCTTGATTATGTGGAAAAACTAATAAAATAAAATATGTTTTATAATATGTTTAATTTTTAAGTTAATTTGTTTTCTGTTAAGTTGTTAACCGATGAGGTATGACTGAAACATACAGTGCATGTTTAAATTAAAAAATTTATTACAACCAAATACGCATTGGCATTAATCTCCCTTAGAATCCTCCCTCTCATTCCACACACAAGCATCCTAAAGTTCTTGCCATTTTCTGAAGCTGTTCTGGAGTCTTTCCTTGCTTGAGTATATCTGTAGTTGCTGTGGCTGTCTTAATATCCTGAATGGATTAAAACATTTCCTTTTTGTCTTAGTTACTTCTCCTTCTTGCTGAGACAAAATACCTGACTCCCAAAGTTAAAGGAGAAAAGGTCTACTTGGCTCACAGTTTGTAGAGGTTTATTCCATAGTCAGCTGGCTCTAAAGCAGGGTGGTGTGGCAGAGGAGAAACAGTCCATGGCAGGCAGGAGGCAGCAAAAGCAAGCAAGGAACAAGTGACAAGCAACTCTCGTCCCTTATATCTCATCCAGGCTACTTAGGGTAGGCAGCACTCACACCCTCAGTCCTAGTGCCCTTAATCCTAGCATTGAGCCATGAATTCATCCCAGTGCCACACACTCCAGTTCCAGCCACCTCTGAAAAGCATGAGGCTTTGGTGGGGGTGGGGGTGGGTCTAGATACAAGCCATAACACCTTTCACGGTCATTTTGACTTTGAGAAAGAGACAGGAGTCACAAGGTACCAGATCTGGTGAATGAGGTGGATGAGGACACAGGGTGAAGCTTCTACAACCCTGCAGTTCTGTTGAATGATGCTCAGAAGCAGAATTTACCATATTTTTTATCACACCTCCTAAAGAAACTCACTAAGAAGACTTGCAGAACTGCTTCAAAAAGTGGCAAGAGTGTAGCACAAGTGTGTTTGAAGTGAGGGGGAGTATTTAAGGGCAGTTGATGGAAATATGTCTCTTTTTTTGGACAGAAGATCTCCCTATGCATTTCAGGCTGGCCTCAAACTCAAGGTAGTTCTCCTGCCTCAGATTCTCAAGTGCCAGGATTGCAGCCATGTGCCAACACACTCAGCTGCAGTGTTATCTCTTGCTGTAATAAATCTTTTTAATTAAAATATTCACTGTAGGTATCCATTTCCTTTACATATCATTTATGACCTATACACTTATGTTTAATTGCCTATACTTCAGCTATTCATACTTTGATAAACTTAGCATGAAGACTACGTGGCATAGTGTATTCAAATCAAATATAAGCAAAATGCATATCTTCAGATGAATATCAAAAAAACCTGAATCAGGTATGGTGGTGCATGCTGTAATTCCAACTACTCAAGATGCTGGGGCAGGAGGATCACAGAGGCCTGCCTGGGCAACTCATTGAGATCCTATGTCAAAATAACATTTTGAAAAAGGACTGGGGATATAGCTCAGTGGTAGCGTGCTTGCAGGGTTCAATTCCCAGTATGTCAAAAGCAAAGCAGCACAAAGAATCTAAATCCAGTTTTTGAAAATACACGGAGCAAGCATTTGAAGAATAATTTTATGGATCTATTCTGCACTAAATAACGTAAAATTGATTATTATTTACATACTGTGGTAGTTATAGAACATGGCTCCATCACTGTTTGTACTTTCCACAGAGAAGTGAATTCTATTTTCTTCTTGAATCTGATCCGACATGTGAATACACAGGAATAGGACAGAAGTGATTCTGTGTATTGTCCGAGTTAGGTCAAAGAGAAGGCCATGAGTTTCACCTTTTGCTGGAATGCTCCCTTTCAAGGATGGAGTCCTTGCCTCGCAGTCTGGGGGTCCATCCAGAGTCCCCTGCTGGAGAGCCCAGGGAGACTGGAGAAACCCGAGGTAGAACCTCAGGTGCCCGCTGGAGCTGCCAGGTGTCCCCACCTTCTCATTCCAGCCCCTAACCACGCCCAGGCTTGCGTGCTCCCAGCTGAAACCTCAGTCCTATGAGCCCAGCAGGCTTCCCACTGCTCTGCTCAAGCACTGATGCACAGAACTGTGAGCAAAACATAATGGTTGGGTTTTCTGTTAAGATCTGGGGATTTTTTTATGTGATGATAGTAAGCCAGAACAAGTTTGGGAGTGAAGTTAAAATGCAAAGAATTTCATTTTAAAAATAACTAGCATATTGATTTAGGGACCAAATACATGGAAGTTACCTTCCAGGGAATATGTGTGAAAGGCTGAGAAAAATTAAGGAATGTATTGGGAAATTAGAAGAAATGAGACTCTTGTAACAGCAAGACATTTTGCATTGTTTCCCTTGGGGGTGGGGGGAGAGAGAGAGAGAAACATACCAAGTGTAGTCAATAGCACAGCTATGGAAACTTCAGCCACAATACTGAAGGTATTGCCTGGCTTCTTGATGTTTATAATAAAATGATTGAGTAGGGACATAAACTAAAGAATAAATTCTTCAGTTTTCAAGTTAAATTTTAAGAGCATACAGAGAACCCAGAATAGTCTTTCTAGCCAGCAAATGAGTCTTGAAGTAAGACTTCAAACCAATGACCAGGTCCAAACACTGCCAGGAAAACAAGGCTTGGGGGTAAAAATGAAGCCAAGGTTTGAGAGAAAATCCTTTCATTAAAATCACTGAAAGATTTAAGATGTTTTTTCTTACATGTTGCAGAAAGGCACAATACCTCCTAAATAGCTCTTAAAGGTAGATGCTGAAGCTGCTGTTAAATATTAGGATTTCTGAGACTCCCCAGGGCTCTTTACACAGCAGTCCCATGGCAGTGGTGTCTTGGGAGGCCGAAGAGCAGGGTTGCAGGCATCGCAGATGGAAGCCAGGTTTGAAGACTGAGTCATGCAGTGAGACGCTGTCCCAAAATAAAATTTAAAAGAAAATTAAAAAGAGCAGGGGATGTAGTTAATGCAAAAGCTCTCAGTTCAATCCTAGTCCAGCTAAATAAATACATAAAAAATAAATATGAAAGGGCCAGGGATTTAGCTCAGTGGTTTCGCTGCCTGCTGCACAAGCTCAAGGACCTGAGTTGGATCCCCTGTATCAAAAAAAAAAAAAAAGTGCAAAGCTTAAGTGGGAGATATTTGTAGTTAGAGCTTTTGTCTAATTAGTTGAATTATAATTAGGCATAAAAAACTGGCAATATTGTTAACTGAATTGTACCAGTTGGGACTGAAAGAGACAGAGGCAGTATAAAGTCCAAAAGGTGTTTCTATCCCCAGACTTCTTTGGGCTAAAAAGGAAAATTATGGCTCAAACAGCAGGTCAGGACTACGTGCTGTGGATGGTAGTGTTCGGGGAGCTGGCCTTGTGCCCCAGGTAAGTCACACTGTCTGGGTGGTTTATATACTGGCTAGGGTTGCTACTTGCCATGTATCTCCCTTTCCTTTGGGAAAACAGTTTGTTGACTTGACACATGGTTGAGTGTCTGATGCAGCAGTGGTAGTAGGAAAGGGGCAAGTCTAGATTCTTGTGAGCAACAGCTTGTGGCAAAACACCTCATCCTTTCTGTATCTGCTTTAGGTGAGGAGACTTTTGACCAAGACCTGGATCTTAATGCAGTCATCATGGGACCCTGGGGAAGGATATTTCCCTAAGGGGATTCATGCAAGCAACTTCCAAAGGCACAGTAGTGTAGCTTTTAAAAATGGGTACAAATTCTGTGACATTTGTCCCCCTAAGAATTTGAGCCTTGGACCTTTGCTGGAGTCTGTGTGTGCTTTGATTTTGGATCAACTGAGCTTGGATCGGATCAAGTACTGCGCTGCACCTTTTAAGGCTGTTACAAAAGATCACATATCTTGTTTCCTACATAAATTGCTCCTGCATTTCGGGGTCAGTGTGAGAAATCTGAAGCCACCGTGTCTTCAAAACCCCAGCAACACTGAGAGGATACAGGAAGCCACTTAGGTTGATCCTGTGGTCCTGGCTGCACCATTCTTGGATTCTTTCCGGGGAAGGAACTGTAACCCCTAGGGTCACCTGCAGCCACTGGAGTCCTCGCAGAGGCTACGGAGCCTCTCAATTCCCCCTGTGATCTCTTTGTGTTCCTGCTGAACGCAATACCAGATCTTTCTCACCGCAAACTTTACAATGGCTCACAACACCACTAAAGCAAAAGTGGCTTATACTCAAAATAGAATATGCCCTTAAGGCTTGTAGTTAAAGTACTTGTAACCCTAAATCTTAATTGCAAGTAAGCATGATAAAGAAATTCAAATAGAAAATAATTTGATCTGTTTCTAAAAAATGAGTTAATACTCAAAACTTGAGCTCTACATTACATGTGATGAATGAAATATATCATTTTACTGTAAGTGAAAATTGCCATTCTTGTGATTCACAAACCATGTCAAGTTAGTTTACTTCTCTTCAGTTAAAAAATTTCATTTTTGTACCAAATTAAAACCTTTTTTTTTTTTTTTTTTGATACCAGGGATCAAACTCGGGCCCTTGCGCTTGCGCAGCAGGCTGCAAAACCACTGAGCTAAATCCTCGGCCAAATTAAAGTCTTTTAAACTGTGAAATTTTACTGGACAAAGATATTTTTCTTTTATATAGAGAGAAATAGACACAATTTTAATAACATGTCTGGGGTAGTTGTTTCCTAGCATGTTAACGAATTTAATGCTGTAATTTTCATTGTTAACAGAATGCTAAACAGGTTATAAACAGACATGTAAATATAGGCACTGAAGTTGTATTGTGGCTTATAGTTGGTTGTTAAAATATGCAAGATATGAATGAATATGTGTGCAGGTCCCAGTTCACAATTTGGTATCGCTTCCATGTGAATCTAAAAATATATATAATTAATGGATCCATGTGCTCTGTATTTTTATGGCATGTTTACACAGTACAAAACATTGCTTACCTAAATCATTTTAAAATGTATCATTTTGATTATGATGATTAGCTAGTTTCTGTTTAAAAATTGCTGCGCCTCATTCTTTAGTATGAATTTTGCTTAAATTCTCTTTTAATTCACATTATATTTTGATATAACAAATTTATAATCCTTGCTTTCTAGAAGAAGAAACTAAAGCTTAAATACATCAATAATTTGCCAAAACTTCAGAATAAGTATGTAAGCATTAAAGGATTTCCAGCCATGCTTTTTGATTTTCAAGCCATCTCTCCTTTAATTTGAAGATTAAATACTCATTTCTAATCATTTTCTAGATTTTCAGTGTAAATTATTTGCATGTAGGGAAGAAACTACATGCATTAACTTGTAATTAACCTCCAGGTCTAATGTTAAGATTTTATGATTTTTATCATAAACCAATATACATATTTATTATCACGTAGCACACCACATGCCTTAGTATTCTATAATTTTATTTTCACTGTCAACTGATACAGATTTATAATTGATTAATTCTCATCAGTGTAGAAACAAAACAAGAATAAAGTGTCAGGTACATTCAGAATATATTTTTGAAATATTTGTTATTCTTCATGTGTTTGCAAATAAACAAAAGGGCAAAGTATTGGTAGAGGTGAAAAAAATATAGTTAAATAAAATCTTTAAAAGCGTTTATAATATTTAGATTTCAAGGTCATAGGCTCCTGTGGCTTTCCACTGGAGGTAGTGATTACAGAAGAACATGATTATGATGACTATCCCAAGGTATATTTATTTTAGTTGGCTTTTCCTGAGAATTCAATTTGCATATAGGCAGATAGAAATCAGTGACAAAGAAGATTAGTCATAAAGGTAGCATTTCTGGTTGGTCAAATTTCTACTCTTCAATTATCCTTTTTTTCAAATCTAATTTATTTTAGAGACTATTTTATTTTCTTGGTTTATGAGTCTTGAATGTTTTGTGGTGAGAGAAACATAAACTTTAATTTTCCATAGATTTTGATGAGTGTTCCTAGGCACTAAAGTGAATTTCAAAGATGAGTGTTCTGGATTCATAGGACCATGCATGCCTCTAGCATCGCATTGCTATAGGATGTTTTAGCTTCCTGTGGTTACTTAGTTGCACTGAATCAAGACCTTCCAATCCCACTGCTCACTGTTAGTCAGCATGGACCAGAACCTAGGAATCCCTGTGGGGCCATGGCACCATGTGTGAAAGGAAACTCTTGTTTACTGCATTCATCATCTCAAGTCGTCACATATTTCAACAACAGCTTTCCAAATTTAGTATACAGAAAAGTGATGTAGCAAATTTACCCTTATTTTAAGCTTTTCTTTGACTCTTTCACAGAGTATGGAACTTTAATTTTCAAGGACTGTGGTGTAGATAGTCATTGAAGTGCCAGTTACCTACCGTCTGGATACATTTTGGATTATAAAATATCAATCCAGTCCCCAAGGATTTCTAATTTTAAAAAGACCACACATACATTTATAAAAGTAGGTGAAAGTTATATGACTAAGTTTTGAAATCTTAAAACCCACCTCATCTGAAGAGTACATATGAAATAGTGAAAGTAAACCTTCTAAGAAAAATGTAATTATTAGGACAATAACTTTATATTCACAAGTGCCACATTCATAAAGATACTAAAGATCTTCAGTGGAAACAAAATACATTTTAAGGAAAAGATAGCCATCACATAAAAAGAGAAATTATATGACTAAATTTATGCTATTTATCTGGACAATGACTTATAAACATAACAGATAATAGTTTTATAGATTAACTTTTAAATGTTAATTATTATGATTGAAAAATAATTTGTAAATATTTAATTTTTTCCTGTATTTTTAGGTGTTTGATTTTATTTTCAAATAGTGGTTAAAAACAATTCCGTGGTGATTATTTTCATATCTCACTGACATTTTTCTCATATTTAAGTTGAAAAACTAAGGTCAAGATGATTATATAGGAGAAAGTATCTTCCTTTCTTATAAAATATACCAAATCATATTTTAAAATAGGCAAAAATATTATGGGATTTAATTAAAATAAACAAATATAAAGCCAGTGCTTAAACCCAAGATAGACATTTCAGCAATTATGAACAGATTAAAAGAAGGGTTTGTATTTATAATAACAGAATACGTTTTAACTGACAGTACTTTCTGATAAATTTAAGATGGTAAAGTAGAAAAAATACAGAGCTGTGAGACTTAAATTAAGTGCAGCATAAGTCACTATTTAGCTCAGGTAGAAGGAGGAGACAGTCTTCTCTTACTATCCTACCAGAAACTCACAGCATACAGTTTGTTAGATTGAAGTACAAGGAGAGTGGAAGTATTTGCTACTTATAAGTTATGTGTTAACTCGTGTAGGCCTAGGAAAAATGCAAGCGGACAAATACTGATTTTTCCTTTTCCAGATAATGCCACATAACTTGAAAAGATCCTTTCACTCTGCTGCTTCAGGCTATCCTTTGGAGCACACTCCTCCGGCCAAGGCTGAGTCCACTGGAACACGCAAACACACGATGGCCACACTGCACCTGTGGAGGCCTGGCCAGCTCCATGGTCTGGCAAATGGAAGCGTTTCTGTCGGTGACATCAAACCGCGAGAGGCACTAGACAGTTTTGCAACAAGAATAAGATCTCTCCGTGTTTTTCTGTTCAGCAGAGATCCATGAGAAACCTGGAATTCTCCAAAGACAGAACTATTAGCAGGACCAGCATCCTAAATACGAGTCCAAAGTGATTGTACATTGGGTGAGAAAGCTTAGGCTGAGAACATTGAATGAAGAGTGGGTGGAATAGAGATTAGGGATGTGACCTTTGCTTTAATTTACTGAGAACTCACTGGAAAAATCTATGATAGAAGATAAAGGCTATCTGGAGGAAAAACTGACAAACACAGACATGGGTACTTTCCACAAAGAATGACAACTTCAGTAGAAAGGCTTTAAAGGAGGAAGATGCAGGGGGAAGCAGATAATAGTTCTGAATGACTAATTAAAAATAATATTCATTTTAGCACTTCCAGCTCCTTTTAAAAACTCCATATTTTAGGAAAATACCTGTATATCACATTATACGAAATACTACATTTTTCCTGAAAGATTCTTTACTCTTCCAGGGGAAAATAATATTTACAATTTTATTGCTTTTCATTCAAAAATCTAAACTGGAAATTTTTAAAAAAACTTTTTTGTTTTTAAAGAAGCATCTCACAAATTATAGAGTTAAATAAAAATAACAAATCTTAAGGAAAATTTGGTTAAAGAAAACATTGTATGTTATGAGTTAAAATATAACTCCCTAAGTTCATTTTTTTCCCTAGGTTCTTAAAACAGAAACACTTATTCTTGCCAAATTCATTTTCTGCTTTGTCACGTACACATTAGTTGGTTCTTGAAAAAATAAGAAAACACTTTTCAGTTATTTTTATGATGTTGTTGAAAATTTCTGTTGTTTTCCAACCTGCCAGTTGCAAATAAACTTAATAAAACACTTCCACATAGTACTCATTTGATAAAAATCTTAAATATCTACTTGCAGTAGCTATGGATGGCCTACCCTAAGCTTTCCGTCCTTCTATATCGATCTGTCTGACTTATCACTTAAAAGTAAGACAGTTCTTGGATCAACCACATACAGGTATTTAAGACCTACTCTACAAATTAGAGGAAAAAAAATTCTGTAGAAGACTCAACCTATTTAAAATGCAAAGTTGTCTTCAAAAAATTCTATGTATGGAAATACGGCTTTCACTGAAGTTTTGGTCTACACTGGTAATCATTCTCTATGAGATCTGCCAATATTCAGTGCCTATCCCCACTGGAAAGAAAGAAAATGGATGTTTTCCATCTGCAGCAAAATAGAGTCAAAACAAATGTATTTAAATTGGAAACATTTGTGGCTGAAAGAGCTGTTCTCCATAGAAACATCTGGTTGTACTTTCAAGTCATTGCCAAATAAACGCATGCTGGAAAGTCTGTTTCATGCCACACATGGTCACCCATGTAGATGTAGGCTAAACCTGTTTTTGTTTGAGGTCAACACCCTATTTTAGGAAGAAAAGTATGGATTGGTGAGAGTGCAGTGATTTTTTAAACAATACTACGGGAATGGAGGTCTGAACGTGTCTACCTTCTTCCGGATGGGAAAGAGGAAAAGACAGACAGAGCTCTCGGTAGTCCTCAGGTGGACAAGGGAGGGGTCAGCATCATGACGGCTGTGGGAGAAATCAAGTAACTACTTACTTGTGAACAAAGACTGCTTGTGGTTTCTGGTTTCAACCAGATCTTGCTGTTACACAAAGGCTGGAGGAGATAATCAGCTGGAGAGATGTGAAGAGCTGGTGTTTCAGTGTTTTGTTGACGGGGTTTATTAGATCGGGTGAGCATCCCAGAATATTAGGGACTTAACACAGTGCAAGTTTCTCTACTCCTGGAGCCCAATGCAGACGTTTCTGGCTGCTGGGCCACTCCCACGTGATGGGTCCCCGTGAGGGATCCAGGGTGTGAGAGCCCCGTGGCTCAGGATCACTGGAGCATGCTCTGAGCTGGTCATCGGTGGGCTGGGTAGCTCACGCCGGAGTCTGTCTGCCAGGCCTGGACCTGTGTCCACAACCCTTTGGCCACACCTCATGAGAGGGAGCTCTGCAGCATCCTCTGTCTGTGCACCAGGGAGATAGGGTTTGGTGAATGCAAAGTTGCTTGTGCTGTGTTGAGGGGAGGTAAATAGAAAGCTCTTTGTATATTAAAGTGCAGCATTTTATATCTTACTATCATACTGTACAGTTGTTACAGAGTTATCGTGAGTACTTTGAGAATGGCTCCTCGCCTCTGCCTCTCTTTAACCCGAAGGACTTGGGTATAGTAACCTGACAGCACCCTCAGGCAGTATCTCAGTCACTCACCTGTGGACACACCTGCTACTGCCACACCAGCTTTGGTCTGGTCTGCCAGCTGTGGGTATGAGCTCCACCCGAAGAGGCCTCTGAGATGCCCATTGGACACAGAGCACTGCTGCAAAATGGGTACAAGTATGTTGGGGGGGACACACTGCTGCTTGTGGGCCCCTTGTTTCCCAAAGCGCTGGCCTAAGATCTTCACCTCCTGCCTGCTGCGCTGCTCTGTAGGTGTGAGAGGCGTGCTGAGTGTCCCAGTAAGTCTGGATCCCTTCCACTGACAGAGCCTGTCCTGTAACCATAGAGCTAAGAGGTAGAGCCACACTACTATTGCTTCTATTTTTTGATGAGAAATGTAATTTCTGGTTAGTTCTCCAATGCAGCAAGATTCTGCATCAGATGTCTGAAGCCAGAGTTCAGGTTCTTCAATACTGTGCTGTATGTACTGCTTCTTTAAAGGTTTGGATAAAGCCTTGTAGATCCTTTTCTTCTTTTTCTAAATGTGTTTCATCTGTACCGATTTCTCCACTCTACCTCCTCTTCCTGACTTGCTGATCCTCCTTCGTACTGACAATGGTGATGCTTAACAGAAAGCAATCCTAGGTTAGTGAGCTCGTAAAACTTACTCAATCCCAGGGGTCTCATCCGTCACAAGTAGAGCGTGAGACATGAGGACGGAGTTGGCGACTGCGGCTGCCAGGCTGAACGGGCACCTATCTCGAGTCAGTGGTTACCACGAAGGAATGTATAATGTCTATTGCCAAACCTATGATTCTCTGAGGGGAGCCAGGAATTTGAATTTTTATGTGTAATCTCCAGATTTTTAATGATTGGCCTTTTATTCACTTTAAAATTATTAGGTTTCTAATCTGCACTGTCCGAATGTGGTCTCTCTGCCTCTCGGTTAGGTTACTGCATTAAGGGGGAATCAAGAGAGTGCAGTCCTCATGGTTGGCTGTATTCTACTTTCATAAACAACCGTCACATGTTTGGTGTTTTACCCAGGCTTTCATTCATTCACTCATAGAATTCACACATTTATTTATTTTTTCATTGCTTCTAAATTGCATATTGTGTGTAAGACACACAATACAAAATGATAATTGTCCTTGTTTTCAAGGTCCTTAAATTTGAGTATACCTAATTGAAAATACCTTGTTTGTACACAGTTTTTGACTGTACGTCAATATGATATAAAATTTGATTGATATTCTCATTATGAGGCACTGTACAATTCATCCTTTAAAATGTTAGTTTCTAGAGTGAAAAGAAGCCTGGGTGGTATACCCCAGGCCAACAACTGGATGATCATCTTACCAGTCAAAAAGAAGCATATTTCAGACCTTTACATGCTTTTACAAATAAAATTTGGAAAACGAAATCAGAAAGTAACTAAAGTTGTCTGGACTCACGTCTGTTTCAAAGAAAAGGTATATTCATCTCAAAAAAGCAAATATTTTCATGAAGAAAATGTCCATCCATACATAAAACATCCCATGAGATGCTGGGGAAGCTTTCAGAAGAAAGAAAACAGGAATCCACTGCAGCCTGTCTGGCACTAATGTTGTGGGTCCAGCCATTGAAATGCTGAAGGAAGGACAAACAGAAAGGTGAGCTGCATGATATTCCTTTTCAAATTCCCAAAGCAATACAAAGAACTGCAATGGACCTCTGAGGAAAGTGAGTGGCATGTGCAATGAGCTTTGCCTCTTTACACCTGTCTGTGCCAACCCCAGCAAAAGCTTTCCCCTTTCTGCAACAGATTGATTGGGGATGGTCCACTCATGGGTCGATAACTTTGGGAATTCAAGATCTGACTACTTTTCTAAACTGCAACAACAATGATACTTCTGAAAGAGCATGTTAGAAAAGCAAAAACAGAAAAATAAATGATTTGACTTTGATTTTTCCCCTCTTTTCCCTACTTGTCAAGATAAATATGTAACATCAATACATAAAAAGCAAACCCTAAAACATGTTTTTTAACTGCACAACTTTCCTATCAGAGGTAAAGTGGCAATGTTTTTACAAAGTTAAGCTCTTTGAAGTGTTGGAGGATATTTCAAAAGAAAAGTTAGTTGGAACCTTGTGACCAAAAAACAAGCAAATATTTGAATCCTACTAAAATAAAGTGTGTGGTCCTAAATAAGCATATCAAGCAGGAAATGGAATGCTACTTATTAAACTTATATCTTTGTCTCTTGGTGTGATATCTTATCTGAGAGAATTTATATGATGGATGGAAATTTGTCCCAGTTATAAGATTAAATAATAATTCAAAAACCAATTATAAACTTCCATTTCCTCCAAGGGTTACTTAAGCCTTTGGTTCAAAAGGGCTTGGGTTCATCATGAGAGATTTGTATTTTTTCAGGCATGAACCAGTGAATCACAGGATGAGTAACAGAGCCAGCCCGCCCTTTTCCTCCTCCATTCTCCCCCTTTCCGCTCTGCTTCACCACAACACATGAATTAATCAACTGTTTCTAGCAGGCCCTTCTGTTGCTTATCTTAGTTCTTGACTTGCAAAGGTACTCTAAAAGTATTGTATTCCAAAAGCAGCTCACAGATAATCATGGAGAGCAAAAAAGATAGTTTTGTCTAATATTTGGATATCTTATATACTTACTGATGTTTTTCATTTCATAAATGTTAGAGATGTTCATACTTGCCCTACATTTTGTAGACTACTTCCAAAAATCTTTAAATCGTGGATGGTACAATTTCAAAGTCTATAAAATTCCATGCTTGATATTGAAGTATTTAATATTATAGTCTAAGTAACTCTTATGCAATATGAAATATTTGTTGAATACCATATATGTGTGTATGTATTAATATATTCATCCATTATGGAATCATAGCCATCAATCAATTTATCTACCAATCCTCTTGCTGGGAAGAACTATGAAATCTGTGTTAGAGGCATTCCAAAATTTACTTCAGTGTCATGAATCAAATCCTTTTCTGTTTCCTTGAGCCTGTTTTCATAAGACAACCAATTCAGAAAGAATATGATATGAAATTCTTTGCCATAGTTTTTCTCTTACAGTAATTTACTCAGATAATCATCGAGCCTGATGTTTTTCCAGTTACTGCAGATGTCTCCACAAAGAAGAGGAACACATCCCTTCCCTGACAGAGTCTACACTGCGGTTGACAAGAGTATCATAAAGAATTGCACAGCACATTAAAGGACGACAAGTTTTATGCAAAGAATAAGACATTGAAAGGATGGGTACAGTAAAGCATTGCTATTCCAGTCAGACAGTACAGGTAAACCTCTAGGTGAAAGCTAAAACTTGAAAAGGCTGTGTCAGGATTTGTTAGTCTCCAAAGGCAAGAAAACATTCAGCAGCGGAACTGGTCCCTTCAAAGGGCCAAGGCAGCAGTGTGTTTTCCAGACAGATTGATTCTAACGTACACGTTTACAAAACTATACTTCAAACTCAGAGGAGGAGATTCATGTGATAGAATCGAATCCATAGTATCATGATAGACAAATTCTTGTTCATTCATTCAAACACCAAACAGACCAACATCAGACCTTTCCTCGCTCTGAGACACAGAAACACGAGCATGAGTCAGACAGGAGAGAAGACGAGTGGACCTTCACAGTCCCATCCGTGCTGCGAGCGCCATGCGAGTGGACGGGCAGAGAGGAGGCGACTCGCAGTCCTGTGAAGTCCATGGCTTCCCCGAGGAAGTGACACGGGAGCTGATTCCTGAAGAATGAGCAAAATTTCACGAGGCAGAAGTGAGAATGTGGAGCCGTACCTATAAATGAATGAAGATATTGAAAAAAATAGGGAAAAGCTGCGATTTTACTAGGAGCGTGGTCTGTGAGAGGGGAAGAGATGAGGCGAACGGTGTGGAACTGCATGCTACGTAGCGTGCACTCCGTTCTGGGGGAAGAAGGTTTCCATAGAAAAGGGACATAGTCAGGCTTATAAATTAGAGCTATTTATTTGGTAGTGGTAAAGACGGTGAGATTGCACCATGCAGGCCCCCTTCTAGAGTCACCAGCTGTCCCTAAGAGCCCCCTGAAGTACAGGGATGCGGCGACTCTAGAGGGGAAGCTTTATAACATTACCGAGGAGCCTCGCTGCTAGTGCTGGTGGTGGAACAGACCCGGAAGAGGATAGGTTACTTCCGAAAACACTTAAACCACCATCTCATGGGGTATGCCATATGCGGGTCCACAAAATTCCCTCCTAGGCCTTGAGTAATTTAATGAGTTCCCTAAGTAGCGCTAAAGCAATGCCAATGTGTGTTGAGTGCTCCTCATATGTCGCATATAGGGCCTGTTCTCATGAATTTCCTCACAGGCTCTTCCTAACAGCGAGTGGTAGTCATGATAAGCTGCTGCACACTGCATTATAAATGAGGAAAACCGTGTGGAGGGAGGTTACATAAGATTCATAGGTAAAACAGCATTTTTAACTCAGGTAGCTTTGACAGCACAAGCTATGCTGAACGACTTCCTTGAAAACTCGGTACCAGTTGATGTTTGTAGTGTTTTGCTGTTCAGGCAGAGCTCAGGTGTTTTCTCTCCTGCCGGCTTCGAGCCTGCTAACGTTTGTGCACCGAGATGGTGGATGGGGGAGGACGGGGCTGGAAAGACACATTCACTTTCCTATGAGACTGGAGAGGGCTCTGAGGCTTTTGAGAGGTTGGCTTTCCTCAGGGTCCCGAGTACTGGTGCGGGAATGGAGACTGCTGGGTCAGGTACAAGGGACGCTTCCTCCTGAGACTGCAGAAGCCAGGGGGTCGGCGTCCGCACGCCTCCCTGATACCCCAAACTCATGCTGCTTCCAATCTGCAGAAGCAAGCAGAGGGGTCCACGTGGGGCCTGCCCATGCGGTGCCCTGGGACAGAGGAGAGGAGACTCGATCTTAGGGACATAAATTCAGACTCATGCTGGTCCAGCAGGAAGATCTGATAAAGCGGAAAATAGAAAAACCAGCCCCTTCTTTGAAAGGGAGATAACACTGTTGTACGGATATGCATGGAAAGATGGCCTAAGACAGAGGAGTTCTGGTCCTCGGTTGGTTCTGCAGTCCTGCAGAAATGCTAGAATTGTGTGGTGGCGTCTTATGCCCAGGGAATCTGCTCTGGAAAACTTATCCAGTGAGCAGCCTCACCAGTGCCATCTGTGCCTCGTACACCTGCAGTCCCCGAGAAGCCTCGGAATACAGACCTTTCCTAGAACTGACCCCAGTCATGTAAGTTTTACTTGACTGCTAGTAAAGTACTTTGTAGGTTTCATTATAGGTTTAATAGAATTTTTTACTTAAATTATAGACATTATTGGTCTTGGGTAAACTTTGATTCCATAGTTAAAGAATGAGTATGCTTCAAAGTAATTTTCTAGCATTGTGACCTCCAAATTGTTTAATAGTAGTGCTGGAGAGATACTATTGATATAATAACTTTGAAGAACAATTACTGCTGGGTAATGCTCTGGAGAATGTTCACTCTCTGAGTATTTTGAATAAAGTAGAAATGTGTTTTGTTACCACCAAATGAGTTTACTGATACAGTAAGTAAAGTGAGGAATTATTGTTATTATTATTTCAACTTTTAATGCTGATAACCTTAGATGGATTTTCAGACAGATTATGGGCCCTGCCACTGGAGATTATGTAATTTCTCTAGGTGATCTTTGGATAAAGTATTACGGAAAGCACAGAGTTGAAATCATGAGAGTCCAAAGCGGAAATGACATTGTGTCACATACATGCAGTGTAGCAGAGATATTTATAACACCCTGCAAATGACTTCATGTGATTCCAAAGGAAATGAAAGAGGTGCTTTGACCAAAGAAATAGGAACTACCAGAGCATGTGAGAGCCTCAAAAACTTCAATGTAAAGAAGACCTCAGATGCGTTACACAGCCCTGAGAGGGAAGGACCCAGAGTGGGAGCTGATTCTAGAAGACACAGGACAGGCCACCGAACCAGGACGAGACCTCTGGTCTGGTACAGGAACTCTTCTGTGATAAGAAGTGAAGTGTTGCTCAAATGATTACTGCTTCTTTTATAAATACCTAAGCACTAATTTTCATTTAAATTACAGTCATCAAATATTTATTATTTTAATATTTTAAAAATTCCCCTATCCTTCCTACACCGGAGAAGTTTTCAACATTTAAAAACACTTTCTGCAAGTATGCCCAGCAATTTAGCAACTTAGTGAGAAGGTATCTAAAAATAAAAAGTTAAAAAGGGTTGGGGATGTAGCTCAGTGTGAACTCCCTGGCCTTGATTCCCCAGTACCAGAAAAAAATAACCCTAACAACAGAAATTTTCTAAAAGTACTAGAGTTTAGGAGGCAGAACTAGAAGGCAACCGAGATGCCCAGGTGAGCATCTCCCCACCAGGACCACCTTACACAGCTGCGTACAGGCAAGAGATCCCTGCTGGGGCTGAGAAAATCAGGTGAGCGGCCTCAGAGCTTGCTCTTAGAATCACGGAGGAAAAGACGTACTGAAGACTGCAGGAAGCAGAGGGGCAGAGGGAGCGTGCCTCCTCCCCAGACCCTAAACTCAAAACCCCTCCTTCTTGTAGGCCGCAGGATGGAGTCCGGGCTTCACCTCTGAACGCAGCACCCAGCCGCCCGTGCTGAGTCCTTGGCCTCTGGCCTCCGCTCAGCCCGGTGCCCAGGTTCGCCGTGGCCTGTGGAGTTGCCTACCGGGCCACTGCGGCCCAAGCCATTCCTCTGCCCAGGTCTGCAGGAGAGCGCTCCAGCGGCAGCAGGGCGGAGGGCCAGCACGGCTGCCCTGGACCCCAGGCCGGGCCTGCTGCGGGCCGCAGCGCCCTGCAGAAGCTGGAGGCCCCTTCCTTCGGAAGCCCGCGCTCGCAGATGGAGCCTTCAGACCCAGCAGGCCTCAGGTGGGGAGCTGGCCCCGAGGGACAGCACTGCTGCCCTTGCAAAGACCCGCGCCCCAGCAGCTCGGACTCCCGCCTGGGCTGCAGCGCCCCCAGCTGCAGCGCGGGCCTCAGCATTCCTCTGGGTCTGCAGCTGTGGGACCCAGGAGCAGCTCGGTGGCATGGGACTGGTATCCCAGGCAGGCTCCACTAACACCACTCCAAGGCAGGCTGCGGAACGTGATGCAGAGCCCCATTTGCGGGGTAGAGCAGCGTGGATCACTTAGCTTTGCCCCGCACTCTAGGCTGGGCTGGTGAAAGCCACCAGAGAGTGGCTCATAGGGCCTCGTCCGCAGACCTGCCTGCGTGCAGAGCTTCCGGGTCAGCTGCAGAGCCAGCGGGGAAGACACAGCCCCAGGGTACGGCCTCCGCCTCCAGCTGGCGGCCCTGTGAGTGGCGGGCCCCGAGTCCCCCAGATATAGGCACCTGCAGAGTGTGGGCCCTGGTGCCGCCTCAGGGCTGCTGGTCTTGGTGGCCCGTGGGCTCGGGGTGACTCAATCTGCCCACACTGAGCTGCAGGCAGGTGTGACACTGGAGCCAGAGGCTGGTTGAGCCATAGTGACTCCAGCCAGAGCCCAGCAGAACCCTGCAGTGTAGTCACAGGTCGCTGACCTCAGATGAGAGGTCTGGGTTCACACTGACCAGGGAGAGGCTGGCAGGGACAGGCTGCTCTTTCCAGGTCCTCCCCCGGTTCTTTCTGAATGGCGCAACGGAAGTGCATTTGGGCCAAAACTGGACTTAGATTGCCCTCTGGTACTGAAAGTGACAGCACCCCAGGAGCTGGGCACCATACGGTGCTGAAGGAGAAGTGACCACAGACGCAGAGGAAGCAAGTAGCTGCTTAGGATTCCTAGACAGACAGGCAACACAGAACCAGGTTGAAGGCTGCGGTAAGTACCAAATCCTTCAATGTCCACATCATGTCCCAAATGTGTTAGACTCGTATGAAACAGTCGCCACTATGTAGTATAATAATAAATAGCACAAAATGCATTATTTAAATATTTTCCAGAATATACAAGTACGTCATGGAAGACACTGCAATGTCCTCAGTCTCTTAGTGATAAGTGTAGCATTTAATGAGGAATAAGAAAGCAATGGCTTTCAGGAAGAAACTCACTTGAAAACATTTGCACTATTGTATACTTCACACCACAGGGAGTGCCATATCTACAACCCGGGGATCCCACCTGCACCAGGAAGTGGGGTTTTCTAATCTATTGAAAAGCATCCTCACGAAAAGTGTCAGTGGGCTTTAAACTTATAAAGATGTAAAATGAAATATCTGCTAAAGAGCTTGAAAAAATGTGATTCACATCAAGGATTAAGGGCATGGTATAGCTGTTGATAGTGCTTTTGGGCATTTGTTGATGGAACTGAAAGATGATCGCATTATGTATTAAGTATAAAATGATGCATTTTCTCTGTTTATTTCTGCACACTTTGTGAGACATTTTTCCAATCCTTTCAACTTTGACAGTTAACTAGTGTGGACATAAGCTGAGCCCTGACCTTGCTATGAACATATAATGTTTTACAACATAAAATAATATTTTCCATAATAATGAAGCTTACCTTACTCTAGTATTGTTCAATAATATAGTAGATATCATATTTATGTTTAATGTAAATATATCTATATTAGGAGTTTAAATGTAGAACTCTTTCTATAATTCATGAATAGGATGAAATAAGGTTTTTAAAAAATAGTCTTTCATGCATCTTTACTTACTTTTTTATTTCATAAATCGGATACACATGTTTAAATATCACATTCTCTGGTGTGAGAAACTGAAAGGATATAGTACAATTGATATTGTAAAATAGGAAGAAAATAGGAAGAAAAAGTTCAAAGGGGAAGGGGAACATGGCAGGGGGGAGGAAGGGAAAAGAAAAAAGAGAATAGAAGGAAAAAATGGAAACAAAGCTTTTGTAAATAAGGAGGGGAAAGAGGGGTTAAAAGGAGGGGAGGGATTGGGGAAAAAGGAGAATGAAGATACATAGCGTACAGGTACAAATTCCCTATGATGAGTGTGACCATTACGTAGTATATCTGAAATGCGCCAATAAACTTAATTTAAAAATTCTTTATTTCATGACATATTACTTAGTAGTATAATGACAAATACTAAAAGATATATTTTAGAGTTAGAAAATCATTTTATTTGGAACCATATTTATGATAATTAAGATGTAACCTATGTACCAATGCAATGTATTCTTTTCAATATTTATATCATTTTTGTACCTCTCTTCTAGTTTTTGTGCATATTTTCAAAGCATATAATAATATATTATAGCCTGCTGCACATTAATCATTTATAATATAGAAATGCATGTATATGGGGAGAAACACATTAAAAATTATTTTTCTAACAGAATGCTGTTATAAGTGATGTTGCTGGTACCTTGAAGTCTTTTTTTTTTTAATCAATGCTTCTTTCAAGTTTTCTTTGTGTCACTTTTTGGAAGTTCTTCCCTCCTCTGGGCTTCCTGTCATGTTACTGAAATGTGTCACCCACTCTGTTGTGGTTGTGAATGTCCTCCCTGGTGCCAAGGTGGCAAATCACCTGAGCAAGTCTGGGTCACCTTGGAGCACCTGGGTCATGAGGACAGTACTGGGCACAGGATGTTGCCATTCGAATCTATGTGGGTTCATTGTCTCTGGGTTTACAAACCTATATGGCTGGTGTTAGGGTTTATTCTACTTCCAGAGCACCTTCTACTGGGTCAACAAGGATTAAGGAGCAGATCACCCGGACTTGTTGCCAAAAATTTTCCACAGGATACCCCCTGTCAACTCTCAAGACGTGAGATCAGTAGCTGTCATGGCCCTGGTTCTGCTGGTAATCTCACCAGATTCATGTGGGAAGCAGGTACAGGGGTTGAAATATGACCTCCGTGCCCAGTCACTCAGACAGCAAAGTAAAATGATTGCTGCAATGTTGAGTAACAATTTATTGACCTGTGGGCTTAATTCATGTAAAGGCTGAATTTGTATAAATAGACACAGCCATGCATTTGTTGGTTGGTATTGCCACGGACACCGGGGAAGCTCGTCCAAATATGAACATCTGCAAGATTTTATTAATATGCACAGGTTGGTTTAAATTTGATGCTTCGTTTGTTTTTAGGAAACAAATTTAAGTGCTGAGGAATTTGAATCTTTGGTGAGATCCTTTTAATTTATGATTATTCTACTCTTTCTCACTTTTATTCTTGCTCTTTTTGTGTGTGTGTTTCTGGGTATGATTAAAAAACAGAAACAAATCTTGGATTATTTCAAGTAGGATTCAACATTTGCTATATTTTTCACCTTAGGCTCTTCTTTTAGCTGCTTAATTTGCTGTATAAATCTTTTTCTGTTATACAACAAAGAGTCACACGAAATATTCACAAATTTATGATTGTTTTAAGTGCTAAGGTGTTGTTTTGGATTTTGCATGCATGTAGATACACTGCATACTTTTAGATCTATGAAGTCCTCTGGGAGTGAAGTTCAGGATCTACCAATTTTCTTTTGCACTGTCAAGGTGCCATATACTGCAGTCTACAGTGAGTCTCAAGCCTGTCTTCATACAAATAAAAAGAAAAGCAATGAAAAATGAGTAAATTAAAATAGAAATTATAATGGAATTGTAATGCAACAAATTTTATATTAATAATGGAGTTTCAGGGTGGGCATTTAGCTCAGTGGCACCGTGCCTACCTTGAAAACTCAAAGTCCTGAGTTCAATCCCTGGTGCCAAAAAAAAAAAAAAACTGGAGTTTCAGTGAATATGTAAATGTTTTGACTGAAATGACCAATAAAGAGGGAAATTGGTGAAATACCCTTTTGACTAATCATTCTACGTAATAATTGCTAAATATCCATATTGAATGAAGTAATTAACTAAAGGTATAGTCATTCTGGGATCAAAACTTTACACACTCTATTGAAATAAGAGTTAACAAATGAGAATAAACATTGACTCAGTGTTAGATGCAACCTTTTCCCAAGTTATATAGTTTCAGCTATGTATGAGATTTATGGGGATGAAAATATGGAAAATTATAGATAAAACTTCATTTTCATGTTTTTTGGTATTTCCAAAGAAGTCTTTCTGTGTTATCTCCTCAGTGTGTTCCCATATTGGAGCAGAAATTCAGATATTAATTAACCCAGTGAACTTGCCTGAAAACCTGCTTCCTGGAACCCAACTAAGTCGAGCCTATGACAAAGATGTGGCTGGAAAAGCAGATGCCTACCACTTTCTGAATAAAACAAAGGATTTCGTCATGGATGCAAGTAAGAGAATTTTAGCAATCATAGGTTTTAATTGATTTTATCCCTATTTCTTTTTGAGTTTGGACTGTAAGGAAATTTATTTAGTTACAGCCCATTGGCCTGTTGGATTTGGGGTTACACTTTGCTTTCCAAGCCTGCTCTGCCCCACACCATGATCACCCATGGCCCAAGTGTCTGCCTAGCATGACAGGATGTTTTGTGCATGAGTTGTCCTGAGTCACTCACTTTCTCCAGAGACAGCCTTTGAATAGTAGGAAACAAGACCCAGAGAATATATTTTCATACTAATCCCACGAAAAACGACTTACAGACATTTTGGGCAAGTGAATTCATTCTAACGAGTCAGCCAGCTCAGGCAGGGAAGACGTCGTGCGCGTTAGGCTGCTGTGCCGATCTGGACATCCACAGGAAGCCTGCAGCATGGGCTGGCTCGGGATGCGTGAAGAAGCCGAGCAAAAGGGTCTTGGTTAAAACGACAAACAGGCAAAGAAGCAAAATTCCCTTCGGTTCATAGTGGAAATCCAACCGCAGCCAGTCACAAACAGAAACGATGTTTCTGAGGCCCTCTGAGGTGGGGTCCACTTACTGCCCTCTCACAGGGCTTGTTTGTCAGCATCTGAGCTCCACACGCAGAGAAGTAGACAGGAATTCTAAGCCGAGATCCTTGCTTTTCAAACATTTCAGGGAATTTCATAAATATGTAAGCAAGTATCTACGCACTATGCTTCAGAAATGTCAAAATATTCCTGATCTAATTCTTACACGTTTCAGAGGAAGTTTGCAAACAGAATCAGCCTATGGCTCAGCCTGCCTCCCCGGGTCAGGCTCTGCTCCCCACTCAGCTGCGCCCCTCCCTGTCACACAAGAGCTGCCCTCTGAGCCTGAATCTGAGCTTAGAGCTCCCCCACCTTCTCTCTCCCCGCCCCCGCCGGGGTCCTGACAGGGACACCTTCCTCCCGTGGCCTGGGTTCTGGTCGTTCCTCTGCAGCCAGAGCAGCCCCGAGACTCCCCAGGTCCCGCCATTCGGACCCTGCGTTCCCTCCTCCTCCTCCTCCTCCTCCTCCTCCTCTCTCCCTATTTGACATCTGGGAGAGGTGACAGCACAGACCTAGCTGAATCTAATTACCTGGGAAACACGTCGGCCTTGGACCCATGGCCTCTCAGGCCCTTCCGAGCTGTCCAGGCTGAAGCGCCCCTGCACTGTGTCTTTCTCCTCTCCTCTGCAACCTTACCCTCTTCTCAAATCTCTGTCCCTCCACTTGTGCTCTCCGTACTTTTCCTTCTTTGCTAAATGGGCTTTAAGAATCCCTTACTTTCTCAGCTTATTTGTGACTGTATCTCCCGCTTGAACGAAAACGTGTCACCTCGGGGGCGGCAGCGGCAGCATGTCTCAGGCGGGTGCTGCTCCTCCTCCCACGCACCTCATACTGCCTGCTAAGGGAGTGGGAGGCAGCTTGCTTCTCACCCTGCAGGGCCCACTCCTTCCTTTGTGGGGATCCCCTGGGGAGCTGAGGACAGCTGGGCCTCACCACGGTGCACCAGCGACTCCCCCAGGAGGCTGAACTCAGAATGCACCATCATGGGGCTGCTCTTATTCCAAGTCCTGCCGCCATCCTTAGGTGACTCTGAGATCCACATGTTGGCCCATCTAGCACTCCAGCGCTTAGTCTGTTGGCCTTATCCAGTGTAAGTCCCGGGGCCATAATCTCTGAGACTTTGAAATCCATTTCTAAATCCGTAGCCAGACGTGATTTATCTCCCCTGTTCCTCTTCCTTTTATTGTATATTATTTCCTTGTCTCCTTATGCTAATAAAGTCTTACTCATGCACTCTCTGGGACAGCTGTGAAATACACCAAAGCTCACCCACTGTCGCTGAACCCAGGACCTCTCGAGCTCTCCTGTAGATTCACACTCGTTTTAAATTCAGTCGTTCAATTTCCGGCTGAACCTCTTTGCCTAGAGCTTGTTTCTCCTGTAGCCTTTGCCTGAGCGTTGGGCAGCACCAGGCCTGGGGCTGGTGCTCCTCTGCTGCCACCCTAGCCATCCTGTGCTAGTGTGCAGAGCATCAGGACTCCGTCGTGTGTGGTGGACCGCTTGCTGCCTCCTCCCGAAAGCCACACTACAGACTCCTCTCGGGACACCCACCTGACTACCCAGAGCCTGTGCTCACTGTAGATCCTTTGGCGTCCAAATCGCACTTGTGTTTTTCTGGTCTCCATGAAGACTCTCCCGACACTTCCTTTTTACTTCCCTGGAGTTGCTTACCATCCCTGCGTTCGCTTCCTTGCCTCAGATTTCCTTCCCATTCCCAATCCCACTCCCTTTCCCTGCCCCTCTCCTTCTCCTTTTGGGGTTAAACAAGGCTAGCCAAGTGCTTTTCCCTTGAGCTACATCCCCAGCCCCACCATTGTCTCTTTTCTGGGAGTAATTTTATTATACAAATATGATCACTCTCTGTGATTCTTCGATACTTATCCATCTCATGCCACCTATGATTCTTGGATAGCTTCCTCTTTTCCCCCAAGATAAAATCCAAACCCTTTACATTGACACACAAATCTCATTAAAATGTGGCTTCTGTTTATTTTCCCAGGTTGAAAAGAGAGTGCTCTGCGTCAGTGGTTTCATATCTTAATGTTAACGTACATCTCCCTATGAAAGGTCTGCTTCTCCCTGAGCCTTTGCACATAATGCAGCATCTTGTGCCTCCTCTGTCCTTTTCTCCTGATCTACTCCTTTCCATTTTTGATTTATTCATTCAGAAATAATTCCCTCCCTCTGAGAAGTGATCTCAATATCCATGTTGATTTCAAATGTATAAAAAGAGTGTTTCTCCTGTGTCTTTTGAAATTGCTCCGTCTTTAGCAGTTCTTCCCCAGTTGCACCTACGGACAAAGGCCACACCCATGCAGGCGTTTCTCCACTTTTCTTAGTCCATGGCCCTGTACTAAGGAACACGTGGCTGTTTCTGAGTCTAACCCCAACTATTCAAATCTGTGCTCCTCCTGTATCTGCTTAGTCGTGTAATATAATAAATTACCTCAAAACGTAGGGACTTCAAATAATACTCGGCTTTACACATTTGTCACCATTCTGAGTTGGCTAAATGGTTCTTCTCTTCTTGTTTGTGTTGATTTGTAAGGCTGAATTTAAAGATCGGTTCAAATCTATCTCAAAGTGAAGTCCAGGTTAACCCCAGAAACTAATCCATCAAAGTCATCTCAGTTCCTGAGGCAGTCCTTAGCTTCTGTGGGCTGCCGTGTCAGCCAGGTTTCTGTCACTGTATCAAGCAGCTGAGAGAAGTCAGCTCACAAAAAGAAAAGATGCAGTTTGGTGCCCAGGCTCAGAGGTGGCGCTCACAGTCCGTGATCAGTGGGCCTCGTCTCCGTGGAGGATGTGCTGAGGCACCACAGGGCTCTGGGCTGCATGGTTCGGCAAAGTTGCTTGTTTCGAGGCTGGGAAGTGATGGACGGAAGAGGAAAGACTGGAAAAGACCTCCTCCAAGGTCCCAGCCGTACATATTCCCCCCCTTCCAGGGGCTCCTCCCTGGGGTCCAAGCCTTCTAGCACTCGGGCCTTTGGGGGACACTTCTGATCCAAACAGTAGCAGGAGCAAAAGCCAAGGCTATTGGTGGGGACTCATCTCGAGTCTCGAGCTCCAGGACCACTGGAAAGGCAGACTCCAGGAGGAGCGCACTGTGGAAACGTCTTCCTTTGCTCCCGCATGGACAGAGGCGTTGCTCCAGGGCCACAGGTTAGCGGCTACCTTGTCAGCCCTGCAACTGGGTCTCCTCCTCTGTTACATCCTTGACACCAAAATAAGGAGCAAAAACTCGTTCTTAGGAGTTGGGGAAGACTCATGGGATTCTTCCTTTAACTTTCAGTTCATTTAGTTTATCCAGGAGAGACACATTAGGAGACATCATGGAAACAGCCATCTGATGCTTGAACCCATTCATTCCCTCTAGCTTTGATTAGACACCATATTTGAGACTGTTTTTTGGTCTACTTCCTTAAGATATATAAACTCCACCTCGGTTTGAAAATTCATCAGCTGATTAGTATATATAGTTTTAAAAAGATATTGGCTATGGATAATAGTGAAATGCCCAGATATAGAACAACATTTTTCTCTCTAATTCAGTAGTTTTTGTGACTTGGCCTTTTAAAGTAGCATATGTATATAAAACATTAATTTTCAAATAATTTATTTGCTAAAATTGATTATAGTTTCTTTTAATATATCCAGATTTAATAAAACTAATATTGCTGATAACGAGAAAATAAGAAGTGTCCTTTTTACCAGTGTCTATGCTTTTCTTCCTTTCAGCTACACTGCCATTTCTTGGTTTTGTTTCTTCACTTAACTGGTTCTTTTAATTTCAAATGCTACGCTGCTCCCGCAGGGAAGTAGAAAGAGGTACAGTAGGTAGAAAACAGAAATACCTTTTCTTAAAGGGGTACCCCTCTTTTGACAACTGAGAATTCTTGTTAACTTTTGTGCCAGCTCAAAATTCTGGCAAACCTATGTCATGATTATAGGGAAAACTCAACATAGGGTAAACTAATGAGATTGGTTATAAATAGTGAATTTTTTTTCTGTTAATAAAATGTAGACATGACTGAGATGAAAACATGATCTCCATCATTCATGGTCTCTGTAATTTTTGGAAATTATATTCATTGAAAATGAGGGAAATTCAACTTGTTAAACATAGAAGTCTAACTCATGCAACATTTTCAAAAGAAAATATTAGTATTTTCTATGATTTGTACATATTAGGTCTTTCCCTTATGAGATGGTGAAAAACTGAAAATGGAAAATACTTGCACTTTTTTTTCTTCATTAAATATGCTTGTGAACAGTGTGATTTTGGGTATATCATGTCATTTCCAAATTACGTTTTTCTGTAAGAGCTGAAATATGTAATTTTAACATCTTTCGAGATACAAAGCACATCTAAGTACACTTTTGCATTATCTCTTTGCCAGGTTCTGGTGTAATCACATCTACCAAAGTTTTTAATTATGAAATGGATCCAATAAGGTTCCTATTTATAGTTGACACCGGGGGGCCCAGGAGACGGGTCCTCACCATTAATATCATTGATGTTCCCGAGCCCCCAGACTGCACAGCTGACCCTCAGTTCTCTGCAGGCACAGGTATGGGCTGTGGTTTTTGTGGTTTATTTTCAACAGCTGTCTACAATGAAAGAGGTCAGGACTCTCAAAATTATGCATGTAATGTATGTTTATAGAAATATGTAAAATATGGGCAGATATTCATATATACAGGAAAACATATAATATCTCTCTGAAATAGTTCAAAAACTGCTTCCCATGTAGAAATTTTTACTCTACATTTATGTGGTTAGAAAACAAAATCATGAAAAACAGCAAATGAGATTCTCCAAAAGACTTATTATAAAAGAAGTAAGAAAGGAGAGAAAAAGTAAATGCAATTCTTTGATAATCTAGTATGAAAATTTAAACTTTCACTTGTAAAAATACCAAAAGATAATATCCTTAAGGTTCAAAGTGTTTTAGTTTTTCAAGGAGTGAGGAATTCAATACAAGAGTAAATGTAATATTTCAGTTGTGATATAATAATATAAATATGAGGCTTTTGTTACTATAAAGCAGATAATGTGTATGTTTCTGTGTGGGGGTGGCCCAAGTACAGGATATAAGGAATGCATTCTCCGAATAGCCGCTGATTTACTTTGAACCCAGTCTCTGAGAGGAATAGACAGAAAAAGGGGAGGGAGCAGCTTTTCTTGCAGAAATAAGTGTGTATGAAGTGCAGAGCGAATAGAACACGGTGATCTGATCGGGAGGAATGAATGTCTCACGTGGTGCAAATGGAGAGAAGGTGAGTAATACTACACAGAATGATTATTTGAAAGGAACGAAGTATGTTTTCAAAAGTCTGCCCTTGTCCATAAAGTAGTATAAATCCTTTGAAGTACTGTAAGCAGGTGGGTATTTCAAGTAAACTCATGGACTGGGTATAAAGATGACAGGAGCAAAACAGATTGAGTGGGAAGCATTGCACAGGGCCAGATAATATTTGAAGTTTTGTGGTCAAGAATGCAAAGTTAATAATATTTTTTATTTAAGTAGTTTGGATTCAAGCTCATAAAACAAATAAAGGAAAAAATCTATAAATTTTTGATTGACAACAATTTAATAGTATGATAGTAAAAACCATGACTATGATTTGTACTTCAGGTATACTATCAAGAAAAATGGATTTTCTTTTTGGGTTTTTGAGGTAACAGAATGTGCTTTTATTGAACAGGGTGTTGAGTAATTCTGTTTCAGGGAATGGATTTCCTTGCTCAGCTAACAAGTGACTCATTCAGAATCTTATGTTGCTTGCAATCACATTTTTTTTAACTTTTGTGAATAAAATCTGTCATCATGTAATATTATTTTCTGCTATCACTGACCATTGTTTTCCACTTAGGTGAGGACATTGTGATGAATACTTATTCTTCTTTCTCTGAGACATATTCTTGTCTCACAGCTATAAAGCCATTGTACAATAAACAAAATTCTTTGCCAGATAACTCAAAGCAAAATAATCCACACTCCTCATACCTTGAAAGTGTGTCATTCAATGTCCACTCTTCTCATCTTCCCAAGATGGTCAGTGTGGTAATGAAGAACAACAGGGAACTGAGCTCCCTTTGTGATTAGATTGCTGGAATTCTCCACATTGGAAGTGATGAGAGTAGCCTGTATGGTCTCTATTTCCATCTCTCCATTCTGCCATTGCAGCAAGAATGTTGAAACAACCTAAAACAAGTGGGTGTGTATGTGTTCTGTTAAAATTTTATTTGTGAACAGTAAAATCTGAATTTCACACAGATTTCCTGTGTTACAAAATATTAGTCATCTTTTGCTGTTTTAAAACTATTTTAATCACTTTTATTTAAAAGTATAAAAACTATTCTGAGTTCACACAGCGTACAAAATGGTCAGAAATTGAGATTTGACTCATGGGTGGAAGTTAAAATACCCGTAGAGCAAAAAAAGGAGGAGCAGTTCTAGGGTTGGGTCAGTAATCCAGGGAAGGAGTGGAGTGGGTGGGGAGGGGACAGAGACAAAGGGAGGAAAGTCTAGAGATACCAAATAGGAAATGGACTGAGCAGGAATTCAGTATACAGGAGGAGAGGAGGATGCTCAGGGTTCTGCCTGGCATAAATGGTGTGAGCCTCAAGTACACCAGAAAAACCTAGGGACAGACCAAATTTGAGAAGAAGACTCTTGAGCTTGCTTTCAAACCTGTCCTGCTCCATAAGCCTTTGTTCTATCAAAGGGGGGATTTAGGTTAGCAGCTGTGCTCAGCAGTCTTGCCTCGGGCTATAAATGTTTTGTAATTGAAACCATGGATTTGGATGAAATTACTCAGACACAGCAGAGAATTAGAATAAAGGAGGGAATGTGGCCAAAGCTTGAAGACTCCTACACTTAATGACGGGAAGACACTCAGCCTGCCAAGGAGAAGAGCAGCCAGGGAGCTGGTAGGGCCAGGAGAGCAGTGCGTGAGGGACAGCGAGAGGCGGTCCACAGTGCCAGGACCAGCAGGCTTGGAGTCCCAGACCACATACCCACTGCCAGAGACAGGCATGGTGGTCACTACCGAGTCCGCGAATGGTTTTAGAGGTGTTGCGGGGGTGGAAGCCAGAAAACTGAGACTGGTTAGTGAGATTGGAGAAAGACATAACATTGCTTTAGAAATTTGAGTGTGAATCTGGAGCAAAGGCAACAGCAGAACTACCAGAGATTTCTAGGTTCCTGTCCGGAACCTAGTTCTTTTCAAAAGGAGACATTGGGTAATTCTGTAAACAAATGGAAAGGATTCATTTGGGAGGCTGAAGACGGGAAAGAGGAGGTGAGAAAGAGATGAGATTGAAGTTCAGGTGGAAATAGTGAATGATTTATCAGTCTCATCTACTCGTCCGTCTTCTAAACATTTATAAGTCTGTATTCACAATTTCAATTTATGTCTATATTTCACAAATTAAAAGTGTCTTGAAGATTTAAATTTTCTCCTTTTAGCTCATACTCTTAGCCCAAAGTCTAAAAAAGCACCACTGGGTGGAGGGTCTCTTTATTTAGGTGTGTGACTGGAAGAAATTTTCGTTATTGTTGCTATTAAAATTCAGTACTAGGAAAACATAGTATGCTATTCCTTGATTTGGAAAATCATGAAGGTTAACTGTAAGTTTGTCTTACAAATACAATTATTAAAAAATTACTATTTTGAAATTTGGACCACACAAAACAAAAGCAACTGTTCATTTCATTAAGTAATTCATATTATGTAGTTTTAAGTTGATTATAAAAATAAAGTAGGGTTTTTTGTATATGCAAGTGTTATATTGTACTCAAATATCACATTCATTTCTTCAATAACTATAGAAGGAACCTTGTTCATATTTCAAAATGCAACATTTACACCTTTCTGTTGATTCAAAATCTTTCTTTTACCAAGTTTTACTGTTACCGGTATTGTTTTTGGATAAACACGTGCACTCATTTCTCCAGGCAAACACAGAGGTGTATACAGTCACTTTTAATATTGACATCAGCTTTGCTTTTGAGTAGTAACTTGAATACTTTTAAAAAAAATCTTGGTGAAGGGCTCAGACTGCATCCAGAAAATCTCTCCTGGGAGCTCCATGTAATTACTTAGTGTCTTTGAGGGCCAGAACCACCCGCTTCCTGTTGTCTCTTCCCTGTTGGCCCTAAGATATGAAGGCAGGAGATGCTGCTGCGAAAATGACACGATGGGAAGAACCTACATCAGACTGCAGATTTTTAAGACATTGTTGGGTAGGATTTGCAAAGCTATAATAAGGATTTTGCCTGATCTGAGAACTTAACGGCAGTTCAGGAAACCTGCCAATTTCGATTTTCCCAGGAAATTTGTCCAGAGGTCCTCAGAAGTTTTAGAGTAATTCCTACAGATGTACAATGCTCTTTTTCTGCCAAGAAAAGGAAGAAGAGTCAACTGTGTAAATGTTTGAGATGGACATTTATGGTCCAATGAGATGGACCCTGAGTAGCATTGGTCTGGGGGCATGGAGCTCATCAGTAACTTTGGGGGAAGAATTTCGGTCTATAGAGAGGAATAAAGATGAGCAGAAGGTGAAGAAAACTATAGACTGGCCCCAAAGGGTAGCGGAAAGACAGAGTCATAGATCAGGTATGCTGGGTCAAGGATGCTTTCTTAAAGGGAAGAGGCTTGGGCATATTTAACTGATCATGAAAACTAGGTGGAAGAGAGGGAGAGATTGAAAATGGAAGGTAAAGTTAGAGCAAGAGGAGGGATAGGGTTATCCTATGGATAAAATTCTCTCCTTCGAAGTAGAAGCAGAGAAGAATGTGCAAATCTCAAGTGTCGAGGTCCTGGGGAAAGGTCAGCTGTCACTGGCTTTATTGCCTCCGTTTACCTTGAATGGCCAGATGGGAGCTGTTTGGTGCACCTGAGTAGAAGGCAAGGGGTTAGAGGTGTGGAGCAAAAGACACCGTGTGAAGTAAGTGTAGACAGGTGAGGAGTAGCAGAAGAGGAGCAGTGAGTCCAAGTCAGTTACTGCCCTAATGATTCTCTTTGAAATTGTGACAGCTCGGGCTAATGCTTAGGAAGTGTCGAAAGCATGACATTTGTTCAACTGTTAGAAAAGTTTAAAAAAAGTAAGTGTTCTGATTGAATCAAAAATAAGTTCTACATGCCTGTATCTGCATTTCTAGTATGCTTTTATTTATTCATTGTTTTACTTAAAAGATTTATTATCTTAAAATGTGTTCTGTTTTTGACTACATGATTTTAGGGAGAAATGTTTGGTGATGTGTCTTTATTCCCTTATGTTTCTTTGTATAGTACTAACCATGCATGGCAAGAACAGAGCTAACTGGATTTTTACATTTTGCGTAGACTTGATTCTTTCTGGTAACAATTTTACAGCATAATTAGGCCTGTTGTAGCTTTATTATTTGTTTTTCTCTTAGCTATCGCTTTTCTGGGTCCTTCTTTGCTTGTTGCAAGCCTTCATGGTGGTATGGAAGCTGAATTTGTTGAGTTAATTTCTTAAAGTTATGAAGTTCGGCCATGCATTGACTTGAAGTTATTTGGATGGCATGGCTTTGATATAATGTTATTTCTTCTTTTATTCTTCACTGTTTTCAGAGAAAATATTGGGAGACATGACTCTAGATAGACATCTTTATCCTTTTTCCCCCAAATCTCCTGTTCATTCATTTTAAATGTGACTACATTAGAAAAAAATTAGGCTTATTTGGCCACTTCTTAACATTTTGTTTTATTATGACATATATTTGATCTGTCAATTTATGTTAAAAATAGAATATTTAAGAATGTCTTGTTATCAAATTTCAGTTAAACTTTATTTCAAATTCATATTCCAATAAGCTGTAGTGAAACAGACACACACACATGTACACAACACACACACGCACACAGTCACAATCAATGCAGCAGAACTCAATAAAACAATTAACCTGACTCTTTCCTGGGGCCCCTCCGGTCACGGACCAGGATGGGGAAGGTGCTGGAAGGTGGCTAAGAACTGGAGCTTCATCATCTATACACCCACTCAGTAGGGAGCAGTTCTTCCGTCTACCTCATCGGGTCTAGAAATGACAGTGATCTTTTGTGATGCCACCCACTGACTCCCTGCAACACAGTTTGTCCACGTATATGTCATGTTCTGTCTCATTTAGCTGCAGAGAATGCTAGGAAGTGAGGCAAAGGAGCTCCATGACAGGAGTGGTAAAAATCAGGAAAACAAAGAAAAATACAGAAGTGAGTAACACACAGATTGCAGCCTTAAAGCAGGATCCCAGCCCTGCAACCTGCTCTGTGATGAGCAGTGTTGTGTTTTTCCTATGGAGGAATATAAGGAATGTAGAGTGTACTTTACTTTCTGATACAACATGTTGATTGTTGCTTCGCAGCTGCTTTGGAAATTGACGAGGACTACCCCTTATTTCAGCCCATTTACAGAGTGACGGCCACAGATGAGGATCTGGGTCACGGCGACAGGCTGACGGTAGGTGGCCGCCACTGTGTCACCCATTCATGAAGCCCAGCAGGCTCATGCACGGAGAACCGGGATGTCTTTCAAGAGTAGTTAGCACAATTTATAATTAAGAAGCCTTCAGTGAACCTCACAATGACACGTATGCAATTCATGTTAGTGTTGCAAATAGCATTTTTAGAAGAACTCATGTTCTTCGGTTGTACAGAAAAATCTCATGATGAGTTCTCAAGGTGGAGGGCTGGCGGGAGAGGTCACTGCTGAGAAAAACTGAGACTTTGCCTTTTTGATGCGAATCAGAACTGTTTTACTTTTCTAGCTATTCCAGTGACACATGTGAATGTGATTATGTAAGTGTCTATATTTTTTTCTGATGTTTCGGTACCCTAATTATGCAGTATCTCACTCAATGAGACTTGCTTTTCTCATAGTTGATTCATAGTTGTAAAGTCTTTTAGAGATTTGGCAAAATGAAAAGAACCCATAAAGTTCTATCTGGAGAGTCTAGTGGTGTCCTGGGCTGCAAAAGCCAGCACGCTTGCTATGCAGCTGTTCCTTTTGAAGGTGAACTGAATCCATCGAATGCGTTTCCTTTCGCACCGCAGCATGAAGTCACGGCGCACCCGCTGGCCTAGGGGGTGTCCTCTGATTTAGGCTACCTTATGGCTGGACCCCTGGCTAGTGGATAATCCTGGAGAAGTTGCTAAATCTCTTGATTTCCACTAGTATATATTTTTATGTATATTCCACAATTACATGTATTTTTTCTTTGCTTAACCTTCAGTGATATATGGCCTGCTGTCAGTCAAAGCATTCAAAAAATCTCCATGGAGTGTTCTAAAAATATTTTGTTGTAGACTAGCCAATATGAAATTGTTAAGAAATATGAGCTCTTTCCCATTAGATGACGTCTTTTCAATAGATTAAAAAAACAACAACCTATGGTCCAGCTGAAAGCAGTTATTACCAGTTCTGTCATTCGCAAGAATACTAGGGGAGCAGCAGGTGGTTATTTTAACCTTCATGTTCTAGGAAATACTGTTAAGAGGAGAGAATGAATTTTGGATTAAAAAGAAATCCACAAAAGTCACTAACTTTTATTTAATGAATTTTTACCTCGATTCAAACTACATTTTGTTCAGCTACTTTTGAGAATAGATTTATCTACTTTTACCTCTTTTCAGAAGTGGCGGCAAAAACTACAAGTGAAATGAAAAACAAAATAAATCATAAGCTATATGTTCAACTGTGCTAATATTTGAATATTATTCATGCTCATAATTCTACTTTATTTTGTAATATTTACACTGCAATAATGAGTTTATTTTGTATATTCTTTCAGAGTTGTATTTATTTGTAGGATTAGAATTAAATATTTTGTGAATTATCTAAGTGGTTTTTTTTTTAGTTCTACTAAAAGCCAGCAAATGTTTTGGTTGTGTTGATAGGGTGAACAACTCAACTACTTTCCTTTATCATAAATAACAAAACATCAGTGGTTCTAATAACAGCTAGAACATAAAGAAACAACTGAAATTAATCAGTGTAAAAATAGGAGACATTCTACATATTTGCTCTATTATGGTATCTTAATAATTGTCACACTTTGCATCCGTTTTGGTGTGAGTAACGGATATTTACTTTTCCAGTACACAATTGAGACTCAGTTATCTGGGCCAAGGAAGGGAGCGAACTCTTTCGGAGTGGATGCTATAAATGGTGTTGTCAGCCTGGGAGGAGAAGACACTTTGGACTTTGACAGAGGATACCATGTAATTAACGTATTTATTTTTCTACATAGAGTAAAAGGGAGTTTTCATAATTTTGAATTCTTCATGAAAAATTAAACACCAGTTAATTTAGAGGAAGTGTTAATATCTTGGGTGATTCATTTGAAAGGATTTATGAAGTTAACCAAAAGTCTGGACCCAAGCCTCATGGGTACCCAAGCAAAGGGGTCATGACTTAACTTTTAGATCTACCTATAGAAGTTTAAGGAAAAAAAATATGTCTTATATGTCATTTTTAGCAGGAAAAATCAAATTGGTAAATCATTGCTATTTAACTTTTTCTAAACATCAAAGAAACTAAAAACAGTCAAGGTGGTTTTTTTTGTGTGTTTTTTTTGCTGTACCAGGGATCGAACTCAGGTCCTTGCACTTGCGAGGCAGGTGCAGTGCCTAAATCCCTAGCCCGACAGTCAAGTTTTTACACTGGAACAATTTGGTCACTAACACCCTGACTCACCTAGAGTGTTAAAACACTTAAGTAGCTAAGGTACTAACCTTATAGAAGAATTTGAAACTAATGTCATAGGAAAGAAGATGATTTGGGGGAGCTCTATAAGAAATGTAATTTAAGGAAAGCATTTCAGGCTGATTTTTTAAAATTTGGGTGAAAAATGAAGTTTATGTAAGTAGGAACAACTGCCTAGAAAGAAACCAGCTACATAGCTCCCGAGTTTGTGTTCACACAACAATGAGTTGTGAGGTATGAGAGATAAAGGAGTCTATAATCATGAGCATCCCTACTACTATTGAAAAAAAATGTCTATTTCCAGAAATGCCTCCACATGGAATAACTCAGTGAGGGACCAAGGGGAAATATAAGACATTGTAATAAAAATAGACAATTTACTGCTGATTCATTACCTAGAAGAAAAGAAGAATCCATAGTCGATCCTGGTCTCAACTTTCTAGTTTTAAAGAATGTACATAAGTGGTAGCCGGAAGTCAATGGAGTCTATTCAAATTCAATTTGTATTTTGGACATTGGAGGATGGTGCAGAGGCCAATGATACAGAGCATTTAGAAAGCTTGACTGTTAAGAGTCCAAGACGAGATGAGGTGGAGAAGGCATGCAGGCTGTATGGATGAGCCCTGTGGATAAGCATTTCAGATTTCTACTGCTGACTCTTCTGGAGCTACTGCTACTCACACATTCAGTAAACTTCTAGCAAATCCTTCAGTCTGTTTCATCGTTCCATTAGTGCCCATGACCCACTGTATAAGATTTGACGCGTGGTCACATGTCCCAGAGATGGAAGTTTGGGACGGTTGTGTGAGACTTGACGCAGCCTGGAGTGCTGTAATTGCTGGGGTTGCTGCATGCTTGCTCCAGATGGATGGATCACGTACTACCTTGCAATGGGTAGCTTTTCCTTATTGTTTTCTCCAAGGCTACACTTGCTAATATGAATGAATGTCTAGGGGCTGAGAAGGGTGACAGGTAGACAAGGGACACATTTGTGGTCTAAAGATGTTCTCATCTCTTCAAAAATTACATCACATCCCGGAGTGGCCCCTGGTCCTGTTTGTAGGGGTTAATGCCAAACAGCTGGCTTTGCCAGTAGTTTTCAGTGCATTTGACTTTGGGTTAACAAGTGATTCTAGAATTTGTTCATAGTTTTGGTTGAATTTCATCTATATTTAGGCAAGCAGCCAAGTTACACAGAGCTCTGAATGAAATTTAATGGCCTATACAATGAAGCTATTTTGAAATTTACTACTAATCCAGCTAAAAAAGCACTTATATTTTCTTTACTTAAAAGAAAAACGAAGTGTTTCTAACTGGCAAAAAACCCCCACCTTGACAGGAAACATCATGTAGTAGTATGTCCATTACCAAATGGTATATTATAAAATTTCTAAAAAACTGTTTTTCAGGTATTCCAGCTTACATTGAGAGCAACAGACACCGCAGGCCTGTTCTGCCAAGGGATGATAATTATCAAGATTAGAAACATAAACGACGAAAGGCCTCGATTTGAGTAACCATGTTTATTTCAAAGTTGTAACCACAATCGTTAAAGTAAACTTTTCACATAAATTGTGAATAAAAATAATGAATATGTAAGCTGTATAAGAACATTTTATGATGTTCTGTTAAAACTGTATGATTAGATATCCATAATGCACATGCTGATCAAAAGTGAAATATGCATTAGAAAGTACTGCAAAGCAAATTTGGAAGTGATTAGCATGTAACATGGTTAAAATTTTTGGTGTGCCTTTTTCTCCCTTTGGTTTCTTTCCCAAATTTGTTCTAAAGCTCTTACATTTCTCTTTAATAGCTACAATAATTTTAAATAAAAACTTGAACTTAAAACATAGTTTAGAATGCTTAAAGTATTTTAATTTTCATGTTCCTAAAGTATAATTGTAGCATTCAAAAAAAATGTTTCCAGATTGTAAGTGCAAATTCAGATGTTTTTCTATACTTGAAAATGTGATAATTAGATGTATTATCACAATCTAATAGTGATCAGATATTTCCCTTTAGATCCATAAAAATGAAAATGGCAGTTTTCAAATTACTTTTCTCCTATTAGCAAATTTCATCTCTACACGTGACTAAGAAGAGTAGCTCACTGAGTGAGACCCACAAACTCTGTGTTTATTATCTGAAAAGCAGAGGCAGATCTGGAGCTTAAGTGTCCTTCACCTGTAGGAACAGCTGCCCAATGGTCTGCCTGTTTGGAGGCAGAGGAAACATCACCGTTGGGATGACTATTCTGTTACTGTCCTTCCTTTCATGAGAGTGAACTTACTACTTTGACTCAAGTAGTAGAATTCAATACTAGACATTATAAGCAGTCCCAAAATTGCCAAAAAGGTTGTCTCCAGATATTTTTAATCTCTTGAGGTATAGCACAGTAAGTAACAATTGATGAGATTAAAAAGTTCAGAAGGTAAGTTAGGCAGTTCCTGTTGTGTGTGAAGGAAGACCCACGCTGGACTCCCATGACTGAGAAGGATGCTTTTGGGGATCCTCCTCACCATTCCCCTACCTTCTCCTTGGACCTTACATTCCTCTGAAGTCTTTCTTGCAGCTCCCTCCAATCCCCAGAACTTGTGTTCCTTCCTCTTTAGATTGGTAGTAGTCATGGGATTGATTACACACCATCACATTGACGTCTACACTGCACTGCCTCTTAGCAGTGAGCTCTTGCATGTCATGAGCTGGGGCTTAGTCACATGTGTGTGAACTGGCATGACACATGGTAGCTCATCAGTAAGGAATGGCTCAATGGAGGGATGAGGAAGACAAAGATTTAAGTTTCTGAAATGTTCTAGAAATGACCATGGACTTCATAGATGACTTAAAGAGATGAACAGTAAAATTATAAAAATTTTGATAGCTTGCTCTAATGAGTTATTTGGACAGCATTTCATTACACCAGACAAGAAGATAAAAATGAATATATTATATCCCCTATGTGTAATTGTGAACTATTCCATACACTGGATATTTGGAGTAATAGAGGGCCACTATCCCATTCTGTTTTCACTTTTCCTCTCTTTTGTCATGATATCTTTGATGTCTGGTTTCATACCCAAGACTGTATGATTGAAAACTAATGTTTATGCAAAAAAGAAAACTATGTAACTGCACGCCACCGATAAATTTCATACATTTGACTAGATTTGGAATAGGTCATCATTATTTGAAAATTGTACGTGTAAGAATTTGCAAATTTGTATCATCAACATTTTTCCATCACCATTTTTCCATTTAGAGCATTTCCTTTGGACTCCATTAATGTGACTGAAAAGAAACCCGTTGGAGAAATTGTAGCAAGAGTAAAAGCGACAGATCCAGATGAAGACAGCAGCATCACTTACTCCTTTAAAACTCAGCAGGAGATGTTTGGCTTGGATGCTTGTAAGTTTTAGATAAATACTTGTAGCCTGCTTTGGCTAAACATTCCCTATCTAATCTCATTCCCTTTAGAATCTGGGCTGGCAAAACTGGCCTTGCAAAATTAAACATGGAGCAGGAAAACCAAAAAAACATGTGGCGTTTATAGTGGCTATTTTTCTTCTTATAAAAATGGCATTCTTTTGAAACAAGGAGTGACATAGACCGTGCTTTTATAACTGGCCACCAGCTTTCAAAGATAATTGATACAAACAGTTCTGTGAAATCCCTGTAAGCCGCAGGACACGGAAGCCTAGCTGTCCCCTCACTTGGACTTCTCTTGTGTAACTGGCTGTTGGTTATGGGTATATCTCTGTCTATGTGGACAGGATTACTCTTCCGAAATTCTGCTCTCTTATGAGCTATCTTGGTACCATAGGTCCAAAGAAACAGAGGCACCAGGCAAACAGAAGCAGGGGGATTGGTTGAGTAGCCTCTGAAAGGTTGCTGTGTCTGTTGCTAGAGTGCGATGTCCACGGGGCCGGAGTCAAGGCGAAAGGAAGGATAGGAGGTAGGGCATTCAGGGTGGACGAGAACACAGAAGCGCGTGCTGGACCGCTGCTCCAGTGTTGTCTGGAACTTCTGTTAGTCCTGCCTGCCTCTGGCCTCGGAGGCCTCATGCCCGTGGGAGCTGGGGCCTTTGGTCACAGGGCTGATGTATGCATTTGTTCAGTCAGCGACGCGGGAAGACCTAGAGTAGCAAGTAAGGTGGGCACAGGCTCCTGCCAACAGTGCAGCGTGGACCAGCCCGAACTCGGGAAAGAAGCTAAAAGCTTCTGTCCCTTTCTAGACTCCATGATGGCCACAGATCTCCCCGAGGGCTGGACAATGCCAGAAACACAAAAGATAGAGTTCTGGGGAATATAATTTGGCTTAGTAACATTAACACTTCAGAAAGTCAGAGTACTGATCACCCACTACGTGAAATAATTTATTTGAATCCTTAGAGTTGTAGGCAATTTATGCATTTATCTTCAAAATGTACATTTTGGGGAGAAGAAACTAGCTAAGGGAAGTATAGGTGAGACCGAGGCCGAGTGGGAGTCACGAGGCCGTTCGGGAGGAGGTCACCGTACAGGAGGCCAAAGCACGAGAGCAGACGTTGGGGAAGGCACGTTTTGTGCCGGGGCTGAATGCTCATTTCTACCTCTGGAAATTTCCCTAGGCTTGAACCTCAAGCTCACTTTCCGTCTTTTTAAGGGATGAGATTAGCTTAATGGCAGAGGCAATGAAGATTAGGATTTTAACATGGTTTGGCTAGTTTTTCAGGCGAAAAATGCCAGTAACTTTGTTGTTTTAATAAAGCTAAAACAGAATGGTTCGTGTTTGGAATTTTTCAAATCAGGAAGCTTCCTGTGCTCCATGAACAACAACAACATACTAACAATTTAGAGACTTGGGGGAAGTGGGACAAAAAGTTTTAAATGTGTAATCATTTTTAGGCATGAGCATAAGGTAAACAGAAGGTTTTAAAGAAATAATTTCAGTGGATGTATAATAGCTAAATAGCACTTTCTTCCACATGGAAAAATAAAGTAAGTGAATTAAAACTTCATCCACGTAAGTAAACTAACAGACTTATTTACTTGAGATCAGTCATTTTTAATTTATTGCTCTCATTAGCTACAGGAATAATTACTCTTCTCCAGCCTTTGAATCTTGACAACCCAAACAGCTCCAAAGCCTACTCCTTGGAGATCCAAGCCACAGACACTGGAAACAATACCGGCACGTACGCATTCACCGTGTGGGTGGAGAGTGCAGACGATGCCATCTCCTGTGACCCAGGCTTTCTAACAGGTAGAGTTCAGTCAGTTTTATTGACAAAACTGAAGAGACAGTGATGCGGCAGCAGTATTTTAAAAATATTATCGTGTCAATAATTGTTCTAGAATTGTAGTTTGTTTAGATTTGTGAAGGAAAAGTTTTAAAAAACTGAATGAAATAAGAGTCGTAGCACAGGCCTGAGAGGAAGGGAATTGGAGTTAATGAACCTCTAATTCAAATTCTAATTATTTCTTTCTGCAATGGCAAAATTATTCTAAGTTTATCTGTAACATAAATCAACATGTAAATCTAAATAATAAAGCATAATTTTCACCTCCTAATTTGTCAAGGTATAAAAATAATACATCAAAAAGCAGCACTGGGCCAGGGATTTAGCTCAGTGGGCCTGCCGCCACCTGCCTGCCAAGTGCAAAGTCCCGAGTTCAATCCCCGGTAACCCCCCAAAAAGCATCATTGCTTGAGGAATGAAGAAATTAGCCATTTTTAAGATAGGAATTTTGAAAGGTACAGAATACCATTTTAGTAAATATTTACCTTAAATACTGATTATAATCTTTGTCCCAGTGTTTCCATTTCTTAGATTTATGAAAGTACAGAATATATAGTTAAGATGTATTGCAGAATTTGTAATAGTGTAATATTGGAAGTAATCCAAATGTCTAGTAGTGAGAACTTAACGATAAGGTGGTATATAGATTTGATAGTTAGCCATTAAAAATTATGTGTTCAAAACACAATAAACAAGAGATGATACCTAACATAAACTCTAAATAATTTCCTTATTTTTGTGTACAATAATGTGATGTTGATAATTATAAACACATACATTATTTTATACAGAATCATTTTTGGAAGATTACAGTAAATTATTGTTTACTAACTTTTTAATAAACATGCTCTACTGTTAATTTTTCTTAAATTAAAAATTCTACATTTAGTTATACAATTTCAGCTTCTTGAATTAAAATCATTACTTCTAATAGTACGTAATTTGAGGTTCACATGTCTCAATTTTTAAGTCCATTTGATTTTGTTCCCAAAGAATACTCATTTATATTGGTGTTCAGATATATGTTTCAGTAGATTTAAAGTGATACACAGAGGTAGTTTTGGTATGATTAAAATAGATATGAAGGGAGGGAGGGAGATGGAGGTTCATGTTTGTGGAGACAGGATCTTTTGGATCATCGTGAAATAATATGATGTTCTTTGTGATTTCCTCTCAGTACCCCCAAACTTTAGTAAGCGTTAAAAAGATACACATGGATCTCAAGAAGGTCACTCAGGCCTGATTTCCAGCACAGAGTCGCTGTCCCTGGGTGAACTTCTCAGCCTGCTAAGATCATGGTCCTCTTCCTTTCCATCATGTGGATTGGGCCCTGGGCTCAGAGAAACAGGAAAATAATTCATTACCCAATCAATGCAGTCTAAGTCTGCGGAACTCTGTGAAGTTACTTATAAAGAATAGTCTTATGATTTGACACACATGTATTCAATTTACTTACTGTGTTTAATTATCGAGTTGCTCTAATTAACCAGAGTAAATGACTAAATTAAGAGAATCTGCTTCCTCAAGTCCAATCTGAAGCAAAGGAACAAAATAACCTTGTCCTGTTCACACAAACATTGTTCCATGACCTTCTTAGACATAGACAAGTATGAAGTTTTGCAGGACTACCTAATGCAAGATTGACTGGACTTGCTGTCCAAGACTGAAATGCTCAGTAAGCACGAACCCTTCTTTTGATAAAGATATCATTTGTAGAATCTCACAGCAGAGGAAATAACTGCCAATCCTTTAAATGGATTTGCTTCCATGTTGACACTGGGGTGGGGGGGGGGGACAGACTCGCAGGGGCATTTCTGGAAGGAAGGCAAGGAGCAGTGTGTGGAGAGGGAAATTAGCACTTGCCTTGGTTTATAAGATGAGTCCTGTGAAATGTTTAACCCTCAGAACCACGGCCTGGCAGAGGATGGACTTTATCCACACTGCACAGGTGGGACATCAGTGGAGAAGTGCTCAGAGGTCTCTGTCGTGCTCTACTTTTTGGACATTCTTGAGAAAATGAGTAAAATCCTCACATTCTAACATAACAGAATGAAAGCTGAGATGCTTTAGCGACACTGATGTTGTACCAGACACTGAGATATCATCTCCCCTTCCACACACTAGTCCAAGACTTAAAAATTGAGGCATATGAACCTCAAATTTTGTTAACTCTTTCAACGTGAATGTTAAAGCAAATATGCATTTTTTAGTTTCCAGTTTTTTCTTGAAACAAACACCTTAAGAAAACTATATGAAGAACAAGAAACTAGAGACACTTATAGCTAAATGGATGAATAATGAGGCCATACTCATGTATGTGTAAATGCATATCTGTATACATGTGTATACACATGTGTAAATACTGAATAGTTTCTGTGATGTGAGAAACTGAAAGTGTAAATAAGGACTAAAATGATTGAAATGAATAAGTGATTGTTTGAAATAGGAAGAAAAGGTCCGAAGGGGTAGGGGAAGTGGGAGAAAGGAAAGAAGGGAAAGGAAAAATTATAAGAAAAGGAAAAATGGAAACAAAGTCTATGTAAATAGGGAAGGGAGCACAGGGAATGGGGAAAAATAAGAACCAAGATAAATCATGTACAGGCACAAGCACCCAATGATAAGTGTAAATGTATTATATACCTAAAATGTACCAGTAAAAGAATTTAAGCAAAAAAAAAAGAGGAAAGAAAGAAAACTATATGAAAGACAGGCACAGTGTACTGTGGTCTCAGTACAGGGGTGCTGAAGCAGGAAGGTCCCTTGCATCCAGGAGTTCAAGGTAATCTTCACAATAGAGGGATACCCTGTGTTAAACAAAAATAACCAGAATAACTGAAGTAGAAATTCTTGCAGGGTGAAGACTCTTAGCCCCTGTGTGAAGCCAACAGTGGCAGGAGAGTGCTTTAGTGTAAGTTGTCATTCACAGCTGATGTATTGTCCAGGTGTGTCCCTGTCTGTTCCTGAAGATGTCCCTGCCTTGACCTTTATATACATGATTCTTTCAAGAGACCCAGATCCGGGACAAGAAGTTGAAGTAAGTTTTTAACTATCACTTTTTATTTTTTCAAATTTGATTAAAATATCGGGTGTGTAATTTTCAATGAGCAAACAATGACTTCATCAGGGTTTTAATTAAAGTCTTTCATTTTACAATGAATATTGAAGTGAGAGAAGGAAGATGAACATTCAAACATAGTAGTGTAGCATAAGAATGGTATGTCCTGAAATGGAAGCAATAGACCTAAAATGGTCTGACATTGTTTGAAAAACTAGAGCTGGTATATTCATTAGCATTTATCTGATGACATTTATACACACACAGAATGTTCTTTACATTGTTAATTCCTGTTTATTCATGCTACACAGGCATATTTTCTGCATGATACACATAATTTGAATAAAGGATATTTTAGATTTTGAGATTATTTCTGGTTTCAGCAATTCTTTATAAGAAATAATGAATTAATAAGTAATAGATGACAAAATGGTTATAGCTTAAGAGGGGGTAAAGAGAAATTTAAAATAATTTATTCATCATTATTTTCTCAGAAATTTTTATGGTATAATATGAGCCATAATCAAATTAAATTTTTAAGAAAAATGATTTCTTGATTATATATTATAAATTATATTAATATATTGGAATATTTTGCCTTAAATGTAGTGACTTAGTCAAATTCTCCATAGAACAGACTTAGATATTTTTTCTACTTGTTCATGCTTGTTGTAAAAATATTGGCTTATTAATATCATTTGGGAATATTGTTGAAGCTAAAATTTGAGGGAACTGCTTTCTGGAGAATTTTGTCTCTATGTAATTTTTATGGTCACCTGATTATAATGAAGCATTCATCAGCATTATTGGTTCACAGGAGTTTTAAACCGAGTTTAAAAGCCAACATCTTTTCCCCTTGCATTGTTCTTCTTTGTGTGGTTTTAATTTTTGTGTGTGTGTTTGATAATAAAGGTATTTAAAAAAAGAAAGCCAACATAGAGGAGATGGAAGTGCTCGATTCCCAAGCTAGAACCTCCCTGTGTGTGTGAGTGTGTGTGCGTGTGTGTGTGTGTGTGTAGAGGAAAGGTCAGGCCATGGAATAATGTGTGTTGGCGGTGTAGGAACATATGTACAGGGTTAGGGTAGGACAAGCATGTATGTGTAGGATGGCTGACCCCATACATGCCAATTATATGTTCACATGTATACTTTCTACAAGTGAAAATTGTTATAAAATTCAAATTGCATTGTAAAATCCATTGGGAAAGAACAACACAACAAAGATTTGGAAAATGATAATTATAGTAAATCCAAAATCATCCTGAAAAAGGAAGAAACAGTTTTTTTCATAAGAAATGTTTAAGGAATTTTCGTCTAACACAGGCCAACTTTGGTTGTTCACTAATGAACAACTGAAAGTAAGGTAATAAGCCCATCAAATGGCTGTCGTGTCTTTTTAGAAATGGCACTGGGTGTCACACCTCCCTGGTTTGATTGTGTTTCTCTGAGCCAGAATCTGCATGTAAATTTTTTTACAAGTTAGTTTCTTTGTGGAGTCTTTTCAAAACCTTTAATATTCATCTTGAACACTGGCCCTTTTATTAACAGGGATAATAACAATGGATATTCCTATGTTGATGTCCATAAAAACATCTTTGGACATAAAAATACATTCTTTTTGTCAGACAGAAAATCAATACAGAGATGAGATCAAATGATTTCTTCCAAATAATTCAGCGCATCTACCGCCTTTAGATACACTTCCTGAGTATGCAATAGGGAGGGATGCTTTTTATATTGGAAAAAGCTGTAAATGCAACAGCAGAAACTAAACTAATTATGAAACCAATGATAGCTATTTTACCGAAAATGCTCTAGTACTTAAGCACAAAAACCAATGGAAAAAGCATAGCTAAATATGTGAAAGAATGTGCACATTGTTTTGAAGTCTGGAACTAAAGAGTAAGTTCAGATTTTATTTATGGGCACTGTCTTCACAAAATTAATTTTGGTATGGCTCTTGCCAAATAATTGCATCAAAACTGTCAGTTCAAAATTCATGCTTTTTCACTAATGTATTAACCATGTTTATGTGGTTTTCTTCCTAAGTTTTTAATACTAAATTCTTCAAGTAATGCCACTACCTATTTTGCTTTGGATTCATTGAATGGTGTCATTTCTAAAACTGCTGAGCCTCCTTTGGACTATGAAACAAATCCTAAGGTGAGACTTAGTGTGAAACACAGTATTTAAATATTCAACAATTTGAAATAATCATTAAAATTTACCTAAATGGAAACAAAAGTTACTACATTTAAGTAATACCATTTTTGCATTATCTAGAATAAATACATACTTATTTTAAGAAAATAAATGTAAAAGCTTATTTGTTTCATTTTACTTTTTATTTATACTTGATTGAAATATCACTTTTGTGTGTGCTTCTTCTGAGGGTGTACATAGAAGATAGCGAATAGATTGTCCATATTCAAAAGCCTAGAACTATGGAAATGTTATGTGTGGTTTTAAAAGTTACATTCCTTTAGTCTTGAATTCTATGGAGAATTGCATCTATCTTTGCCTTATTCGACTGTGGAGGCCTGGCTTAACCTTTCTTTCCCTCAAACCTCAGTCAAATATCAAGTTTGCAAATAATTGGAAAGAAGAAGTTTATAAGGAGACAGAGAACAACACAATTTGCTCTTTCCTAACAAATTGTTCTGGGAAATGAGGCCATTAAATTTCAAGTGTGTTCTGTATATTTTGAATATTTTTCAGTGTTTCCAGTAATAGAATTATAAGACATTTTAAAAACAATTTGAAAACCATGGCTTCTTAAATTACAAATTATTTAAATAATTTGGCTAGAAATTTTCTTATCATGTGAGAGTTAAAAAATAAAACAAAACAGCTACTTTTCTGGATTGGGTCTCATAGCCAGCTTTGCTATATCATTCAGATTGCCTTCATTCTTTTTGCTTCTTTGTTCTTTCATATAGTGTTCAGGATTAACTTTATTAAAAAGTCTCATTGACATTTTTATTTTAATTGCATTGAATTTGTAAATTACACTGAAGAAAACAGGCATCTTTGTCATTGATAACCTTGGAAGATTCACTCATTCATTTAGAACTCTAAATCCTTCAATAACATTTTCTATGTTTTTTATCCATAATGTTCTTTCACATCATGTATATGCTATTCCTAGACATTTTGGATTTTATTGCCGAGCATTTATTTTTAAGTGTTTTCCATGGTTATAAATGAAATTATTAATTTTGTTATTTTAATCTTGAAAATAGCAACATTGTAAAATCCTTTTTTGATTCTAATAATTCATAGATGATCTTTTATTTTCTGTTTTATGTGTTCTATGTTATTTCCATAAAATATCTATGAAAAATGACAGCTGTTTTTTCTCTCTAATCCTTATAATTTTTTATTTGTTACATGCTTTACTTTTCTGATGAGGACTTCCAGAACAATGTTTACTAGAAATGGTGTTAGCAGGAATCCTTATTTTGTCATGATTTTCAAAGATATTGTTTGAAAGTTTCAAATAAGAATGGCGTTTGCTGTAGGGTTTTGGTAAGTCATCTTGACTGAATAAAGAAAACTTCATTTATTACTAGTTTGTTAACTTTTATCAGGAATTTGATTTTGATTTTATAGTCTTTTCCTCCATCTTCTCAGATTACTGTGTAATTTCTTTATCTTTTTCTATCAATACTCTGTGTTACTGTAAAACATTTTCTATGATTATCCATCCTTGTGTTCAGGCATGTAATCAATCCCATATGAGATATTTTTCAATATAGATTACTAAATCCAATTTATTAATCTTTTAATTAAATTTTGATACTTGAATTCTGGTTAGCTATCCTGCTCCCAGCTATTACTCACAGTGCTTTGTATATTCAATTTATATTTATTTCCCAGCTTGAGCTTATCTTTAGAAGAGCTTTCATGTAGGAAATCTATTTGGGCAATTTTGAGGATTTGTTCCTCCAGAGGATTGATTGATTGATTACATGTGACCTGGGTCAGTTTAGACGTTAATTTGATGTCTTGGTACTTCTCAGACCACATAATTAATAGGACATTAGGCCCTCTCTCTCTCTCTCTCTCTCTCTCTCTCTCTCCCTCATAATTTCATATCAGGAGTATTCTGGAAGGATCGGGGCCAGTTATTTTACTCTGTACATCATTCTGAGCTACAAGCAAACCTCTGCTTGATAGACTGGCTCCCTCCTTCGGTTTACATGGCAGTCTTCTCCATTAGAATGTAATTTCTGCCAAAATAAAGTTATTTTAATTTAGTCTTTATTTCTAGAATATTGCACCTTACATCAAATAATCAGTATTCAAGGAAGAGTTTTTTAGTAACAGCATGAACTCTAGTTACTGGTTCAAAAGCATTTTCTTCACTATTCTGCATTCCAAATTACCCTTGTTGTCAACCTTACCCTTACTTCTAAGAGGTAGCTTTTTGCATACACAACTTAGACATACTTCTCTTACTGTATAGGCTTTCTTGTTTGCTTATTTTGTTTCTAAATAAATAATCGATACATACTTTTTTGCATAGTAATTTACTTAAATGGTAATGTTGTTGTGAATGTCAAATTTTAGTAAACCTTCCTTGTGATCTTCAATTTCTTCTTACTTAATTTTAAATATTCTTGCCTTTGAAGGCTCAATAAGGTACAATTTTATCAGATTCAATGTATTTTGAAGCGATTACGTGTACTCATTATTACAGAATTAAATTTAATTTAAAAATTTAAAACATTTGCTGATTTCATTATACCTAGTTATTAACTTATCAGGCTACATTTCCTAATCATTTGGAGCACTGGAATATCACTTCTTTAAATAAAATTTTACATTTTATGAAATTTATAAAATATCTCAGTCTTTCAAAACTTTCCAAGATTAAGATGGTTGTTGAGCTTCACAGATTTTTTCCCCTAAATCATGAAACAATTTACTTCTTTAGTATTATATTTCAACAAATTTTAATCTCAGATTTTACCTTAAATGTAGTATGCAGAAACCTACTAAAATAGGACCCAAGCTCCCTAAGAGGTGGAAGGCAACATCAGTAGCAGAAACTGTACAAGAGTATGAACCATCACCTCTTTCATCAAATGATCTTCAGGTGTTTGGGGAATTGTATATTTTTATGCTCCCAAATTTTAAAGTACATTGCAATTTTACTTTTTGTTTTTCGTACCGGGGATCGAACTCGGGTCCTTGTGCTTGCGCAGCAGGCGGTGAAACCACTGAGCTAAATCCCCTTTAAAGCATATTTTATGAAAAGAGAAATTGTATATTCCAAGCACCGGAGAAGTTGTGTCTTTCCTTGTCTATTGCAGCATTTCCAGTTCGTGGTCGCTGTGAGAGCCCGGGGCAGAGGCCCCACGGAGTCCTGCGTGGGTACGGTCACCCTGCACATCCAGGACGTCAACGACGAGAGCCCCGTTCTCACGTGAGCCTCGAGTCCTCCAGTACTTAGAAGCGGGGATTTTACCATGAAACTGCTATAACAGCATAAAGCTCAATGTTTTACATTATTTCCATTCTAAATTTTCTCTAGCAAATGCAAAGCAGTCTAGATAGCAAACTTCTTTGAACTCTATCTTGATGCTTTTTACCTGCAGTGAAAGTCAACTCCGTTTACTCTTTGCTCTGAAAACTACAAAAGATAATCAGGTTTTTTTTGTTGTTGAAATAGAATTCAGTTTCCACTTCCTGGTATTTATTGTAAATAAAATATTATAGAGCATGTACATCGTTATGTTCATATTGTGAAATCGATGTAGCCACTGGAGAGAATTTGGATGATAAGTACTTGCTGGCATTGAAATGTTTCCATATTTAATGAATATGAAAGGCAAAAGTGATTTGTGCGGTGGTGGTAATATGTTCTTATCTGGAATGCAGTAAAGTTTACTGGTCAGTAAAAGGGACTACAGAGGGAATGTAGGTTAAAATATTAAGTTCATTTTGTAATAGATAATCATTCTCTAGTATGGGTAGCAATTTACAAATGGTCTGAAGGCACTAGCTTTAAGCTGCTACTGTACATACCATATGAAATTTAAAACATTTACTGTGTGACATAGATGAACAGAGACATTTGTTTACACTGAGCAATAAAAATATCCCTTTCGTCCCACAGATACATGCCGGACGCTCCTCTACATATTCACGAAAATGTGCCGCTTGGCACGAAGCTGGTGACGTTAACAGCGACTGACAGAGATGCAGAGGACTCGGTGCGCTATGAGTTTGTAGGAACACACAAAGAATTTTTTATAAATGAAGGTATAATGATTTTTGTGGCTAGTCATTGCAGAAAGCATAATATGAAGTGTTTTTCACCAGTTAAAAATAAGCCTGATTGTTATTCTATCAGGAGGAAACATCTGTGACATACCTGTCAGTGCACTTACCATGTTTACGTGGAGTAACTGTACCTACTCCTTCCTTCTCTGTGTGTGGAAAATATCTGCACAACCGGCTTCTCCAGAAGACTCTGGGAGATTCAGACCCACAGCAGCGTTTCCCAGCACCACACTGTAGGATTTTTCCTCTGAGAAGCAAGCTTTCCCATGGAAAACAGAATGCTAGTTAATGTAGATTGAATATCTATTGTGGATCACATGTTCTCGAGAGCATGGTGTGTACGTAACGATGCCTCTGTGATTGTTCTGTCCCAACTCCCATCTAACAGGCAGCATCTCGGAGGAGTTCTCAGACTCAAACTCACACAACTAATTTTGGTGGCAAACCTGCACTTGGAATCAGTCTGCCTGATTATGACACCTGTAATGCTATACACCTTCCCCGTGACCCGGAGTCAGGAGTTCATACCTCTAATCATGTGTGCATAAAGCAAGGAAAGCAATATGTCTGCTGCTAAGAGTGGTTGTACTGCCAGCCGTGGTGGCGGTGCCACTGGGCCTGCCTAGGCTACACTGTGAGTTCAAGGCCAGCTTGAGTGGGATCACTAGTGAGACCCTCTCTCAAAATAAACAAAAAAATTAATGTATTTTTCCTTATGTGAAAAAAAAACAGGCTTGAACACATATTGTCCCCCGCTGGGAGTCGGAATGTGACAGGGTGAGGTTAGCCCTGGGGTGGGGGAGCAAGACCAGGGCATGGGGCTGGGGCAGGGCTGAGGGAGCAGCGTCCCCACCTGCAGGGGACTGAGAGAATCACTACGTGAAAGAAAGAGGAAGCCCAATTTCTCCTGCCAGAGATGTGATTACAATTGCAGAGCATGAAAACATGAGGGTGAACCATATGGGAACAGATTAAAGTTGGCACCATCAGAATGAACTTAGGGTTTGCATTACATGTATTTGTACAAGTGTGTATAGTTACACAAATACTGGTGGAAGCATAGCGTAGACACACACAGACGCATGCATGTGGAGTCTGTGTCCTCATAAGAGTAGCAGAGCTTGGAAGCATGATACTACAGTGGCAATGGCCATGCATGCCTGTTACTGAAATATGACTTCTCAATGGCGTTTTCCTCACAAAAGAACATTAGCAAATTGCTTTCTGTGGTTGCAGCAGTTAAAACATATGAAAAGCCAGAAAGCAAGAATATATTCAAAGAATGGCAAAAAATGTTAGTGAGATACAGAAATTACCTAGAATTAGATCCCCCTACCCAATGCTAGGACAATTTGCATATCAAAATAATTGTGTATAGAACCAGCCAAGATGCCCATGGCAGATGCATGGGTAGGGAGATGTGGTTTATGTGTACGGTGGGTGCTCCTCACCCATCAGCAGAAGGATGCCCGCAGTGGTGGGCTGGGATCACTGTGTTAAGTGAAAGAAACTAGATGTAGAAGGCCATCTCACATTCTCTCACTCATTTGTGGAAAGTGAGAAGGTAATCTCACAGGAGAATGCTGGGGTGCATGGAAGGGGTGGGAGGGAGAGGGGATGGACAAAGTGAGCTGAGGAAACTGAGAGGTGGATAGGAGGAATTAGCCCTGGTTTTCTATAGTACAGTCGAGTAACCTCAGGTTACAACAGTGTGGTGCATTTCACATCAGCTAGACCAGCACAGAAGTTTCCAGTGTATACAGGTGATTAACACTGAAGGAGATGAAAGTGCTTATTAACCAAATGTGCTCATTGTACATTGCTATGTGCACGTAACTATCATACCATGATACACTCTCAGAGTGAGTATATATCAATAAAATTATAAATCCTCATATTTGTAGACTATGACCCACCATATAAAATCAGTCACCTTGAGTCCATGGAGACATATATATGTGTATAAATTGAGAGTTTGAGGAGGAATAGAATGTTTACATAGTTTCAAAATTCAGTAATAGTGGTAGATACATGATTTTCCCTTTAGTTTCATGTTTCTGCCTTATGTGATTAAGTGTTTTGTTTAAGGAAATATGTATTAAGACCTATTCCTTCTTGTTAGAGAAATGTCTTTTATATAATTATATAATTATTGTAATCCTTTTTTACTTTGAAGTAAAAATTGAATCGTGTCAGTTAATATAGTCTCAGCATATTTTGTTAAGTCGATGCTAGACTAGGATACCTAAGTGTGTAATTTTTCATTTAATCTATTTCTATTTAATTTTTTTATATTTATCTTATATTTGTTATATATTTAAAAGATTTGTATAATTTTCATTAGATAAATTTAAAAAGTCTTAGATTTTTTAAAAGACAGAATACATCTCAAAAAAAAGCAAGGTAAAATAGTAATTTAGGTACGGAGCATACTGGCAGCCACCAGCTTAGTCAGGTAGCTAAAGTGGATATCATCAGTAGAGAGACAAACTGAAGTTAGGTGATGAGAATGGAGTAGAATGTCTGTGATATTTAGCTGAGAGCTGCACAACCTGAATCTAATCATGAGCAAACATCCAGCAAGGCCAGTTTGAGAGAAATTCTCCAAAATTCCTACCCTTTAATCTTTCAAAAGGCCAAGGCCATAAAACTCAAGGGAAAACTGAAGAACTTTTGCAGATTGAAGAAGCCCAAAGAAACATGACATTGAGCAATTCTGAACTCAAACTTCTGCTATAAAAACATCGTGACAATCAGTGGAATTTGAATGAGACCCTCAGTATTGCATGTTGCTGTGATCATTCTGCTTTTGATGTGTGTATTATGGCTGCATTGGAGAGTACCTTTGCTTTTGGGAAATGTACATTAAAACATCAGGGATGATGAGGCATTAGGTCAACAAATTACTCTCAAGAGAAAAAAAATATTTTCCACAAATTTTTGATTATTTAAAGACTTAATTACACAAAAATAGACACACACACACACACACACACACACAAAGATGATAGCCATAGAAGATAGGTAGAGAAGGGCCAGCACTTTCAATCATATTCTAAAAATTCCCAAGGAAGCAACCCAAAGCACTGGAACAACAAATACACAAAAGTACCATTCAGGGATACGGCCCTATAATAAAAGATGTGAAGTTCCATATTTAAAAAGAAAATGATGTTCTCAGAAAGAGCAACCCAGACTGGCTAAATCTGAGACATTTTCTAATAAACTACTAGATGATAACTTTAAAAACAGTTATTTGAGGCCCTGGCCAGAAAAGACTAAGTTACTTATAAGAGTGTGATAATGAAATTGTAAATAGACATTTGGCCAGGACCTTTTTCTTAAGTTAATGAAATAACATATTTAGAAAACTTGAAGATACAAAATGAACGTTAAAAATATGTATGCAGCAAAATGATCTTATAGATAAAGACAGTAGAGAGATATTAGGGAGGTGGAAACAATAAAGAGCTTGGATTCCTGTAGTTCTTCCTGAGCAATCCACTAGGCAATGCGCTGTAGATAACAGTGCCCAGAGAGTGAGCACCTCGAAAGACACAGTGAGCACATGCTGTGCAGGGGAGACCTAGCACACTGTTCATGAGGGTGAGCACACATAAGCTTCCAGGCTCTGCAAACATGGGCACAAAAATAATCAGAAAAGCAGTGGCCAGTTTTCTTTGTTATTTGTGGCACTCACATCCACTTTACCGCCCCAAGTACCCCCATCTTCTCCCTGTATATCCTGTGCTCATTTTTCCATGCTCAGCATAACCTTCACTTTGTGCTCCACACCCACCATCACGACCCTCTCATGAGATGTTTTCTGACCATCGCAGTGTACGAGGTTCCTGTCTTCCCCTGTCAGTAACCCAACCCCAGTTCTCACAGATTCACAATGTGACTGGTCTGTGAGCTTCAGCAAGTCAGTGGCTGACCTTTATTGCACCCTAAGAACTGTTTTACCCATGCTGTTGCTTTAGTTCATAACTTACTCATCTTAGAAGTGTTGAATATGTTTTGATCTGGTTGCTTTTTAGATTCAGGAGAGGTTACAGTTGCCTATCCTTTAGATTATGAAGATGTTGGCATCCCAAAGTCTTGGGTATTACGTGTCAGAGTTTATGACAGCCAATGGGCACATTCAACAACTGGGACATTCACGGTGATTCTACAGGATGTGAATGACAACCCACCTCGGTGCTCCCAGGATATTTACGTGTGAGTTGTGATTGCCATTGCTCGGTCTTTGGGTTTTCCATAGGGAGGAACAGGAGAGAAATAAGTGGGTGAGCACCATACCATCTCTGGATTAAAGGAAAAACTTTTCATTCTTTTCTTCACATATTTTCAAAAAACGTGTAACTTTTCTTCCTTTCTCTTCAGAGGCATAAGTACACTTGCTTTATTTGTGTTCTAGCCAAGTTTAACATTCAAGTCTGAAATGCTCCAAAATTCAAAACTGTTTGTGCTCTAGTGTGATGACAGATTTTGGAGCATTTCTCCTTTTGGATTAGGAGTGCTCAACCCAAATACAAAAAAAAAAAAAAAAAAACAGAGGGAAAACATAGGTGTGCGTGCTTCCCATCAAAATATCACCTGTATGGGACTACCAGGAGCTATGCACAGGAGGATTCAGACAGCCTTTCTTGTGAAGCACAGGAGATGCTGCTTAGCAGAAACGCTGTATTGAAACACCTTAGGAAAGGTTTTGGGTGGTATACCCATGAATGCCTTATCTCCCACTTGAAACAACATTTTGTGGATAGATATGCAGAGAAGCATTTATGTGGTAATAAAACAAGCACAGAATCCACATATAGAAATAGTGTCTTCGTTCTACTGTACTTCAACAATGACATTTTCTATTCTCATAGAAGCTAAGAATCAGACGGTGTCAACCAGAGCCTGGAGAGAGTTGAGGGAGAGAGGGCTGGGAGAGGTGGATTCGTGGTGGGCCCTGAATTATAGTCAGGAGCAAGAAGTTTTGATGCACTATTCTGCAGTAGGCTGACTACAGATAATGAAATGTTCTGTATATTTCAAAACACAAAAAGGATTTAGAGAGTTTTCACCATTTTGAAATGATAAACTTTTGAAGAACTAAATATATTTAGCTAATTTAAGGACCTCATAAGGTATACAACATTGAATCACCACCTGGAACCCCAGAAATATGTGCCTTTTGTTTGTTTTATATACCAAGTAAAAATAATTTAAAGAACTAAATTTAGTTTGTAAACTTCTTGCCAGAGGCTTTTTTTGTTGTTAAAAAATCAAAAGTTTGTAACAGCAAAGACTAATTCTGCAGCCAAACCTATAGTACTTTGCCTTCTCTTTGTATTCTAGATAGCAGGATTCCAATTTTCATTGGAGAAATACTAGAAAAGTTTGTGTTTAGGACAGAATTGTTGCCATCTTAACAAGTTAGCAATTCATCTTTTATTTTATTGGTTTTTAAATCCTAAATTATTTTCAATGATTAAATTAGAAAGAATCTTTTAAAACTGAGGAAAAATGCAATTATAGTAGTTTATACTAGCCAACATACTTACCACTGAGCTCCTGTGAAAAATCTTAAAGACCTGCATCACTGGCTACATCCAGGAAATGTCCCTGTGTGTCTCCTGAGAGGAGCAGCCCAGATTTCCTGGCTGTGCTGTGTGGCAGACCTCCCTGCTGTGACTCAGGGAGACCAGTTGATTCAATTGCTATTGGCTTTTGCCCCCAGCCACATGGAGAGATGGGAAGGCATGTCAGAGACACTCCAAATTTCAATCATCTTACCTAGTACCAACACATGGCTTTCCATTCCCATTTTATTTGCCAGTTCATCTGGCATATGCCAGGTGGGAAGTGTTAGAGAAGTCAGGATTATACAGAGGGACATTGAATATTGTAGAATCAACAATCCCTGCTTACTACTGAGTAGATTTAACCCCAGTAGTTCTCACTGGCCTTATTTTAAATGGAGACAATGATATTGTCTCTTCCTAAAAGAATAAGCATGATTCTATTAATTGGAGGAGGTGACACAGAGCTCTAAGATCTACAAATATAAGATTATAAATCACAGGTACAACTTGTCATTTTGTTCAATAACATGTATGTCTTAGGAAATTTGCTTCTTATTAATTCAACATAATAGCAGTTCATTACCCTTGGTCTTAGCAAGGATGCCAATTCTTTTTTTTTATATAATTTTTGACCAACACTGTGATTTTCTCATTGGCAAAGTAGTTGTTTATAATGTGATCCTGTTATAAAATGCCTTTTATATTAAATATGATCATCTGCATAAGTCTAGATTAACATGTTCTACCACTTTTTAAAAAAATTTTACTCTTTACAGAATTGAGCTTGCTGAAAACACGCCAGTCGGAACTCATTTAGTCTCCCTGGCCTGCATAGATATGGATGGAGCTTTTCCCAATAGCAACATAACTTATCATTTGATTATGGATCCTTTTTCAAATGAAACCTTTAGTCTCACAAACAATGAGCTAAAAGTAAGTATTTTAAAGTTGCTCTCTGATTGTGGCCCTGTGATTAACCCTAGATAGAAAAAACATTTTATTTTTGTTATTTTAAACTTCTTAATGAACTACAGTAGTTCAAATAGCTGATGGCAGAATTTGTTCCGGGATTTTCAACTGAACCTTAACTTGCTAACAACATATCCTGCTTTGGGATGAGCACTGAAATGCAATTTGATCTTGGGAACTGAACTGGGAAGGTTATATTTCCTAGAACAAATGGTTCTATGACAAAATACTGTCTGTTCCTTTGGGGTTTGTTAAAATTACCTTTCAGAAATACATTAAATATTGAGTGTAGAACAGTAATAGGATAAATGTGCATACTTTAGAACTGCATCCTGGAATATGCAACACCATAAATATTTTTCTAACTCGGGGAAAATAGATTTTATTCCCAGTAGGTCTGGAGGCCTAGATCAGCCACCTTTTGCTGCATGGCCATGGACTGTAAAGAGTAAGCTGGGTCTGACTGGTCCAGTCAGTCATTAGCTTGCCCTGATCATCAGCAGCAAACAAACCAGCAGGGTCTGCATGAATGAGTCTGAGGTAACACTTGTTCTTCTCACCTTGCTTTGGTGAGGAGGACACCTGCCCCAACATCTTCCATACAGACCTGGTCACCTTTGCATCTGCGTCTCACCCTGTCCAACCAGCACAGAGTCACTTTCACAATCTTGAACTACTGTGACAAATTTAGTTGGGCCTCCCAGTCCCGGTGCATGTGCTGTGGTCAGCCAGAGCCTTCACAGTTTGGGGTCAACACACACACCTTTCAGGAAGCCATCCCTGACTCCTTCTCTCTCTCATCTGAGTCAGATGTGTCTCCTTGGATTCTCATAGTCTTTTGTTTCCCCAGTCAAACAGTGAGAGAAAGAAAATCTGTTACTAAACTAGTGTCTGCCACATAATAAGTATTGGCTAGATATATTGATATGTTAATCAATGGCCCAATTAATGAATAACAAATGAACAAAGTTAAATCGTGAAATTGCTTTGCAAGACACTGACAGGATTTAGTGTCAAATTACTGAATCAATGCTTGCTTTTCATAGTTTTATGCAACGGGAATATATTACCAATACGATCAGAATATTAAAACAAACCAAATGGATTATAACTATAGATGCACAATAATGGAAAACAATGCAAGATTAAAATATCCTCAATTAAGAAGTGTAAAAATCCTGGCACCATACAACAAATCTTTGAATTCTCCCTATTCAGAAAACTCTAAGAAAAATAAAACAAAATAAGCACACAGACTGCACAAACAAAAACAAAATTATTGTACTAGACCTGCTCTGATTTTGACACCATAAAACCAGTCATGTTAAATTCATAGAATCAAAACCATGGAACCACAGTACTCTGAAGGAGTTTCCTACCCTACCTTGGAAATCAGAGAATATTAACTTCAGTAGAACTCACTGATGTATGTTAAACCCTTTTTCCCCCAATTTATGTATGATTGCAGATGAACAATAGAATTTTTGAAAAGTGCGATTAAATTGGCAGCAGCTTTATCCTGCTGCAGCAGTCATGGAAGAAAAGTCAGTTAGTAGCAAAAAGGAAGGGACAGAATTTTAATGCTTGGTTAATTAAACACTTATTAGAGGAACCAAAGTAGAAAATGTATCTGGCTTTGCAACAATGCTTGAGGTTTAAACTCAATAATTTAGAACTGAAGTTTTTAATGTAAAAAAAGATTGATTAGCTTTCCAGTGATCATACATTGGCATACATATTGTAGTAAGAGGGGAAATAGAGTTTCAGCAGTGCAGTCACTCAAAACCCCAAGTTAAGATCAGCACCAACATTTTATGCCAAAATAATAATTAAAGCTCTAGCAGAATAGTAGATGTTCATTTTAAATTTATAAGTTTATCTGAACTCATTGAGCAGTGATTTTCTCCAGATTGCCAATGACAAACTTATAATTTTGATGTTGAGCAGTAAATTCCTATTTAATACAAATGATTTCATATGCAGTGTATTTAGCTTCTAAATGAAATAATAAAATAGATATTACTTTAAGTTAATATTGATAATCATATGTTTTATTAGGTTATTTTTCTTTAATGAGCATGGGTCTGAAAAATGGCCCCAATGTATTTTAGTCGGTCTATTTTTAATTATTAAAAATGCAATGTTTTATATTTTCAAGATAACATGATTAACATGTTTGCAAGTTATACAGCTTGGTAATAAAATAAACCTCTGAACCTATCACCCTCTTCAGAACTGGAAAATCACTAACAGCTGTGTCATTACCCTTTCCCACCCTTTGATGTGTCCTCTAGCACAACCAGTATCTCCAATTTTGTTCTATCATTGCCTTGGGGAGTTTAGTTTTATCATCTAAGTGTATATTCTTAGACAATATTGTTGTGATTATTTAGTTCTTGAGTATTAAAAAGTGATATAATGTATGCCATCTCCTCAACTGGATATTTATGCTATATACCTAAGTCGACTATCTGTGGGGAGTATCTATCTACTTGTTTCTGTCATCGCTGTAATGTTCCATGCTATTCCTTAATATTACATCAAGGGATTCTAATCATTTTTACACTAATTGACTTCTTCCTAGTGTTTGCTTATTGTATTGTATTAGACTTTCTGTCACTGTGACCAAAATACCTGAGAAATCAACTTTAAGTCAGAAAGATTTAGGTTGGCTCCCAGTTTAGAGGTTTCAGCTCCCGTTCAGTGGGTTCCATTGCTTTTCGGCCTGTGTGGTGAAGCAGATAGGTCATGGCAGAAGGATTTGGAGGAGGAAAGCACTCCCTTCTTGGGAGCCAGGAAGCAGAGAAAGGGAGAGCAAGCCAGGGCCAGGGACAAAATACATTCCCCCAGGCCATGCACCCAGGACTCCACTCCTGGTACTAGATCCCCCTCCTTGGTTTGCAGCATTTTCCATTCAGCCATCAAGTGATGAACCCATGCATGGATTGATCCATTGTCAAGGCCAGTGGATTCAATCACTCCAACCCTGAGCCTTGGGGATGTTTCAGATTCAAACCACAGCCCATGCCTATTGCTGCCATGAACATTCTTGGATGTTCCACTTGATACTTTCTTCAGGTATACACCTAAGCTCAGAACCGCCCTGTCTGAGCGTGTAAATATTCAGCTACATGCAGTAGTGTCAAGTCATTTTCCAGGCTGGTTTTACCAGTTTACATTTTGGCCAGCAGCGTATAAGCAGAATTGCTGTTCAGCACCCTTTATCTTAGTATTTGGTACCCCCTCACAGTTTAACATGCTTTTGTCTGGTTGGTAAAAGAGTTGCACATCTTTTCATATATGTACCCACTCTGTGAATAAACATGAAACATTTGAGCATCCTTTGTGCAATCAGGATAAATGTGTATTTACCCTTCTTGTTTTCCTTATATATTTGTGTGACAAATTCACATATCCTGGAAAATAATCTATATTTTCCTGTAAGTATTTTAACAGATGTCCCTTAATATCTAAGTGTTTCAAAATGAAAAATAATTCATTTTTTTTGTTTAGAGGGTAGTAAGAAATCCATAAATATTTTTATGGACACCAACTCACAATAATACTTGCACAGCACCCTGCTATCCCAGACATGTATAAAATTTCTAAGTATGTTTGTATCTGCCTCTGGTTCTTTTTTTAAGAGTAGCTATAGTTCTTTTCAATGCTCAAGTTATTTCTAGTTTGAGTATTATCATAATATAAATTAAGGGTGAGAAAAGACATACAGCAATCTTGGAGCAGTAATACCAGCATGAATCGTGAACTTACCGATTGATGTCAGGCTTTACGCCATTAATATTCTTTATGTCTCCTGTTTTTATCTACTTAGAAGGTAGTCTGTAGCATCTTAGAATTGGAAAGTACCTTAGAGACTACCTAGCTGTCTATGTCACTTATGAAGAAACTATTTTTCTTCCACTTGACTAATTCATCCATAGTCCCAAGATTCTGTAATTTATGGAACATTATAGAATCTTAAGAAAATAATGTCATTCACGTATGCTTTTCTTTATTAACTTGCTACACATAACTTCCCTGCCTAATAAATGTTGATTGTTGAGAAAAATAGTTAATGTAACTATGGCTGAGGCACAGAGAGGACCTCAGAAGAACTGGAGATGGAACATGATCACATCATTTTCCCCATCCCCTTACATGGTCTCACGTCCAGTCCAGGCTATGACCACCCTGAGAACCGCATGATTATACATGAGCTGTGAGAGAATACTCTTGGATGTCGCCGCGTATTTAACATAATTAAAGATCCTGAAAATGTCATGCCTGCCATGCACATTCTTCCCAGGAGGGTGAAAGGAAAAAGCAAAAATATGAGCTGCTTTGACCTCTCTCACAGAGTCAACCTCGTTTTGTTTTTGCATGATTTTGAAGCTTACAGTTCAGACCTCGCTTCTGAAAGATTATTCCCATTAATACCAATTCAGACCTAATTCATTTTAGAGAAAAACAAATTCATGACAACTTCTTTTTACACATCTTAAATATAGGACAGTGTTTGTTTACAGATTCTTGACACTATGAAGGGGTTATCTCCAGATTAAACCTGTCGTAAGTTGAAAATGGCTTAAGTCAGAAATACAATTATTATACCTAACATGGGGAACAGAATAGCTTAGCCACACAGCACTGCAGGGAACCGGGTGTGTCTCCTGGTTGCCATGGGGTCGACGGGGATGGTGGCTCACTCTCTACCATTGTCCAAAATCATGAGAGCATTGTGCTGCATGTTGCTAGCCACGGAAAAGACCAACATTCAAAATACCAACTGTCTTTCTGTTGGATGCACATTGCTTTGGAACCATTCTAAAGCCAAAAGCTTGTAAATCCAACCAGAGTCAGGTGAGACATGTCTGTATTTAGACAGAGTCTGTGTGGAATAAAAAAGCCTGTGGCCAGCAAGTCAGTGTGAGTAAGCATAGAAATAAAACCCTAGTTTTGTTACTATTATACATTTGCAATATAATGTAACTTGAAATTACTAGAATATATAATATTATCTTGGATTGCAATAAATTTATACTTTGCATAATGCAACATTTTGCAGAATGGAAGACACTAGGTCTGTTTGCATTTCCACACCTGCATGTGGTTGGCCATGAATTCAGATGGACGGTAGTTGTGAAGTAAGTACTGAAGTTCACACAGTTATTATGAGAAAACAACTGTAGAGTCTCAAACAACTGTAGGCTGATCACATGTTTCAATGATAGCATTTAGGGTAGGGTTGATTGAATAAATTACTTTATTACAATTAATTTCATCTTTTTATTGTGGCTAATAAGAATGCTAAAATTGCACCTGTGGCTCGATTTTAAGGCTTGTTGTATTTCTGTTGGACAGTGCTCTTTTGTGACTTTCAAATATTTGTCACTTATCTTTGTTTTGGATTCACATAAAAGATGAACTGAATTTTCAATCAGAACCAAGCTAAACTAATGATACACCATTTTTTATTTACAGGTTGGACCTAAACATCTAAATTCTGACAATGCTATTTTTGTAGGAATGCACTTCAAATATACGCTGTTTGTGAAAGTCTCTGATGAAGGAAGTCCTGTCCTTTCAAGTGAGAAGATATTAATCTAAAATAGTAAAATAGTTTGTCTTATATAAAATACTTAGAACTTGAAAATTAGTTATTAAAAGTTTATATTTTAAAATATTTCAATGATCTATTATAATAATATAAATTATAAATTACTATGGTTAGTTATTCATTTCATGTGTACTACTGCTTGCAAACTGGAAGCCTAGTTAAAAAACCTCAAATCACTTGAGATGATGGTGCTCAAATGTTTAATATAGCACTTTGCATTTACACTCAGCGTGAACTTTTCTCTAATCTCTGTGTATCTAAAAGATTCTTCAAGGAGTAAGTTTATTCTGCATTAGGGAAAATACTAATATTCAGATTCTCATAGTAAATTATATTTCCTGCATTATTGATTATATTGTCAGCCTGAACTATTTAATCATATTCCAAGTATTAAACACCATGTTGTCTCTTGCATACTATGATCTATAATTCAAAGCAGGAGAATTTATGTTTAGTCTTAACATAAGTGGCAATTACTTTTACAGGTTTTAAAAAATATCAATTAATGAAGTATTTTAATCCTAAAATTAAAAGCTCTATAATTTTAAAATTAAATTTTATAATAAAACTTATTACTATAATGCACTTGTGTAATTCATATACTTAGAATGTGATATGCAGTATGAGGTATTAATTTAAATGGCAAAGTAAGAATTATTGAGGAAACCACATAATTGTCCTAATTGCATTTTTATGTACTTCTTTCTACTTAGCAATGATTACAGTCATTATAAGGGTGATTCGCATAAATGAGCTGGAACCAGTTGGAACTACCTCAGCATTTACCTTCAGTATACTGGAAAATAGTCCAGTTGATACACTCGTGGGAAAACTTACATTTACAGATGCAGACTGGCCATTTAACAATCTAAAATACACCATTATTGGAGGCCATTTGGGAATGCCACCCAGATTTTACATGGAACCAGACACAGGTATTGTTACAATGCTGATAGCAATTAACAATAAAAACAAAGAGCTCACAGATACTCATTTGGAATTTATTTCATTTAGAAATTATAAGCACCAGAATATCTTTTTTTATATAAACTTTTCCCTTGAACTATGCAGTATTCACCTTGGTTTGTTAGTTGTAGCCATAAATCCTTAGTTACTGCATGGAAAGAACCAAACTTTGATCTGTGATATATTGAACTTCAGAAAGCGTCTGCACATGTATCACTTCCCTATACCTAAGAATGTGTAACAGGTGGCTAAAACACTGTTTGAATTAACATCTGTTATTATTTTGCTGCTGAAGTAAACTCTAGGGATATGTATATATAACCAAAATTAGACTGCATCAGTTAATTTCTATTTATTATTGTAAAGATTATTTCATTTATATAGCTTACTATTCAGCTTGAATTAAATGTCTTTAGTTATCCAGAAATGACAAGTCTCCCTCTTTTTTTGCATCAGGAATGATAAAGCTACTGGAGTCACTAGACAGGGAAACTGAATCACAGTACAAGATAGTTGTGAGAATTACAGACATGGACAATGATGCTGCCCCTGACCCCCTTAGACAGAGAAGTGCGACTGCTCAGGTGATGGTCAACGTCCTGGTAAGAACGAATCACGTCCTGTGACATTGCTGTCCCTGGGGAGGCACATTCTTGAGAAATAAAAATGAAGCATAATTGTGAGGTTAACATCCTCAGCACGGATTTAAACTCAGGGAGTGACATGTTTGGTACAAAGGTACAGGGGTAAAACTGCCTTATACATACACTAAGCTGTACGCCTTCTGAATTAATGTGATTATCTTACAAATCTGAACCTAGGGGAACAGCACCTAATGTCTCTGCTTATATTTAAGTTGTTTGTAGAATCATTCTGTGGTTATGCATATTTTCAAAAACCAACGTACACTCTAGAGTTTTTTGAAGTTACTCTGATGCACTTTCATCATTTTTTTTGCTTTGCTCCTTCTTTCTTCTCTGATTTTCACTGAAGAAATACCTTAATTTTTCACTAGAAGAGATTCCTAAATATCAGTCCTAGAGTACTGCAAGCATGAGACCTAGAAGCAAAGGCTTGGAAATGTTTTTAAGACATTCCATGCAAGAATCCACTGGGCTTGGCTTGTGCAACACTTCCATCCATACTGTTTTGTGCATTGCATTCCCTACAGAGCTGTACAGAAACGGCCTTTCTCCTTCAGAAAAAGTGCCAGATTTTCTGCATCTTCTGACTTTGTTTGCATTCTTTTTTGCTACTTGAGAGCAGTAAGAATTCCACCCTGCATCCTATAGAAAAGGCAGTAACTTCTAATAAAGGTTCAAAGGCACCGACAATTGCTGCGAGCCCAGCAGTGAGTACTTTCACATGTGTTCGCAGTGAGCGGAGGCCTTGAGCACCCGTGGCTCAGTGCCCCCGCACCGTGGGCTCATTGTGCCTGGAAAACACAACAACCAGGCCAGAAGGCTTTGTGGGGAGAAATTTAATGAAGTGATGCCAGTGGTTTCTGCCCTGACTCGAGGATGTCAGAAGCTAGTGAACTCCTCTCCTCATTCTGGCTTCCACTCCCCAACCAACTCAGAGTGGCAGCTCGAGTGTCATGGATGTCCTGTGTGTGCCCTTCATATGTAAGGCCCTGTGCCTCAGCACATACGGGAGCAAAAAATCTCCTTGTTCATCATCCATAAAAATATTTGTGTTTTTTTTCTTTTAAGGGACTAGAATGATTTATTTGGGAAATTAATATTTGATTTCTTCATATTAGGTAAGAAGATATTTCCACCATCACATGAGTGGGCTTAAATTTTACCTAAGATATAGATAGTTACTGAATTTTGATATCTACAATCTAAAATTGATTCTGACCTAAATTTGGGCAGAAGGTTCAAAAATGTTATATTCAGAAAAATAAGTTGAATCACAAAGCGATATCACAATACAGTTGTATTGTTTTTCCAGTACCAGGGATCGAACTCAGGACCTTGCATTTGCCCGGCAGGTGCAGTGCCACTGAGCTAAATCCCAGGTCCATGCAGTTGGACTTTTATAGTGTACCTTGTTCCTAAAAAGATTAAGCTGATATGTGTAGATAAACACAGTACAGAAATACTATTTAAGAGGTACATTAATGAACCTAAATTTCATGTGTAAGAACGAACAAGCAACAGAAATCTATGTCTTTCAGAAAATGAAAGATTAATACTGTTATGGATTGAATGATCTTACCTTGCCCCAAACCTACACACTGAAGCCAACACCATGCGCACTTGGAGGTTATTTGTGTTTGTGTTGAGATTAGAGTTAGATGATGACATAAGTGGAGGCCCTGCTCTGATTGAATCGGTGTCCTCATGTGACAAAGAGATGTCAGAGTGCTGACTGCTCCGCCCACGTGCACGGTGGGCAAGGGCCTCCTTCAGGGCCGAAAGAGGCCTCACCGGAAACCCAGACACCAGGACTTGACCTTGGATTCCTGGCTCTAGAACTCAGAAACAGTGAAGTTCTGATATGTAAGTGGTGCGGTCTGGGGTCTCTTGTTACAGCAGCCCACACAGACTAAGACAGATGCCAGATGCCAAGTCGTTTTAGTGAACATGAAGATATTGGAAAGTTATCATATTAAAAGTCAGAGTCCTAGCAAATACTTATAGATCAATAGAACATAGTGTTGGGTCTAGGATCAAAGCTCTCCAAGCTATCAAAGTTAATGATAAATGACTGTACAAACAGGGTCAGACTAAATAATGACCCATCTTTTGAAAACAGTGAGTATAGAAGGCAACCCATCCTGTGAAATAAAGCAAATACCTGAATGGAAAAGTGGTTTTATCTAGTCAGAGACAACATTTTACATTCCTAACACTCGAGCCAAGTAAACCAATATTCACACCAATAACCTGCCTGCCTGGATCTGATGTAAAACAAAGCATGATTATCTTTACTGATGTAAAACCAAACCAAAATAAAAACTGAAAAACAAAAACAAAAACCAGCTTCATAGCAGGACCATATATTGTCTATTCCACCAACATGAACTTGCTGACAAGAATTTGCATACAAAATTGAAGGCTGTTTTGTCTCCTGCAAAGAGCATGATAAATTTCCTCAGAGGATAGTTTCTAAATCATCGCCGTCTCTGCCGTGGTTCTTTTGAAGAAATTGTTACCAAACACATGCCCCTTCTTTCCAAACTGGAGTGCAGAGCCTCTCCTATGGCCAGATGCTTAGTTCATTCCTGGAATGTGTAAAGATGTCTTTCCCTTCACATCTAAAATAGGAATAGAATCGATGACTTGGAAACTAATGTCTGTCCCTGCTTGAATGTGATTTCAAGGGTAGTCACACTCTTATAATTCATTCCTGCTCTAACTAGCTAGTCTGAAAAAACACAGAAACTTCTACAAAACTTTATAAGGAAAACACTCACTTGAAAAGGAAAATTTTAGTAACTTTGCTTTCTTGTACCTAGGGGTTAGGAAGTTCAGAAATGACCATACAAAATGGGAAGTCATTACCAAGTTCACTGTCTCTCTGTGGCTGTTTTTTCTTGAAGAGCAATGAATGCTGGATCTATTCATCTTTAACCTGTTACTGTTAGACACAAGAACCACTGATTGCGTGCTCATATATTTGGTGTCCAAGGCACTGCCAAATTTCTCTTGTACCCGCTGCACTATTTTTAAATCACAAATTCTTTAGCCAATTGGCTTAGAAAAGAATCCCATCTTTACCATAGTAAACTATTTTATTGTGCTGCTGGGCAAATTATTGGACTTTTTTTACTCATTTTCTTGTTATAAGATGATGACGATAATGCTATTTTGGAAGTACAGATCAGGCTCAATAAATGAACTCTTGTCAAACACTGAGAGGCTCATAGCACTATTCAAGTGCTCTGCAAGTGGAAAAAAAACAGAAAACAGCTAGAGCTATTCCACAAGTGAAGAAGATACTGATAGAAATGATCGTTCTATTGTATCTATATACTTTACTACAATTAGCTTTTCATTGTCTACTCATCAAAATGAAAGCTAGAAACCTCTTTAGTGTGACTGATAAACACTGTCAAAATGTTCTTTTTTCAGATTATGAAATAAAAGCTGCAGAATAAACTTGGCTATCTTTATGGGCATAAATTTCTTTCATGCACTAAATGTGGCATAGTTTAAGGAATTTTAAAATATAGCATAAAGATCTAACCTAGTACAGATTTTGATTGTAAGATCCATGAGATCAGAATAAGGAAAAAAGAGAATACAGAATGCATGCTGAAAGAAACAAAAGAAAAAGAAAAACTATCATAGTTCTAGAAGACATCCAAATTGGATATTAATTATTCTTTTTCAAGGTCCCTGTTTATATCTATTTTGTTACTTAGGGCTTTCTGAATTGCAGTAGAAAAAACTTCTTATTCTATGAAGTTCTTAAGCCCTTGAAAGCAAGATAAGTTTTCTTCTTATGTATATTTTATCTTTGTCTAATAATCATTTTATGTACACAATTTACTGAAAAAATATGTACAAAAATAGAATTATATATAGGAGCATGAGGAGAAAAATAAATTAAGGCCTAAGTACTGTCATAGAACATGAGAATTTTAGAGCTTGAGAAAAATCTGAGGAAAAAAATCTCCCCTCATTTTACATGAAAAACCTTAAAATTGCTTCAGAAATGTTCAAAAGCAATGTAATTTTGATGGGTCCCTAAAAATGCAATTATCACATTTATGTATCTGTACATGCATGTATGTATTTACATGTGTGTGTGTCTTTATATACAGAGAGAAATACGGGGACCGAATTTGAAGGTTACTTCAAAGAAAATTAAGAAATAAAATGACATTTCCTTTCTTGACAATTTAAAAAGTTATTCTCTGAGGTAGTGGGAGAAAAGCAAATCATAGGTCTTATTCCCCACAATGTGTTTTTAACCAGAAATACAGAATGTTTTACTAAATTTAAATTGAGCAAAAGTGATAAAACATAAGCATATATATATATACAATTAAAATGAACAGCATGCATATTTAATTTCTGAATGAAATTTACATAGTCATGTTATTACTTTAGCTGCATGGGGCAGGGAGTGTTTGTGCAGTGGGAGAGCATGTACCTAGCATGTGTGAGGCTTTGGGTTACGTCTCCAGCACTGAAAAAAAAGACATAAATTTGAACTAATTGCATTTATTTAAAGGACATTGCAGATTTGGGAATGACATTAACTTTCTGTATCAATAATGCCCTAATAACCTGTAAACGTGAAAGATATATGCAGCCATTAATCGTAAATACTGTGTCCCGTTTTTACTAGTTTTCTAGGGTTGCCCTTAAATCCAAAAGCTGAGGGCTGGGCAGTCTGAGTGGTCAGGAGGGCTCTGACCCTGGCATGGATTCATGGATTCATCTGCTTAGAGACGTACAGCTTGGTGGGCTTGGGGAGGACACTGCTTTGAAAACAGCCCCGCCCCGCCCCGCCTTCCCTCTGTCTCTCCTCCCTGGCTGAACAGACCCGCGGCTCTTCTCCCCACAGCTTCTGCCGTGATTCACTACCTCACTGCAGGACTGAAGGCACTTGGGCCCGGAGACCATGGACTGAATCCTCTGGAACTGGGAGCCGCAATCAGTCTTTCCTTTTTAAAGTTGATTCCCCTCATATATTTTGTTCCAGTGACCCAGGGTAACTAACACAGCTACCTGACAAAACCACAGAAACATGATGGTTGAACAAAGCAGACATGTCTTCTCTTACAGTTCGGGAGGTGGGAAATCTAAAATCCCGGTGCCAGCTGGTGCCTGTGGTCTCTGTACACTCTCGGGAACCATCTGTTCCATGGCTTTCTCTTCACCTCTGCTGTTGCCAGAAATCCTTGGCACAGCCCAGCTTGTACACCCATCACTCCAGTGTCTGCTGCTGTCACCAAGTGATGCTCTCCCTGTGTCTTTCAGCGTCTCTTCCCCTGTTCTTAGAAGGACACCGTGTTCAGCGAAGGTCCCACTGGACTCCAACATGGCTTCATCTCAACTTGGTTAAATATGCAAAGTATGTTCAAAAAAGCAAATTCATAAGCCTCATGGAAGAGTGTTTGGACACATCATTTTTGGGGATACAATTCAGCCTAGAGCAATCAAATAGATAAACTTGGTCAATTGTTATGTTGTAAGTGGAGTTAAAGTTTAGAAGTCATGTATTCTCGTGTTAGACACACCCCCTGCTCAAAATTGTTCTTTTTTTTTCCCTTATGAACTAGATAGCTTAATAAAGTTACTCAGCTCTGTAGACTTCAGTTTAATCACAAGTAATATTTGATAACAATAGTTCTCACTTCAAAGGGTTTGGGGAGTGGTTACATAAAATAACCACGAATTCCTCAGAGTATCAGGGCCTTACTAAAGATTAGTTAAATGTTTGGTGTTTTATTATTGCTTTTGTTATTATCACTACCTAAGATTTACCCAACTTTGAATGGTTCTGTACAGGAACTGAAATTCTCTTTGTATATACAATATCATGTTAATTTACCTATTTCATAGGATAAACATACTTTTTGGTGAAAGTCATTTTGGAAATTTAGCCAGAAGTCAGTGGCATTTATCAAAATAGCACTGAAGTGTAATACAGGTGGAGAGATGAGAGGGAGATAGATAGATAGATAGACAGATGTAGATATCTATTAGAAAGAATGGAACATGTAATATCAATACAGATTTAATGCAATCAATCCCCATCAAAATACCAATAGCATATCTCACAGAATTACACAAAACAATCCTAAAATTCATTTGGAACCAGAAGAGACCTGGAATAGCAAAAGCAATTCTGGGCAACAAAGGCAAGGCAGGGGGCATCACAATCTCTGACTTGAAATTATACCACAGAGCTGCCATGACATAAACTTCATAGCACTGGGAAAACGAAACAAAACAAAACAGACCCAAGAATTAATGGAACACATTGGAAAATGCAGAAACAACTCCAAACACACCTGGTCACCTTATCTTTGACAAAGGAGCCGAACACCTTCACTGGAAGAAAGATAGCCTCTTTAATAAATGGTGCTGGAAAAACTGGCTTTCCATGTGCTGAAGATTAAAACAACTTATATATCTCACCATGCACTAAACTAAAATAAAAATGGATCAAAGATCTAAATATTAAAACAGAAACACTAAATCTGCTGGGAGATAGAACAGGTAGAACTCTTGAAGACATTAGGCAACGACTTTATGACCAAAACTCTGATCAGACAGAGAATATTACAAAGAATCAATAATTGGAATCTCATCTTATTAAAAAGCTTCTTCACAGCAAGAGAAACCACCAACAGGGTGAAGAGACAGTCCAGAATGTGATTGCTAGCTGTTCCTCAGATAAGACTAATATCTAGAATATATAAAGAACTCAAAAAAATCTGACCCCTCAAAATTTAAAGACCCAGTCCAAAAATGGGGATCTGAAATGAGTAGATATTTCTTGATAAAGAAGTAGAAATGGCAGATAAATATAGGAAAAAATGTTCAACATCACGCAACACTGGTCATTTGAGAGATGCAAATTAAAACAACACTGAGATTGCATTTCACTCCTGAAAGAATGGCTGCTTTCAAGAAATTAACCAGTAACAAATTCTGGCTGGCGGTGTTGTGGGGAAAAAGGACCCTTCTCCACATTTGGTGGGAGTGTAGACTGGTGCAAATCAAGACTGGAAATTAGTGTGGAGATACCTCAAAAAACTAAAGGTTCCATTCGACCCAGCTATTCCACTTCTTAGTATCTTCCTGAAAGAATTAAAGGCATCATGCCACAGTGACATATGCACACCTGTGTTTATAGAGGCATAGTTTGTAATAGCTAAATCTTGGAAACAGCCCAAATGCCCACCAACCAATGAATGGATAAAAAAGATGTGGATTATTTATATACAATGAAGTACTACTCTGCCATAAAGAAGGATAAGCTTGAGACATTTCTAGCTAAATGTATGCACAACGAGACCACTCTTAAGTGAAATAAATCTTAAGAGGAGGAAAGGAAAGAAGGGACAAGAGAAAAAGAATAGAAGGGAATGTGGAACCAAAAGTTTTGTATATAAGGAGAGGAAGAGGGGTTGAAGGGAGGGTAGAGGAATAAAAAAACAGAAGCAAGCTATATCATGTACAGGTACAAATTCCCTATGATGAATGCTATCATTATGTATTTCTAAAATTTAGCAATAAATGTTCTGCTTAAAAAAACAAATTTACACACAGTAATATGACTTAAATTATATGACTTATATTGTATGTATCTATAGGCTCTTAGACACATCTTTTTATAGCTAAAATGTTTTATTCCTGTTATCTATTGTGATAGTCTAGATAAAATTTAGGAATGAAGTTTAGAGATTTTGCTGTCATAATCATTTGAAGTGAACAAACAAAATGTATTCGTTTAAAACTTGCTGATTCATTTTACTTTGAACAAAAATTTCTAATTGAGTTTCTAATCATTTGATATATATATATATATGAAAATTATACCTAGTTGGTCTTTTTCAAGAAAACAATGCAAATTATTTTTGAAACACCGTCTATCTATATTATGTCCCATTGATTTCAGCAAGTTAAGCAGGAGAAATCAAATGGCTAGAATTTAATGGCTATAACTTCCCCAAACTGCATGACAATTACCCTCAGGTACCCCCTGTTAGAGGGATGATACACACATGCTCATGTGTATAGTAACAGATCCCATGGAAAATTCTCGGTAGGGTATAAAAATTGTATTTTAATGGGGCAGATTTTATAGAACTCTCAAAGGGTTGAATGCTGACATGAAAGAAAAGGACAAGGAAAGTTCAAATTATTGTATTTAATATAATAATTTATATAATATAGATATTGAAGAGGACCTCGATGGAGGGCTAGAGAGTGGCTTGAACAATAGTTCAGGGCCTGGAAGTCAGCTGGGTCTTGATGTCAGGATGCCTGTCTTGTCCTGTCTAGTCTATGCAGAGCTAATGGTAACATCTCTTAGAGTAAGGGATGCGGTGGAAATCTGAGGACATAAGAAAAAAGAAAAAGGAAGAGAAAATAGACAAAGGACAAATGTTAGCTTTACATTTTTGTTCTCAAAACAATGTTATGAAAAGCTAACAGTTTGCCTACTGAGAGAATAAGGGATGAAGCTTTTCATGTCAGAAGAACCAACTTCTCCCGAGTTTGGAAAGTGCAGGCACAGAGTGTCTTGGTCTGAACAAGAAATTGTCTGGCACTTCTCAGAATCACCTGGAGCAGGGTGATTGGCAGGGACCTCACTGAATCACAAGCCATTGCTCACCTTGACACAGCATTAAACACAATCCCTCCTCTGTTTGTCACTGGGCTCGTTGGTCCCAAGCTAGTCCACTTTTAGTCCTTTCTAAGAATTATGTGTTCTACATGTGCAAAGGATAATATTAATTTTTTCAGAATGGTGATATTCTGTAATATCAAATCTGGATGAAGACATTGTAGGAAAAGAAATTTAGAGACCAATATTTCTCATGAATATGCATACAGATCTCTTCAATAAGATAGTAGCAAATTATATATATATATAAATAATTATTTTTTATCATGAGCTTCAAGTTACCACAGGTATTCAATGCTGGTTCAGTATTAAAAATATCAATTAATTTAATTTATCATATAAAGAAACTAAAGAAGAAAAATATCACAATCATATCAATAGATGCAGACAAAGTATCCGACAAAATCCTAACACACTTCATGATAAATCCTCTATGCAAAATGTCAGAGGAGGGGAACTTCCCTGACTCGATAAAGAGCATCCCTCAGAAAACAAAGAGGGAAATGAAAACAAAACTACAACTAACGTAGTACTTACTGGTGAGGACTTGGATGTCATAATAAAATCAGGAAAAGATTTTTCCTGAGGATGTCTTCTCTAATTTTTTTCAACCTCATAGCAAAATCCTTGGTTAATATATTAAGAAAAATGCCAATAAAAGACTTAGTAATTGGAAAGGAAGAAATAAAACTCTTTATTTGCAAGTAGAATGTTTCTATTTAGAAAAACATAAAAGAATAGCTCAAATCTCCTGGAACTAGTAAATCATTATAACAGGTTTTCAGGATGCCAGTTTAATATTCTAAGTCAGTTGTTCTACAATATACTAGTAATGAACAGGTGGAATTTGAAAGCTAAAAAAATACTACTTATACTAGTAGTCCCTAAATCAAAATGCTTAGGCATAAATCAGACAAAACTATGCAACATCTGTATGAGAAAAATTATACAACTGTGATGAAATAAATAAATAAATAGCTAAGCAAATGGAGAATTATTTCAAGTTCATGGGTAGAAAACTGACCTTGTTAATTGTCAGTTCTTCCTAAGTTGATCTGTAGTTTTAGTGCAATCTAAAAAAAAAAAATCCCAGCAATTTATTTTATAGATCTTGACAAGTGAATTGTAAAGTTCATTTTCAGAGGCAAAAAATACAAAACAATATTGAAAGAGAACAAATTCAGAAGACTGGGGGTATTGGACTTCAATACATTAGCATAAGTCCATAGTAATCAAGACAATGCTGTATTGATGCAAGAATAAATCAAGAGAACAGAATGGGGACCTGAGGAACATAGCCACTTAATAATATGATCAACTAAGCTTTGACAAAGGACCAAAGGAGCACAGTGGAATAAACATGGTCTTTTCAATAAATAGTGCTGGAACAATAGAGGATCCACATGGAAAGAAATTCATGTAGACAAAGACTTCTCATTCAGCACAAAAACTAATTCAAATGGATCATATACCTAAACGTAAAAAGCAAAACTATAAGATTCCTAGAAGATAAAGGTATGAGGAAATCTAGAGAACTTTTGATATAGGACTTTTAGATAGAATATGAAAAGCAAAGTAAGTAAAAGAAATAATCAATATGCTGGAATTTATTAAAATTATTTTTGTTGGTTTTGTTTCTTTTTTTATGAAGGACAATAACCAGAGAAAAGATTTGAAAAAGACATAGCTGATAGGACTGTTAACCAGCATATAGAAAAGTTCTAAAAGCTCCAAAATGAGAAAAAAAACCCTTGAGAAATAAATGAAGAAAAAACCTGAACAAAACCTTTACTGAAAAAGACATCTAAATGGGAGGAAGCGCAGAAGTATATTCAACATCATATGTCTTTAGGGCATTGCAAATTAAAACGATAATGAAATGTCATGAAAAACCCGTTTGAACAGCAAAGATCCAAAACCCCGACAGTACCAAATGTTGGCCAGGATGTGGTGAAATGGGAACGCATTTCCATTGCTGGGGGGGTTCAAAATGACTTAATCACTTTTGAAGAACTCAGCAGTTTCTTATACAACCAATCATACTTTCACCGCAGTATCCAGGGCCATGTCTTTGGTACTCACCCACGTGAATTAAAAACTTGTGTCCACACCAGAACCAGCACACAGATGCTTACGGCAGCTTTATTAATATTTGCCAAAACTTGGGACACAAACAAAATGGCCCTCAGGAGGACAGTGGATAAGTAAATTGTGGTACATATAATGGAACATTAATTCAGCATTCGAAGGAAATGAAAACAGAAGCCATACAATGATGTAGAGAAAATGTGGAAGGATTTTGTGAACCGCAAAAAAAGAGTCTGAAAAGGCTACACACTGTGCGATTCCAACCACAGGACATTCGGAGACAGTAAGACCAGAATGGTTGTCAGGAGCTGAGGCAAGGAAGAGGAGGAGGAGGCAGGACGTAAAGTTGCCTGTGTGACACGGTAGTGGGCACACGCCATCACACCTTTGTGGACAGCCACAGGGTGCACAGCACCTCAAGTGCAGCATTAGGTGCACCATGGCTTTGGTCGATGACGATGTGTAACATGGACACGTCGCTGGTAACCACCGTGCCCAGTGTGTCGGACGTGGACAGTAGAGGAGGATGTGCACGAATGAGAACAAGAGGAGTTCTGACTCTGAACTTTCCACTCCCTTTGTTCAGAACCTAAAAGCTGCTCCAGAAAATAGAGTTTAATTATTAGAGTAAAAGGAGGGCATCATTTAAAGGATGCTTTACTGCTAAATAATATTTGTGGTAACAATTTTTAGTGAAAATAAGAAAGAAGGAAAATAATCAAATATGAATATTGCAAGGATTTTGTTATCTTAAGGAAAATTTAAGTTGGTTCATTGTGAATATTTGTGAAAGAAGTCAGAGTTGGACAGGGCATGCATGCAATCTGTATGCATTTATTTGGGTGTACGGTGTTGTGCTCACTGGGCCTGCTAGATAGAGTCCTTACTGGTTGAAAGCTGCCTCTTATGAGTGTTCAACTTTTCATTCAGCAACATCTCGGCAGCCTGAGTACTTTCAAACTTTCTGGATGTTGGACTTCGACGAACGATGAGTTGGATTTTGTCCTCTGGGGGGCGCTGTGGAGTCATTTGTTCAATACCAGCCCGTGGAGGACTGAGGGGCGGGATCGCCTCTTTCTCCCTCTGTGCTCGGTGTGTGCCACAGAGCAGCCTGCAGGGGTGCCTCAAAGTATGCTGAGTGGAGGACAGGCTTTGAGAGGGACTTCCAGTGGATGTTGTGACTGAAGGCAGATGAGGGAAGTCTATCACTACAGGAGGCAGTACTGTGAAAAATAAGGCTAAAATGGGAATTCTGTGGAGCCTATTTCTGGGAAGCAAGGGCACCACTGGTGCATTTTCAAAGATTGATTAAAACGGGAATGAACATTGTGCACTGTATTGCAAAGTAATGATGTAAATCACGATCGAGATTTTACACACTGAAAAGTTATCATTTGAAAGAATACTGGGCCAAAACTCCAGAAGTTCTGGCAGTAATGGATAACTGGGGTACAGACCTGGAAGCGCCATCGTGTGGGGTGTGTCAGAGTCTGCTCCTCCCCCGCCGTCCAGGTACGGTTCCCAGCTTCCTTCAGCTTCTCGCCAGAAGTGCTTCAGGGACAGTCCCTGGCTCCATTCTGTCTGTACAGCGAAACAAGGGTGAAGCTTTGGAAGGTCACTTCCAGCTAGGAAGCTAAACCAGTCATGGCTGCTTGCAAAAAATTAAGAGTAAGGAAGGGAGGGAAGAAAGATCAACCTTAGACGAACAATGATCCTTTCTGCAGGCACAAGAAAGAATCCTGAGAACAGAGGGAGGTAGAAAGGAAAGATCCAAAGTAGGCCTGGCTTGGTTGAGGATTTAGAGAAGAGAAGACAGTTAAAGACAGCTCAAATGAGGAAAGAAATACAGGTCAGAGGCCCAAGGCTACGAAACAGTGAAAAGTGTGTTATTTCTCAGGAAATAGTAACAAGAATTGCCATGACGTAAGGACAGACCATAGAGCTGCTGTTGTGGACTCTTCACACAATCTATCCTTTACTTCTCACAAAGGTCTGAAGGACAGGAAGTTTTTATTCCTGTTTTATATGTAAGGAGCTGGGAGATCTTTGCCCAGGAACTGCTGTGGAGAACAAATTTGAAACCAAAATTCTGACTTCAGAACGTAGAGGCAGAAGCCTTCGCCAGACCCATCCTTGGCCAGGGTATTTTCTACTCTGGGCCTGTTTCCTCACTCATCAGGTGGGAACCATATTTTCTTCCCCTTTGATGTACAAAGCTGTTGTGAGCCTTTCTAAATTACGCTTTAGAAAAGGGAAAGTATAGTATATATCTCATATTTTTATGAAAAATTGATAAAATTTTCATTTTAGGATGTAAAAACTAAGGGCCTTCATCTTGAATGTCCTTGATGACTTCATTAAAGTGGACAGGGCCACATACTGAAAATGAAGGGGACACCAAAAAAGATTTGGACAAAGATTTGATAGTAAGGAATCCCCAGCAGCCCTGCTATTTTTACTACAGTTTAACAGTAGGGGATTCACCAGTGCATGACAAAGGAAATTCCGGTGATGACTCAGCAGCCTTCTGCTGGCTGCAGAGCCCCTCAGAGTTCTGCAGCATGAGTACTGTCTTTTAGTAGTGCAGTGTGTCACATGAGCAACCGCACTGGCTGTGGGTCTCAGATTTCTCAGGAGTCTGCACATTAGGAGAACACTCACTGGATGCGTGGATGGCCACTGGAGCTTTTCATTCCCATTTTTCTCTTGCTTCCTTGGCCACAGGAAGAAAGTGCAAAAATAAGCCTGAATGTGTTGGTTTTATTTTTGTGATGTAGTTGAATCTGAATATTTTTAACATTGTTGTTTAATTCAACCTGTTCTAATCAGCTTTTTTATACTGCATCAGATCTGCCTGGCCAAGATGAAAGCAAAGCAGGGGAACACTATTATGACTTTTTTGTTATTTTGGCTCAAGAACAGCCTGTGTGGGGGAAGAAAGACAAAGGGAAATGATGTGTATGCCCACCCACAACTGAGGAGCCCTCCTCGGCTGACATAATTACAGTCCAGCCCTGGTGGTGGCCGTGTGGATAGGATAAACCCCAGAGACAGCATAAAATGGCCTGGCATCCTCGGAGACAGGGAATGTGCAGTCTGACTCCAGGAACTCCAGAGCATGTGTTTTATGAGGGAGAAAGCCAAGTCCAAACTTCCCTGTAAGTGCTACAAATACCATATGGAAAACTGATCCCATAAACTGAGAAGAAAAACATACTAAAAATGATTTTTGAATGCCACTATGCCAGTTAAAGGGCATTTTCCAGTCTTTCTTCCTAATTTCCAGAAAATAGGACTGGATTAAAGGAGGTGATTTGATGAGAAGTTCAAGTGACCTCTCTGATTCTCATAGCAAACCTCATACAACTGGCTGCCTTGTCCCGTCAGTTGTGAAATAAATGAGAGAGAGAGAGAGAGAGAGAGAGAAAGAGAGGGAGAGACCGTTGCTTCATAACTTTCCTTGGTTTTTCCACATTATGTGCTAGTTAGGAACAGTGCTTGTTTTCCTTCAGGTAAAGCAGCCGGATGGCAGCAAGTTTGCCTTGCGTAGGCTGTAGAGAGCTGTCTGCCGTAGAGCGGGGCCTGAGAGGTAAGACCCGTGATCTCTGGATTGGAGAATTTACTCCACACTTGTATAGAACTACTAAGGCATTATAGACCTCAGTGGTGAGACAGTGATCTACAAATAGCATAAGCTATCTTTACATGAAAATGATATTTTCAATGTTTTTATTATTCTTTCCAAATTATGAAGTAGGAATAATGGCATTTTTAGCAAGTCTTGCATTTTTCATGTGGCCTTAGAGACCACTTGTGTTTTCTGATATTTAAAATTTTACTTTATTCCATTCCAAAATATTTTTTATATTGTCTCTTTCAGAGAGGTCTGTCATCTTCAGGAGAACTATTTATGTTTTACCATTTTGTACACTTACACGTTTTAGATTTTTTTTAATGCAAATGCGGCTGTTTGGCTTGTAAAATCATTTCTCTAGAGCTTATATAATAGAAGCAGGCTTGCTTTGATTTCTGCCTTGTGTGCCGTGAATATCGTGTGCTCAGGATCAGATTTTATATCGATCTCTTCATGGAGATGCCCACCTACCCTGTGACAGTAGGACAAATTTGAGCTCTGTAGCAGAGCCAGCACTGGGTTGTGGATTTTATTTATTCCAGGGGACTTTTGATGTCACTTCAGAACACGGGTCAGAGCAAAGCCCTCCTGGTGTGGGCAGCATGTGGCGAGTGGACTCCCAATGGGAGCAGTGCCGTCCTGAGTCCTGGCTCTGGCTGGTCCAGGAGTCTCAGTCCGGTCCCTGCTGGCCTGACACCAACAGAGAAGTTTATCCCCAAGCATATGTGTAATATAAAGCAAGCTAACTGTCAGGACTTCCAGTTTTCTCTAGGTGGATTTCCTGTGCTCTCCGGTACATTCAATTTGGTGAGTTTAAATTTAGCATTTTAGCGTTTTGTAGTGCGAGGTCCTGACAGGTAATTTTATGTGTCCCTGTGACCGGGCTAGGGGTCCCCACATAGCCGGGAGACACTATTTCTGGGGGTTTCTGTAAGAAGTCTTGGGAGAGCTGCGCCCTCAAATCAGTGGACTTTGGGAAGAAGATTTGTCGGTGCTCGGCCGGAAATAAGAGGTGAGGAAGGGCGCATTCCTGCTTGGGCTCCCGGGCCTGGAGACCCATCTCCCCTGCCCTTGACACCATGGGCCAGGACCTTCAGGCGCCCACCCCGCTCCAACCTCACTTCTCAGACCTTCAGAGAGGCGCAGAGGGGCAATGCAGGCTCTTTCCTGGGTCTTGGATTTTCAGGAATAGAGGAATGGATGTGTTTTCTCAACAGGCGGTGAACTTCTGATCAAGATGCTCCTCTCTCACCTTCCATCTTGGTAAACACAACCGTTCACCTGGAAGTGACAGCAGGGGCAGCATGGGAGAGTTGGAATGGCTATAGAATGCGGTGGGCACCTCTGGAGCTCCAGGAGTGAGGAGTGAAGCACAGGCACAGCATTGCTCATTTCCCAGCCCAGCAGATGGAGGAGAGCCAGTCCCCTCGCTCCCAACTCCTACCCAGCCGCTGAGGTAGTGCAGGGAGGCGCCCCTCCTCAGGATGGAAGGGGACACCTCTGACGCCCAAGCAGAGCTGGACAACGCGGAGCTGGGTCAGGAGCCCTTAGACCATCAGCTGCCATGTGATGGATCAATGAGACTGTTTCTCTCCACCGGAGAGCTGGACCACTGAAGCATCCAGCCTCCACAGGAAGCAGTCCTGGGAGCCCCTTCTACCTCCCAGGCTGACTTCTCCCCTGCTGGGGATTTCCTCCACAGCCTGGCCCGGTCCATGAATTCACCTCTCTCCCCCAGAAGCAGGAGAGACACTTTCTGCCAAAAGAGCACCAAGCTTCAGAAGCTTTGGCACCCCCATGGGCTTGAGACTCCTTCCTCCCACCAGGGACAGGGGGAGGAGCAGGAGGACGGTTGCAGACAGCAGCATCAAGCTGGGAAGCCACTTTGTCCTTGTGGTCTGGAGATCCCTGTTGTGGTAGAGGTGGTGGCCCGGCTTGGGGAAAAACCCTCTAACCATCTCAGGCAGCCTCAGAAGTGACCGTTGGGAAGTCACTGGCCCCAGATAACCAACTAGACCAAACTGACATGGCCCAATTCGAACAGTAAACTGGTCACTGGGAATGCTGCTTACAAAGCAAGTCTGGACCTAAGCACCGTTGCTGTCACTTGTCAGAATACAAAGGAAGTCACTGTAATATCAAGAACCAGGAAAACCACTCATGCAATAAGAAAAAGCAGCCAAGTGCCACCGGCGCTGAGTTGAATCAAATGTAAGAATTATCCAGGGAGGATTTGAAAGCAGCGATCATAAATACACCTGAGTGCACAGTCATAAGTTACACATCTGGGTGTGGAATGCAGCCCAAGCAGTGCGTGAAAGTCAGCTTCTATCAGCAAATGCTCTCAAGGAGGAAAGGTATCAAATTTGTAAGACAAGGTGCCTCCTCAGGAAACTTGAAAACCAAAACCAAAATCAAAATAAGACTGTTGAACTTTACTTCCAGAGTGACCAGAACGTATCACATTCCAGTCATTAAAGTTTGAGTGATGTAAATTCTCCTCCTCTTCATGGCCCTTGACCTTGGCACTGTGGTTATTTTAGGCACTATGGCGGACGGCTAGGCGCTGTGGTTGACCTTTGCATTTCCTTATTGCAAGTGGTGTCCACTGTCTCTTTAAGTGTTTGGCCAAGTGACCTTGTTGCTTTCAAATTTTAATATAAGAATTGTAGGGAACAGGGGAAGGGGACGTTACCAGGACCTCTGCAGTGAGTCCTGGTCTCCTGCGAGCCACGGCAGCACACGGTGAATTACAGGAAAGGTAGACAAATGAGAGTGAGAAGAAGCTGAGCTTTGGGTCTGATCAGTGCTGCTCTGGGCAGCAAAGACAAAAGCCCCCTAGCTTGCAGCACCTTTTATTCAGTACATCGGAGAAACAGATGCAACAAGTGCAATGCAGAGTTCAGCACTTCACAGTGGGATCAACAGGTGTAACAGGACTGGGGGGCAGTGGCAATCTAAGAACAATGAGGAACTATACAGATAAAGATTTGGTTCCTCCCAGGGCGTCTCCCGCAGGTGTGGTCTTGTCCTGGAGAATCACAGCATCATGGGATCACTGAGGTCTCAGTTGTGACTCGAGGCCAAAATGGAATTATGTCTCGGAATGCCATAGCTGGCCTGCAGGTGGAAGAACTAGGCCTACTCAAATGATTTTTCCCTAGAATTATGTAGCATTGCTCCCAACAAAGAATGCTGTGTTTATGTACGATATTGTCCTGTCTTTTGTGTTTCTCATGCTATTTTTCCTTCTTCGTTTCAATTTTTGACATTTTTGGTCCTTATGCGTTTGACATGTAAATGACTCTGTACATTTCTGAAGTCTATTTCTAAAAATTCAACATTAGGGTCTGTATTTTTAAATTGGAATTTGGATATGCTTGCATTCATTGTGGTTGTTGATATACTCAGATGCATTCTATAATCTTATTTGTACATTGAAAGTTTGTTATTATTTCTTTTTTTTACTTTTCTCCTTTCTGAGTGACTGATGTGTTTCTGCCTTGCCCCTCCACTTGCTTCAAAGCTGTATGTATGTTATGTTTCTTTCTGTCCATCAGTGAGTCTCCTGGAAACCATTCCGGGATCCAGTCTGAATCCATTCAGGAGACACAAACCCAATTCATATGAATAGCAAAACTGAATATGAAGAATTTTACAGTAAAAGTACTGCCCAGGTAAGATGACAGAATGCGACTGTATTAACAGCCACAACACATGTAACTAATCCTCACTTGGCACCTCAGAAATGCACACCATCCTGTTGGATCACATGCAACTTAGGGAACCCTGTTTCAAAATAAATTCATGTAAGAATGTTAATAATACACCCTTGCTTGTTTACCATAACATTTTATTCGAAATATTCTTAGAGGATAAATTAATCGAAACAAGTTAGCAGCAGTTAGGGTCAAAGTTTCTTTAAATATTATTTCTGTTAACTCTTTTCTCCTTAAATGTTCATTTCATGGTACCGTATCCTGGTACAGATTCATTTTCTCTTTTCTTTTTTTCCTGCAATACTGGGAATTGAAGCCAGAACCTTCAAACAAAGCAACATCCCTAACCCTTTTTAAAAAGGTTTGTTTGTTGGTTGGTCGGTTGGTTGGTTGGTTGGTTGGTTTTGAGACAGGGCCTTGCTCTAAGTCACTACGTTGTCTAGGCTGGTCTTGGACTTCGGATCCCCCTGCCTCAGCCTCCCAGACTGCTGGCATTGCAGGCATGTGATGTCACACCTGGTTTAGGCCTCTCTTTTTTTTATTAATATGCATTTGTGTTGCATAATTAATACATTCACTGAGGAGAATCGGAGCATGCACACATCCCAGCTTGGGCCTCTTGCGTCCCCTGTCCCCTCCCAGCCTTCCAGGCCGAAGTCCTCTGTGCTCCTGAGCTGTCCACTGAAACGCGTGGTCTTCCTGGCCTCAGATGTCACCGCCTCTCCTTTCTTTTCATTCTCTATGTTTTGGAGACCAGTTAGATACACTGTGGTGCGGTCTGCGTGTTACATTCTCCGTTTCTCTTGGTCACTCTTTCCTCTCTATTATGATCGATGCAATTTCTTCATGCCTGTATTCCAGTGCAGTAATGATTTCATCACCATGCCTTATCTGCTGTTGATATAACCTTGTGTTTTAAACTACATTTAAGTGTTTTTTAGTTCTGAAAGTTATAATTTGCTCTTCTCCAATATTCTTGGATTTATTTTTATATTCTCTAGTTTCTTATTTCTGGAAGTAGGTTTTATTTCTTAAAAACTTTATATTTTTCACTTGATAGTTAAAATACATGAAGTACTTGCAGAGCAAAGCCCTTGTTGCTTGTATCAGCAAGTGCTCATTTAATGGGCCCTTTTCCTCCCTCCAGGTCTCCTTCGTGTTGACCCTCCTGTGAGTGATTTTAATCTGAAGGAACCCTGGAGTGAAAATGAAAGATGCTGTTGGGATTTCTATTGGGATTGCATTGAATCTATATAGCAGTTTTGGAAGTATGGCCATTTTCACTATATTGGTTCTTTCTACCCAGGAACAGGAGACATCTCTCCATTTTCTTATATCCTCTTCGATCTCTTTTTTCAGAGTGCTATAGTTCTCAGTGTAGAGGTCTTTAGCTTCCTTCGTTAGCTTGATTCCTAGATATTTCATTTTTGGGGGTTCTATCGTGAAAGGAATTGTTTCTCTAATTTCTCTCTCAGTGAGTCTGTTATTTGTGTACAAGAGGGCTTTTGATTTTTCAGTTGTGATCTTGTATCCAGCTACTCTACTGAATCTGTCAATTAAGTCTAGAAGTCTTTTGGCAGAGTTTTTTGGGTCTTCTATGTAGAGTATCATATCGTCAGCAAATAATGACAGTTTAACTTCTTCCTTTCCTTGAATTTTGTGTGTTGACCTTGTGTCTAGCTACTCTACTGAATTTGGTTATTAAGTCTAGGAGACTTGGTAGAGTTCTTCAGGTCTTCTATATAGAGTATCATGTCATCTGCAAATAATGACAATTTAACTTCTTCATTTCCTATCTTTATTCCTTTTATTTCTTTCTCTTGTCTAACTGATGTGGCTAATGTTTCCAGAACTACATTGAATAGTAGTGTCTTGTTCCTGATTTTACCAAGAAGGGTTTCAGCTTTTGACCACTTAGCATGATGTTAGCTGTTGGTTTTTTATAGATGGCTTTTCTCAGGTTGAGATAAAGACCATCTATTCCAGAAGAGACCTAGAATAGCAAAAACCATTCTAGGCAACCAAAACAAGGTAGGGGATATCATAATTCCCAACTTGAAAGTATACCACAAAGCTACTGTGATGAAACAGCATGGTACTGGCAAAGAAATAGACCCGAGGATCAGTGGAACAGATTAGAAGATGCAGAAACAACTCCAGACATATTCAGCCACCTCTTCTTTGACAAAGGAGCCAAAAACCCTTGCTGGAGAAAAGATAGCCTCTTAAATAAATGGTGCTGGAAAAATTGGATTTCCACTTGCCAAAGATTAAAACTAGACCTATACCTCTCACTACTCACTAAACTAAAATCAAAATGGATCAGAGATCTAAATATTAAAACAGAAACACTAAATCAGCTGGAAGAGAGGTTAGGTAGAACTCCTAAAGACATTGGTGTCAGAAAATATTTCATTAACAAAACCTCAGTCACACAGGAACTAGCACAAATAATCAACAACTGGGATCTCTTCTTATTAAAAAGTTTCTGCACAGCAAGAGAAACCACCAACAGTGTGGAGAGACAACTCACAATGTGGGAAAAAATTTTTACCAGCTGTTCCTCAGACAAAGGACTACTATCTAGAATATATAAAGAACTTAAAAAAAATCAGAGTTCCCAAATTTAAAGACCCAATCCAAAAATGGGCATCTAATATGAACAGACATTTCTTAGACAAAGAAGTAAAAGCAGCAAATAAATATATGAAAAAATGTTCAACATCACTGGTCATTCAAGAGATGCAGATGATAGCACTGAGATTCCACCTCACCCCAGAAAGAATGGCTGCTATCAAGAAATCAACCAATAACAAATGCTGGCGGGGCTGTGGGTAAAGAGGAACCCTGCTCCACTGCTGGTGGGAGTGCAGACTGGTGCAACCACTGTGGAAATCAGTATGGAGATACCTCAAAGAACTAAGACTAGAGGTCTCATTTGACCCAGCTATCCCCCTGCTGGATATCTTCCCCAAAGAATTAAAAGAATCATACCACAGCAATATATGCTCACCCATGTTTACAGCAACACAATTTGTAATAGCTAAAACTTGGAAACAGCCCAAATGTCCATCAACTAGTTACTGGATAAAGACTTTTTTAAATAAAATAAAGTACTACTCAGCCATAAGTAATGAGAAAGTAGAGGCATTTATAACTAAATGGATGCATATCGAGGCAATACTCTTAAGTGAAATAAATAGGACACACTTATGTAAATACCGAATAGTTTCTCTGGTGTGAGAAACTGAAAGTGTAAATAAGAATTAAAATGTATAATACATAATGTGAAATAGGAAGATAAGGTCCAAAGGCAAGGGGAAGTGGAAGGGGTAGGGGATGGGAAAGGAATAAATATGAGAAAAGAAAAAAATGGAGGATCCTTTCTCTTAAAATAGATTATATATTGGTTCTAATTGGAGAAAGAATGCATTGCCCACTACATCAACTGTGTTCGGCTCCCTTCGCCCCGACAGTTAAACCAGGCAGTGCCTTTCTTCACACACTGCCTGTCCTGTGTCTCTAGGGCAGGAGTCACTTCAACCAGTGGATTCTTGTATTGAATAAATTCGATAAGTTTTTCATTTTTGTATTTCCTTACATATTATCTTATAAAAAGTAACAAGAGTGTGACATTTTTCGACAGCTTGTATTTAAACAATGGGTCTGGTGAGTGGGTGACTTCCTGTCCCTTCCAGTTGGACCCCAAGCCTCTTCTCCCGATCCAGCTCTAGCGTTTCTGTGGAGATCTGAGTTCCAATTTCTGCCTGTCTCTCTGCATCCATCTCTGTCTGTCTGTCTCTGTCCCTGCCTCTCTCTCACGACAATGTATCAGTTCTCTAGATCTTCAAGTGTATTGATCGTCACCTTTTGTCTAGGATCTATTTACTTGTGGTGCCATAGCCCTTCAAAGCAACTGGTCTGATCACCGCCAGAGGCAAAAGTCTCCAATGCACGTTTGAGTATTGAAACTCAATCAGCGTTCACCAGTGATTCTGCTAAAACCTGCTGCTTGGAGTTGCTGGTGTACATAGTCAGAGGACACAGGCGTACTGAACAGTAAAATGGTACATTTTAATTGAACATGTAAGCATTATAACTTTGGAGGAGAGGATGAGAGCGTGAACATGATGAAGATGTGATGTGAACACGCACCAGCTTCCCAACCTGAATGCGCTGTGTGCTGCAGACATACCACAACAGTTCCAGGGGACTGAGTGAGGGCACTTGGTTACTAGACGCTTAACATGAAAACACTGCGTCTCAGAGTTTGGCACTGGGTCACACCTTAGGACCAAGGTCTAATGTCACATTACGATGTTTTCTCACAATTTCTAGAATTTAAAGGAATACAAATGTATGATTTCGTTAATGAGCAGCTCTATATGATTGATTACATGGCAAATATATACAAACATAATAATAGAGCAATTAAGCTTGAAATTGAAATTTTAATTGAGCAGCAAACATACTCCAACAAACAAACACAACCGCACTGTTGCTGTCCAGTTGTTTGGCTTGGTCTTTGTGGTCCGCTGTACCCGACACGAGCTCTGGGGCACCTCGCTCCCAGTTGCCGCAACCCTCTTCTCTAGAGGTCAGACGGCCCCGTCTTAGGTACAGGGAAGAAATGTGCTCATCCTCATTTTGAAACCAGAGAGGGCGTCTAGGTTGCTTTACACAAAAGCATCTCCTCCACTCCACTTGCCCATGTCTTAAAAATACAGAATCAGTGTTGAATTTATTAAATCTATGCTAATGCATCCCCAGGTGCCTCTCTCTTTCTCCTCCCCCCGCAGAATTATACATTACTTCAGCCTTGAGTTTGGCCTTGCTGTCATACACTGATTTTGATTGTTCGGGTTCTGGTTAAGGATATAGTATTATATCATGGCAAGTAACAGTAGGTCTCCCAGTTTAAGTAGTAATTTCCAGAGTAATGAAAGCCGGTTACATTATATTAACCCAAAACTTAAAGAATCATTTACATTAAATAAGGGATGTATAAGTGTGAAGATAGTTGTGTTTGTAGTATGTGTAGAGCATAAATATTCTTTTGAATATGGATTTAGTGAGTTTTTTAATAAAATATAATCAAGTAATGTGAAGTACAAAGATTCTTTAGTAGAACTAATCATTTCATGAATTTTAAAATTTGTAGCTCACCCTCTTAAATACAAACTTTTATCTTTATGACTAAATGTGTACAGATGAAAATAAAAATTCAGAAACTTGTTACAAATTCATGTGTGATGCAATATATAGAACACTAAATTCAAAAAGCTTTGGTCAGTCCCTGGGTATTATCATTATTTAGTTTGTTAATCTGTGAGAACCAAGATTTTCAAAACACTATGTGCCATATATAACCCAATTTATCTTCCCATGAATTCCCTGTGGGTACCCAGTGCCCAGACAAATAATCACTATAATTTTAAATTAGATATGGAAGACTCATATCATCCCTAAGTATTTTTGTGAGAGAATGCTCTACCTACAGATACCTACTCTTGTAGTCTCCATTTACAGAATAAGTTTCAAGTTGTATTATTTTGTGTGTATTGTTCTGCTTCCCGTAATAAGAATCCATGCCAGCATAGCATATTATTAGAAAAGGTTAACTCTATTAAGTTTCCATATAATAATTTTCACTTAAGTACAATTTATAGCAAGGAAATGGTTCATAATTCCTCAGATTATCCAAGAGTTTATCTTACTTGTGTTTCAAAAATTGATCCTTTCCAACTTAAAAATCTATTCTATCTTCAGACAATAAAATAAACATATTACTGAAAATATAATTTCTATATTGAAAATATTAATTCATTAAGGAATAAGAAAATTGATTTATTCACTATTGCTATAGCTTACTGTGTAACAAGACAAAAATGAAAATACATTTTTCCATTACTTAAAGATAATCCTAACTCAATTTATTTCTCTTTAATTACGAACAGGTTTGAAAGAACTTCCTAGAAGCACTGTTCTGAGTTATTAAAACATAGTTAAGAAATACACATCCTAAAATTCTAAAGTATGAGCATGGCAGATGTTTAATAACTCTAATTTTTAAAGTGTATAGACAGTTCAAAACTTAGTTTTTCTCTCTTGTAGGCTTTGGATTGATCATATATCCATAAATGAATGGTTATACTTCTAATATCTTAATTGGGAATGTTTAGTGACATAAATGTACTGTGTTATACTGTAATTGGAGAGCGAATTAGTCAAGGAAATGATAGTCTTCTGCCAAAATTAATTCTGGCAAGCAACACTGGAATGAAATATTAAATCCCAAGCCATCGAAACAGCCCCTCAGAAAGAAGGGACTGATTATTCAGGATTGGCAGGGTCTCCTTGTGCTTAATTTGAGAACTAGCTTAAGGGCTGGTCAGAGCAATATTAGGGAAGACTTCCTCTTTCCAACATGTTCCCAGAATTCAAAAATATAATGGTGATATCAGAAAGACTGTTGAAAATTAGAGCTCTAGAAGGCTAAGTCAAAAGGTGTTTTTGGAGGCTAACACTAAATAAGAGCCATAAACAATAGTAGAAATATTTCTTGAAAGACTTTAGAAAATTTCTCTCTAAGGAATATTTGTTCGCCCTATCTTCTCTTCTTTTTAATAATGTGTTTATTTTCTTTAGGGTTATTAATTCCTCATTGTAGGAATGGATTAATTTTTAGAGGTAACACTTTATTACAAAATGCATACGTAAGTTCATCTCAATTAACTCTTGCCCAGTAACATTTAACTTTGTCCTTGTAACCATAAAGTGCTTTTGCTTAAACAACTGTATTTGTTTTGTTATTAATTCACATGACCCTTGGAGTGATGACGTGTGCTAGAATATTCTGAATAGAGATATTAGATGTCATAAATGCTATTTCATGCCTTTGTAGAGTGAGACACTAGGAAATTATTACACTTTTCTATATGCTGTTTATGAAGGGGCTACTGCATGTTCAAACTCATAGTGGTAGTATTCTACTACAGCTGTTTTATTTCACAAATGAATAATTTTGGGGAGAGAGCAGTAGGTAATAAATAAATATTTCCAACAGGCGTATAGCTGGTAAAATGAATTTTCTGCAAAGAGATGCATTAGAAAAAAATGTAGAAGTGAGGAGCCCTGCCAACATCCAGTTTTGATCATTTAAAACACTTATTTATTCTGCAATCATAGAATCTAAGTCAGAGGGTATGGTGTGTGTATGTCTGTGTGATCTCTCTAGCTTATATGCCATAATCTACAGCCTAATTCAGTGATACCACCCTTCCAAGACTGCTGAAAAGTTCAGTTCCCTCCTTGTTAGGTGATTCAGCACTCATTACATGAAAAAATACGGTTTTCCTGGTGGAGACCTTAAAGGTAACACGAAGTTGAGTAACAGCATGTTTGGTCATGGGAGTTTTTCATTTACATGAGTAGAGTTTAGTGTACCTAAATATTAATGTGACATTCTGGCACAAAGGAAGCAATTTTCTAAATTTTATTACACTGCAAGGAAAAATCAGAATATAAGAACATTTGATAGTAAATAATCATGAGACTAAATTAATTTTAACTTAACAATAAATTCTGCCTGCATATAACCTTGGCTATTGATGATCCATGTTGCAATGCATTTTACTTTGTACCTCCAATTCTCTGTCTGTATTTGGTCTTGTAAAAATATTTTCTCCAATAATCTCCTTCTATTTTTCCTTTGTACTAAAATGGGAAAAAAACAAACTAATTTAAAAAGTGAAAATTTAGATTAAGTACTGGCCAGTGATTTTTCTTCCCATAAAGAAAATTGGATGCCTGTATTTGATTTTAAAATATTTTACAACCAAAATTTCAGTTTAAAAATGTTCAACATATATTCGGCTGATTTAAAAAATAATATTCAATCAATGTGTTTGGAATTTAATTCAACATTTAAGCTTAAGTATGGAGAAGTTATAAAACATACAAATCACAGTTGCTTAATCTAGAAGAGTTCAGGGATGGATATCAATTTAGCCATCATTGAAAGGACAAAGCAATGGCTGCCTATAACTAACTGACATTAGCGAGTGCATTGTCTGAGGTACTGAAGGTGTTGGCACACAACAGAAGTAGGCTGGTACAGAAATGGTGTAAACTGGTCAGGACCCAGTAGAAAGCAGTATTATATAGAGAAAATAGCACCTAGGTAAAAATTTTGAACTCTGGATTTAACATGTCTTTGAGTTCTGCTTCTACCACCCAATAAATGTCTAAGCTTTAATTTTTTTCTTAGTGTATTTCACTGTCTATTATAAAATAGTAGCTTTTTGAAGGGTTATTGTGCAGGGTACATATGAGTGTAAGCAAATTAGAGTCTCACACACAGTAGGCATTCAATAAATGTTAGTGAGAGTTGTTTTTACTATTTCTAAAGCAGCTATGAAAAAAAAGCCAGATCTATCTTTCCCATCCTTTCGCTGTATTTGGAGGGAGAGAAGAAAAATAAAGAGAATTCCTTCTCAGGGTCAAGATTTTAATTTAAAGGAGAGCAAAGGACTTGGAGTTTGCCTTGCATTGTCTGTCAAGAAAGGGACCATTTAAAGGGGGGAGCTCTGGGATGTCCAGGAAGTACTACTAAGGAAAAGGACAAGGGCTGAGCTGAGCTAGACTCTTCTGTGTCATTTAAGATTCCATTCTGAACAATTGGGGTCTTCCTTGAGGGGTTGTACACTGTGAGAACAACTCCGAAACTGGGCCTGTGTTCTTTAGGAACCACAGCTACATGAGTGTGTGGTCAGGAAACAATTCTGCTACAGCCTGGATCAGTGAGAAACAGAAAGTTCTCAGAAACTCAGAAACAAGCTATCCTCATGCTTTGGTAGTGAAAGGCACCAGTGAAATGATTCCTTTCATAGATTAGCAGATAAGAGAGGGAAGAGAGATGATGGGAAGAAATGGATTAGTTTGTATCCTAGGTTACAGGATCAACCTTAGAATTAAAACATTCCCAGAGACAATTCATCTTTCAGTCTAATTACTGAAACCATCCATTTGTGTGAAATGTCAGTTGCATGCTCCACTAAATTGTGAGTTTTTCCAGAACAAAATCAGGCTAAATTTACAGGCAAAAAAAAAAATTATGAGATCAATAAAAGAAAATGTTCCTAACAAGTAAATCTGCCCAACAGTAAGATATGTTTCTTTTAGATATACTTATTTGCATGATAATATTTTTTTCTGTAATAAAGGGAAGTTATTAATGTAGATGACATTGAGTTTTCAATCTTATTTTAAGTTTAATAATCTCATAAATTGCATGAGTACCTGACATAGTGGTATTACATAGGAAATAGACATCTGTTAAATGAAAAATAATTTCTCATTTAAAATTAGAAAAAATTGTGAAATTTATGACAACTCTAAACAAGAAAAAATTTTTGATGAAGCATTAACAAATATTCTTAAAATGTAAAATAATCAAGATGACTTGGGTGCTTGAGTATTAAGTATACTAGAGCAATACTGTGAAGGGAAAATCATAAAGCTTTAAAAAGTAATTGATTAAAATATGGCAAGATGTTTGGGACACGTTTTAAAGAGATAACACTTTTATGTAGAACGTGAACGATGAACCTCCTATGTGTCATCCACCGCATTTGGAAACTCGGATTTATTCCACGGTCAAAGGCCCTTTTATTCAACTCAACTGTTCAGACACAGACTCTCCACAGGGACAGCTCAGCTATTTAATTGTAGGAGGTAAGAGGTATGATTTCAAATACATCATTTCTTTACTATTTTACAAGACATTCATGCGGAATTTTTATAACTGTTAGAAACATATCATGAAATATGTTTTTTTCAGAAACACCTTACTATAATAAAACAATGCTAATGTAGCTTTATTTCTGTCTCCTTACCTCATCATTCTCAGGAAATACAAATAATCAGTTCACACTTTGGAGACTGGGTGTTGATCCTCCTTCTCTGGCCACCGGGCAGCATTTCCAGTATGATGGATTTCAGGGAATTCAAGACCCTGTGACTTTCCAGTTACTCGTGCAAGTCACTGATGAATTAGGTGGGAATACAGCTCGTCAGCTGTCAGCCACTTCTACCATCATCGTGCATGTGGTTCCCTGGATCACATCACGGCCAGCTTCGTCCACAAAGGCAGCTTCAACGACAGTGAGTACTTAGTGATTTACTGTGATTCTGCAGTAGTAGGAATCAGTCATAAGCACACAAAGCACTTGGGAACCCGCATTTTGGAAATGAAATATATTCATGAGAGAGTTACTTTAACACAGACAAATTTTCATCATCAAAATAAGGATAAGTTATTGTGGTTATTAGTCATTAATTTTGAGTTGAGGTAAATATGTCAATATTAATTTTGTAGCCCATTTTGCCATTTATTTCAACAAAATTCTTGGTAATTCTGTTGATTCTTATCATTGTATAATTTATCTATGTAAAGTAATGCAAAGATTTTATTATGGGCATAGCACTATATTAGGATTATAAAAATATTTGACACCATGCTTTCTTCAGAAGCATACAATCTCACTAGAGGACAAGATAGATACTTTGAGTCAGTCAGTTCAAGCTGCTATAACAATACCATAGTCTGAGTGGCTGACGTAATCACAATAAACATCTACTGCACTCAGCCCAGGAGCTGCGAAGACAAGATTAATGCAGTAATCGATGCAGTGTCTGGTGAGGATCAGTTTCCAAGTGTGAAGATATCCGTCATCTCAGTGTGTCCTCACATGACAGGAGCGCTGCAGAGCTGGAGGCTTCCCCCGCATCTCTGTGGAAAGACGCCAATCCCTTCCACAGGGATTTGCATTCATGGCATAATTGCCTCTCTCAGACCCACCGCTCAATAATGTTGGATTGGGGTTAGGATTTGCACATGTGTTGATGGAACCCAAACATTCATTCCCTAACACATCCAGGATAATTTAACTAAATGCTACCCAGTACCAAATGGTAGCACAATCATTACTTAAGTTTGAGATTGAAAATAAGGTAAGTTTACTTGGGAAACCATAACTTCTCCAAAACTAGAAGAGGAAAGAAATGATGTAGTTTTGAAATAATTGATACTCACTTTGTTCATGTAAAGAGGAGAAACTCTAGAGAACAGGCAGAGAGTTAGCCTGGAAAAATTGTAATGCACCTTGGATTAGTGTCAGGAAGAAGAGGGCTTGGGATGTAGCTCAGTGGGAGAGAAAAAGAAAGTTCAGGGTAGACATGAAAAATATTTGAAAACGGGTTCCTTGAATGTAAGCCTGAGCAGTTTAGATGCCAGTGCAGACACAAAGTTACCACCTTTATACAGCAGCGAAGACAAGCCCACCGTGCTTGGAAAACTTCACCAATATGCAAAGAAGTCAATGATGGCGTGGAACTGCTTTGTGCATTGTGCAGTTAAAGCAGCCATTTCGGTGCTCATTTCCATTTCCTTACTGACACTCCTAGGATGTTCCCTATACAACTAAGCTGATCTAATGATATATACTTAAATTAAAGTAGCCATTTGTTCATAAAGTTATAGAAAATTCCTCCCACTGGTTGACTTCATAGTCAAGAAATTTTGTGTCAACTACATAAAGTATGAACTTAAATATACTTGATGCAAAGAAAATATATTAGATTAAAGTAGTATAGAACTGGATTGTGCCTAAGAGACACAAATTATAATTCTTTATCTGGTAAATTCATAGGATCCTAGATCCTCACTACTTATTTCTAACAATTTCTGAACCCAGTGGATATAACCCATTATTAAATATAGCCAGGTACACGATAAGATAATATACTAAAGAAACAAAAGAACCCTAAAAAGCACATACAAAACTACAGCAACTGTAGCTAACATATTATCAAACATGAACTGTAATATAATTGTGCTTATTAAGTTCAAGAGATATAAATCATGTTGGAAATTTTCTTAGAGTACTGGAGACTATAAAAGTAGCCTATGATAATTGAAGACATGTCAAATATATCTAGGATTTGAAGACACAATAACCAAAGTGACAACTTCATACATAGGTGTAATGGCTGTTTACAAATATTTGAGGAAATAATTACAAACTGAAGATGGGTTAGAAGATTCTATTCAGAATGAGGTCTAGAAAGATGAAAGGTATGAAAGCAATAAGAGGGGGAAACACAAAAATTAAAATGAGAAATTTTAGTTTATTTTAATTTGAGAGAAAGAAGACAGGGTCATTGCCTATTTTTCAAAACCAATGAAAGATAACCTGTAAACTGAGGGAGTTCCTCAACTCTGAGGAAAAAAAGTGAAAAGAATTTTAAATTTAAACACATAGTAGAGCTACTTAAAATCCAAATATAACAAGAAAATTAAAATCTGTTAAAAAATCATTTAAAATGCATATATATATAGAGAGAGAGAGAGCGAGAGAGAGAGCAGACTTTATAATGGAAATGATGAAATCCAGAAAAATGGAAACGTTTAAGTTGCTATAAGAAAGTAAGTGCCAACCTAAAATGTTCTGCAGAGCAAAAATCTATGTAAGAATATTCTGTTTTGGCTGTATCTAACAATTTTTCATGTAGTATTTTCATTCATTCATTTCAAAATATTCCCTAGTTTCTTAACTTCACAAGGCATGGGGAATTTTTCCTATTTGATTAGACTTCTAATTATTTATGATCAGAGATAACACCCTGTGGACTTCAATCCACTGATACCTATTCAGACCTGCTTTATAGCTTACTATATGTTCAAATGTTGTAAATGTTCATGTGCCACTATTTGGCTTTTCAAAAGTGTCGATAAAGCCATGACAAATGAAAGATTTGAGAAATTGTATTGGACAGTTGATATTGATATAGATGAAGGAGTAACAATTCTCTGTCTCCATCAAGTCCACATGAGTTGTAGACTAAAGAGGCAGAAATAAACAAAATAACTAAACTTTAGAAAGAATGTTAAGAGTACTTATTAATTTGGGGATCATACTTTTGGTATCAGGAAAGCTTTCTTAAATGAAATGACCAAAAACAAAAACAAAGAACCAAAAGCTAGATACATGGGAAATTTTTGAGAAATCTCAGTACGCTAGAGTGAAGAACATCTCATTTAAGAGATGGAAGGGTTACTTTTGCTTCAGAAAAATCTGACATGGGAAGAGCAAGTAAAAGTAAAATGTAAGCAAAACTAGACATACTGACAAATCCTTATGACTGTGTGATGCTGTTTACAAAGTTATTTTACTTTTTATATCATAGTTTATGTGTTCAAGATCACCTTTCAAAATTAATCTGAGAAGGCTTATATTCTTTGTTCAACTATTAGAGTTTAATACAGTAAATCAATCCTTGAATATCCTTCATATTATATTCTCACTACTCATTAAAACTGTAACTACCATAGAGCTTTCAATCATAAATTTTATATGTTTAAATGTTATAATTCATGATTTTAAGTATGAGAATTCTTCTGGTCAGCTGTACATTAATCCTTGGGCCCTCCTCACCCACAAGTGTGATCATGAAACTTTCTTACAAATTCCACACGTTTTCAAATCACGTCATAAGGCAGGTAGGTATTGCCTAGGATACATTTATATTGATTGTGGTGCGAGTTGCCATAGTAGCATTCCAAAGAGTTAAATTGTATTGTTTTTCATTTCTGGCTCAACATGAATCTCACCTCCCTATTCTTAGTTTTCTCTGCTGAATCTTACTCCTCTGGGAGAGATTACTTTAGCCTATACTGCTGTGGAAAAAAAAATCTCTTAACTTATGTTAACACATAGATTTCCACCATCCAAATTCCTGATTAAGAAAGCAAAATATAGCAAGGCAGAGAGGGATTGTAATAAAACATAATAGACAAAATAAATTCTGCAGCAAGATGTGAAGGGAGTTTTAAATTTGTAGTTGAGCTAAGTGATACTGTAATCATACACTTCCACTGGCAAAGTACGTTAAGGTTGGTAAAAGAGGCAGACTAGTTAATGCTGTCTGGAAATGATTACCAACCTGTGACTTATGAATTTATTCTCAAAAAAAAATGCTGTGCTCCATAAGTCATGTATGCTTTAACATTTGTTTGTGTGCTTATATAATATTTACCTCTTCTCAGGGAGATACATGTGCTTCTCTTTGCAAAAAGTATTACAACATCAAAAGCAACATTAGGAATTCTATTGTTTTATTTGTCGGTTGAGCAACAAGGAAAAATGATACCTAAATAGGTATTTACCGTACAGGCATACTTTACTGCAGGTTGATCAAAAAAGACAATCAATGTTTAAATTTTAAAATATTTATTATAGTGAAAGACACATCGCCGTTAATTCTCCTCAAATATTCCCTCTTTCTTAGACCCTGTACTGAGCCTTCGTGATCAGGCTTACTCCATCATTCTTGCCACTTTCTGGGCAGTTCTGGAAGCTCACTTTTGTGTCTTTAGTTGCTCTGCCATGGTTATCTTGATCTATTTAAAATGCTTCCCTTTCATGGTCATTTTGACTTCAGGGAAGAGCCAGAAGTGACATGGTTTGGATCCCATGAAGAAAGTAGTCAAGGACACACTGTCATGTTCTTACGAGCCTGCCTTCCCTTGAATGGCACTTGGCAGCAGCATTCACAATATTTTTTATCACATGTCATAAAGACACAAAAGAGGACTTCGGAACTGCTTCAGAAAGTGGAAAGAATAATGGGATAAGTGTGTTTGAAGTTCAAGGGGAGTGGAAGTTTTCTGAGGGGGATTCATGGCAACGTGTCTTTTGCTGTAATACTTTTATTTAAATATTCATTGCATATTTTGATCACCCTTTGTAACTTCTACTTTCTTGAGAGTAACCAGGCACACAAACAGACCTACATATTTTAAGATAATTTTTAATAGGTGGCATTTCTCAAAGTTTTTTGAATACATCACTGACTAGCTGTTATTTATGTTTGTTATAAAATTATCTTGTAATGATCATCCATGTCTCCATCCATCTGTTTACTAACTATATGGCCAAACCTTGGGATAGCTATTGGCTTGAAAAGTTTAACGAGTTACAGAAGAGCTTTTCAGCTATCAATAATAGAATATCTAAGTGGAAGCCACTTAAATAATCAGGACACATGCTCAGAAAAGTGGGGAACTTGGTGGAAAGGTAAGGCATGTATTTTAATATGTCTGTACACCAATCTAGGAATATAGACTTTATTTTCCAATCAGAGGGAAGCTAAAGAGAAAGTATAAGGCCAGGATAACAGATGTTTCTAAATGATTTTTGAGTGAGGATGTAAGGAATATGAAGGGAATTGGTAGATAGAAGAAGTATCCACAAGAACAGCTGAGAGTTCCTTTTTAAAATCCAGATAAGAAAGATAGGCTCTGTAATGAGGCCTTCATGTAGAAATGAATTGCTACATCTGAAATATATATGAGCTATAGAATTGACCATCATTTTTATTTAAAGTTTATGTATTATACTATGTTGATTTATACTATATCATGGGAAAGTGAATTTCTCTAAGGATTTAGTCATCGTTATTATAGACTGTATCTTTTATATTTTTATTACAGGGCAGATATTTTTTATTTAGAATGTTGAATTAGATATGAAAACTTAAAAACATTTCTGAGCGGTTAAAGTATACTGCCAGAATTTTATCTGCTTCTAAAATATAACTATAAAAGCATATTACGAAAATAGAACATTCTGAAAGCCAGATTGCTAACAATATGTGCCTGTAAGTTTTAGAGAAACAACGACCTGATGATAAAAAGTCCAAAGTAATTAAAATTATTTCAGTTACATTATAAATATAACAGACATCTTCAGCATTAAATTCACTATTAAGTGCAGATTTTCAACCAAGAAACTTCATGTAGTTTCTTTTTAAAAATGGAGAATATCCTGTAAATTATATTTTACTGAAGGCATCACACAAAGACCTCTGCATGTTTTACAATGCCAAGTATGGTGTGTGGTAAGTCAAAGACCAATGCCATACATTGCAAGAAAGGTATGTGATAGCTCTTAATTGGGAGAGGTGGGGTTCCTGAATCGATGCTGAGACTGATGAAAGCTATAGCTCCTTTCTCCAGATCAATGCACACACACACACACACTGTGTGTGTGTATAATTTTATATTCCATGTTAGAGGCTTGTAAAAGCCATCCATGCAGCTCTGATTATGCAACTCTAGTTTAAAACATGGTTTTATCACTGTATTTGAGTTTGTAAAAAAATGTTTCCATGAGCAATGTATATTCCCATTAGTATAAAGTAAACAGAACAAGATAAGCCACTGACACATAGCTATAGAGAAATTCCTCAAATACATTGACACATGCCCTGCTCTTATAGACATGAGGAAAAGTGAAATGGTACCTAGGGCTTAAGAAAGAAAATAGGAAGAAATCATTTTATTTCAAGTATAGAACAACTTAGTTAAGTAAGCTAAAAATAATTGCACCCAAAGTTAAGCAAATCTGAATAAACAGTACCACTGCGAATCCTTTCCTGATTAACCTTAGTTTCTGAACTCATACCTGCTTATTCAGAGGTCCATCTCGGGGCAAGCAGAGAAGAGTGAAACTAAGCCATCTTTCATGAAATGAATAAATTCTTCCAATTCAAGTCCAGATTGTCTAAAGAGACAATGAGGTAACTGGCTAGACACTGTTTCCTGAAAAAATAATCCCCAAGGAATTATGAATCAAAATTCCTAAAAGTAACTGTGTGCAGCAGATTTAAGCCATAATAAAGAGTCCAGAACTAATGTGCATTGTAGCAATGTGGAAGATGGTAGAGACTTTAAATCACCCCAGTTTATAATGATGGCTTTCACTCTGATTTCAGCATAAAGAGTTGAAAGGAGAGTCTATAAGTAACTTCAACCAATCTTTTCACTAGTGCAATCTGAGACCACATCCATATTTCATAATGCATATTGGGATAATGAAGAGTTTTACCCTATCAGTGAGGAAGTAGGAAACCTGCTGGTTGCAGAGAGAGAGAGAGAGAGAGAGAGACAGAGACAGAGAGAGAGAGGGAGAGAATTGCAATTTTTCAGTTTCTTTTCCTTAAAATGAACAGTAAAGTAAAATCCTAAGAATAGCGAGGTTGCTCTGTGATGCTGAGGGCTGATATCTTTGTGACCTCATATGTTTTCCCCACTACCCTGCTCATCCAACTGTAAGGCTGCCTTTGAGCTCTCAGAGACCAATTGGATACCTCATAAGATAATTTGGAAACAAATATTCCTGGAATCTTGATCTCAGCTGATAATTTGGAGCAATGCTATGCTGAAGCTGGCTCACTCCAGCTAATGGAACCATATTGTTAAATATTCAGAAATTTTACATTCAGGATGTCAAATCTTTGGCAGATTAAAATATGCATGGTGGACATATTTATACTATAGGAACTGACAAATACCACATTGCAGGCTTTTTTGGGGGGTGTCTTTGAAGAACTGATTTCCTGGCACACTACTGGACCTGTCCATCTTGGTCTTATTTTTAGTAGGTCAGGAAGGTAGAAGACATTTAAAAGTGAGTAGGATTAGCAAATGCTTATATACAATAAGCAAATATTAAACCACCAGAAGAGGAAGTAGCATGTATTTTATACTCCTACCCTTCATTTCAAAAAATAATCCAACATCATGGTCATTTTTAATGCTGGGAAGACCTCCCTGGCACTTTCTGTTAATCTGAGCCTAATACTTACTTTTCTTAAAACTACAGCAGAGATTGGAGAAATACATTTGGTGTGAGCTGACCTGAATGGCTGTTTTGTCTTGTCTGCCGAGGAGTGGAGGTCGTGGTGGTATTTTGGGGATCACTCAATGTCTAACTCTTTTATCGTTTTTGGTACTGGGGATGGAACTCGGGTCCTTGCACTTGCAGGGCAGGCGGTGGAACCACTGAGCTAAATCCCTGGCCCTCAATATCTAACTCTTGCCCTAATTTCCTTTGCTGTCTTTTTCCTTGTGTGAAGACTGAAACAGCAACATAGAAATAATGACAATAGTGGTCACAAATTGATTGTCTTATGAATGCTATAAACCCACATAAGGTATTTTTCTAGTTAGTAGCAACCTTATTAACTAGGTACCATTGTGCTAAATAGAGATTGATTTGACTAAATTAAGCAACAGCTCAGATCTATTTCCAGAGGCTATGTTGTTCTGCGATTTCACTCCCTCTGTATTTTCTAAACATGACTACCAGTAATTCTTGTAATTCTTTTAAGAAAAATATATTTCTCAGTCTCCCAGCATTGATTTACATTATTTTTAGGAGGGACTAAAAGAAAACCTAGTAAGTTATAACATCTTAAATGTAGTAGCAGAATTAGAACAAATCTATAGCCATTATCGCAAGTTATTTCTACAAAAATTGGTAAGAAGATGGCTGCAATGTGTCGCTGATCCTAATGAGTACGTTTAGGGTTGGTCGGAAGGTGGAGAGTGCAGGAAGGAGAATAACAAAGCCCTGCAAGGCCGTTTTTATTGACTCTATCAGATGCAGGACAGATGTGAGGAACTGCAATGTGTGTTCCTCCATGAGGAACAGTTAACGCACTCAGGGACCTCGGAGGGGGTGGGAATCTTTTTTGCGTATCTTCCCTAATTCTGCTGTTCAACCTTTATCGACAAACCATCTAAGTTCTTCTGTCACTGTAGACATGGGAACTAACCAGCTAGGTCACCCTTCTTTCATTAGCTGTGGGTCGGGAGTACAGCCTCTTGGTGGCCCCCAGACATTTCACTTTCTGCAATGCTGAGAACTGACGTGGTAAGCAACTATGTAAGGATTCACACCTAAGGGTATTGTGACATATTTAGCCACTGTATAAAAAATAAAGTCCATGAGTAAGTATGAGAATCACATTTTACATTCACTCATTTTTTGTGATCTTTAGTTCATCCAACTCCCAGTAGGAAATAGATACACAATAGCTAAGAAGCGTTATGGAAGGTGCTACTGGAAAAAATATGGGCAACAAGATATCAAGATAAGGAAAATATGGGCAACATTAATGGAAATCAGCAAGACATGTATTTGCCTGTCATTTCATAAGGAATTTGCATGCTGGGTAATTGGTCTATAATTCACTTTTCTGATTCTACTTGATTATGCTATTTTCTGAAAAGTAAGCAAGTAAGTTTTCCTGAGCAACTCAACAGAACAGCTAGAGTTTCTTTTTAGGGAAAGTAGACTCCTACCTAAGAGAAAAGAGAAGATTATTTACACTTGTCTCTTGTTTGATGGCTTTACGTGCTTTGGAAATCATGTCCTTATAAATAAATCACCCTCCTCTCCCAGTCAACAAATGAGGTTGTTCTTGGTCACATATACTGAAATTCCTACATAAAAGTCCTAAAGCTGTGGGATCATCTCCAGCTTAAAATATTTATAAATCTCTGCTATATATGGTTTCCACATGTAAGAAGAACATCGAATCAAAATTTAGTGACACCAAAAATATCTAGACAAGAAGAAAAGTATAGAGCAATGCTTACTCCATGTTGTGAATTCTGAATTTTTATCATATAATTTGTTACATATTTGTACTTTTCAGTAGATTGATATTAAATTTAACACTATGTAATTTTAAGATAGAATTGTTTGGAAATGTGTTGTTAGTATGTAGTTGATTTATTTTAAGAAGTTATTTGTAAACTAGAAGCTAACATTGAACTTAACATCTTATGAAATACTAAGGTAGTCTCATGGTCTTCAAGGGTAATGATGCGGATAATCAAAGTGAGAAAAATTACAGATCAAAGAAACTTCAGAAATTGTTTTGTTTTATATTAGTTTGTTTGCTTTATTATGTCTTTCATTCTGGAATGGTGACAGTTTGGCAATTAATTACTTTAAAATTTTTGTTCCTTTATTCTCAATAACATACATTTACTGCAGTGGCACCTAGGACGTGAGTACTCATAGAGGCTCTCAGGATAATAAAGCAGAGGAAAAAGCAGCGAACTTAAAAAATATAATGCTCTGAAAACTATTTCAAGATGAATTTCTAAAATGCTCATCCTATTCACTCATTCATAATATGATCATATGATCAGGCCTGCTAATTAATGGGAAGTAAGAGTCTCAAAAGGAAGTTGAAAATGAAGGCAATGGTAATCATCTGACTTCACACAGGCTCTGTGGAGAGTTCTTACATCATAAGCAATCTCAGGACCCAAGCAGCACAGCAGGAAGAGGGCAGTGTGGCTCATCCTGGAGAAGTCCTGTGGGCCACAGTGGAGGTGACCTGAGACCCAGCCCTCCTGCTCTGTCACTGCACACCTGGACCAGGTCATTTCCCACAGATGAGCCTCGGTTTCCAATCTGCCTGAGGAGATTATTTACAGCTATTTCATAAGTCCCTCGGTGCAGTGCCCAGCACATGGGAGCAAATAATACTTAATAGCATAGCTTAGTTATTTCATCAATGTTTACTAATTGATTGACAGCACAGAAATAGGTCGAAAACATTCATCATGAGTGTTTGGTGAAATGGCTAAGTTCTCCTTTATAGTTCCCACCAAAGACAAAAAAAGTTATAGTGTTTTCTCCAAGATACTAATATTTTCTACAATTTATTTTATAGTGATTTTCTCAGCAGATGTGCAAAACCAGCATATCTAAGTTAGTGTCTTACTACTAAAAAGTAACATTCTTCTATAGAAGTCTGATCTATATTTAACTTGAAATATAGATATATATTTCTGAATATAAACTTGAATAACAGTCTTATATTGACAACCATTAAAAAATATTTCTCTTCAAAGAGAGTTAAGTGGAACAACTTGAGTACACATTGCAGGAATATGAAGTGTGCTCTCCTGGATCGTAGCTTCGGACAGCTGTTGTGACTGATACCCACTCACGAAAGGCTTATTGACAGGGAAGATTGTTATTATTGTTTTTCGTGTAAAATATAACAAGCTAAGTAATTAAGGTTATGAATCAAACCAAATTAACTGCACTCAGCTGTAAGAAGCTTAGTGCCCAAATAACAGATGGGAAATTCTTGTTTCACTGGTGATTTACCTAAGGGGAGATAAATGTCACTGACATACACAGCCCAGTGTCTGTCAGTCCTGGGCATTGATTTCCCTGCCCCTGGTGCTTTATGCTGTCTGCTTAGGCAACCCTGTGAGCAGTAGGAAAAAATTTCAACAGACATTTAAAAATGAATTTACAAATTTTTTATGTTGCACTCTCCTATACCCAAGGCCTACAATGACTTACAGACAGTTTAGGGTATAAGGATTCAAGCAAATTATAATAGTTGTTTTTAGGAGAAAATCATTCAACTTGATATTTGAACAATTTTTCCTGCCTACTCATGAAATTTATACTTGTAAATCTATTTATACATTAAATTTTCACATTAAATGAATCCATCACATGATTTAACCAGATTCAAAGTTTTAAATATTGTTGTCCTTGTTACACAGGAGAAAACTGATGTACCGGGGGTTGAAATAATTTTTGCAAGGTCACAAACTCAGGAACTGGCTGATCCAGGAAAACTGAAAGAGACAGAGAAATGCTTGACGTTTGACGACTCCTCCGAGCAGGAGGGCAGTGTGCTGGGAAGGGAGAGTGAAGAATAAAGAGGTTGAATCGTGCACAGATGTGTAAGCCACAATACATAGAGATTCATTTCCAATAAAGCAAATCGCAAGCTATTTTGACAAGTACCGTAGAGGAAGGAAGAGTATAGCAGGGAAAGCCAGGCAATGCAGCACGTTCTGGCTTGAAGAGCAAGAAACTCCAGAAAGAGAAATTTGAATCTTATGTAGGCTTTTAATTTGCAGAGCGAAGCCAAGGCATTTATCAGTGGTGCAAACTGAGGAACATGGATGTGAGAAAACATGATTGATTTGTAAAAGAAGAGCAACCAAATGTGTGCAAAGCCAGTGTGTGCAGTTAGCCAGAGGCAGAGCGCAAAGGCAGGTGTCCTGCTCCTCCTGGAGGTGTACTCCTGAAAGAGCTGAGCTCTCACCCCACAGGGACCCAGGCACACCCATATTTTACAGCAGCACAGCTCATCACAGCTAAACCTTGGAAGTGGCCTCTCTGTCCATCAGCAGATAAAAGGATAAGGAATATGTGGTGTTTACACACAGTGGCATATACTCTGCCATAAAGAAAGACAAACTTGAACTATTTGTGGGAAAATGGATGCACCTCGAGACCATAATGTTAAATGAAATAAATCAGACACACAAGCTTGAATATTGGATGGTTTATAAGAAAAACTCAAAGTATAAATAAAGAGCAAAATAGAAGATAGATAATAGGAAGTAGAGAGAGAGTTCTTTCTTTTTCGAATGGGAAAGAGATCAAGATACGGAGGAAGAGAGGCCAGAGGAGAGGGAATAGGATGAAGACAGGAATTAAGATGTGTTCTGTACATGAGCCAGCTTCAATGGAAGACTTGTGTGCTGTGAACATGTACTAATAATAAACGAAAGAAAAATAAGGGCCGGGATTTAGCTCAGTGGTTCCGCTGCCTGCCTCGCAAGCACAAGGTCCCGAGTTTGATCCCCAGTACAACAAAAGAAAAATAACTATTCAGGAGATTGATAAAGATCTGGAGTTGAAGCTATGAATTTTGGATTTTGCTTTAAAGACAATACAAATTTAGAGTTTTGGATTTAAGAGTAGGCCAGCAGAGCAAGGATAAACTACACAAGATAAGACCAGAAGTGGTGAGTGCAGCCCAGCTGTGACTGCAGGGGTGGGACAGAAGCGACTGCTCTCGTCCTCGTGGTTGTATCCTTCTGGGGGAACCAGAACGTTGAAAAAGAATTAAAACATAAAGTGAAATTGGGTAAGCTAGGAAAGCAAAGGACTGAGAGTGTGAAGTGCTAACTCTCAAATTCAGTTAAAACCGTTTGGAATCACCAACTGAAAAGCATAAAGTGCCAAGCCGCACACAATACACGTTTAAATATTTACTCTGTGTACATGGATTACTAGAAGGATTAGAATGGCTCTGTGTATTGTACCAAAGATGTTAGAAGGATCAAATGAAACCAGATACATGAAAGCTCTTGTAATAAGCATGCTATGTAAATACAAGTCATTAATTTATATTTAATCCATGTAGAAAGACTGCTCTTTCTACATCATTACTGAAACAATGGAATATCCAAACTTGTCTTAGACTTTGAAAAAGTTTTTAGAAAGATGCCTTGTAGAAAGATGCTTCCTTTTTGAAAATAAAAGTATTAGATATATTTTTGTGTGTGTAAGATGAAGAGAAGGAAAAAAAAAGAAACTGGAAAGCATACCCTTGTTTGTCAGGCAAGTGAGCTGTAAGAGGTGAGGATGATTCTTTCATTTAACCTCCAAACAGTTTTTAAATGTCTTTAATTGGTTCTGTAAAGGTGGACTTTCATGGATGAAAACTGACAATTTCTACTGCATCTGGGCTATGGTGATTAATAAAATGGCCCCTTGGCCCCTTGACTTAGATTGGGGTTTTTTCTTACAACTCTAATCTCATTGGAGGTGAGCAGTCCAGCGGAGTCCAGAAAGGAACGTGGTCTTTGGACCCACAACTCCGCCCCTCAGGCGGACACACAGCGCTCCTGTGCCTCAGTGGCTTCTTTGTGCACAGGTGGTGGGGAATGTCCCTCTGCTGAGACGGGGTTGGGAACATGGAAATAACTAAGCCAGGAGGCTCAGCACCAGGCCTGGCTCAAGACGAATGATGAATGAACGATGGCCAGGTCCCTTTTGGCTTTAAGAGTCTATGTATCTCTTATATGGTGATTCCTGGAATACAGAAATTGTTGAATAAATATTTTTGCAAGAAAAAAAAGAAAAGGAAGGAAGGGAGGGAGGAAGACAGAGGGAGGAAGGAAGGGAGGGAGGAAGACTGGTGTAGGCTGGGTCTCATGTTCGTAGTCACATTCTTCTCTAACAGGTACTCGCAGGGGTATTATTTGCTAATGAGCTGAAAATAGAGGTAAGTGATTAAGGGACAAATTGTCATCCATTTATTTTATTCTTTGGAAATAAAGTGTAGCATTGTGTATTTAGGAAAGTAAGAACACAGCATTTCAACAAACTCAGCCTAGTCTGGTTTCTTGATCTCTCTTTGTCTAGACATGCCCGTTCCATTGTACTATAAATCAGAATGTTTAGTCAGATTTATTTAATCTCAAAGACTAGCAAAATCCAAGAGTAACCCGAACCCCCCCCAGTTATATAAGTAGTGCTGTTTCTACTGCCATCATCAATCCCTTTTTTCGTTTTTTGCAAAGTTCTGCCCCCCCCACGTGTGTGTGTGTGTGTGTGTGTGTGTGTGTGTGTGTTGCTGTGAAACTCACCTCCTGGATTGTGTTACCTGAAGAAATGGCGCCCTGGATTCCGAGCGTCACCAAACTTACTCTGTCAGATGCTGCCATCTGCTGGCATATCCTCTTCCCGAGTCCTGGATATACTCAGAATCTATAGCAAACTTCCTGTTTCTACTTTCTTAAATGGTCCCGCTTTAGGTAGTAAGAGAGATATGGAACTTGGAGAAAAAAAATTGTGTTTTCATGCCAGGAAGCAAGAAGGCCCACGGTGATCTGATTCATTTGTGAAATAATATTTTGCCCTGTAAAACACTTGCTGACTCATTCAGTCTGTCACTTCGCCAATGCTCATTAATGTCTTGTCCGGGCCCAAAACTGTGGAAAGCCCCCAAAAGAGCAAGATATGGTCACTTTTCAGTAAGAGTTTATTTCCCAGTAGGGAAAGAAATCCAGAATGGAAGGAAATCGATACAATGAAATATGTAGATGTTACTAGAGATCTCTGATTCCAGAAGGTAAAGGTGAAGGAAAAGCCAGGCAGGGGACAAATGTTCACCAAGTGAGCAGATAGGAGGATCTGGCCAGTGACAGTGCTAGGAACAAAGACTTTTATTTATTTCTAAAGAAAAACGTGTTTTTATTGGGAGAAGGTTACTTTATTTTGCCTTGTAATTTGCTACATGCAGATTTTTTAATATTTAAAATAAGTATCAGGTGATAATCATATCGAATACATAGAAACAAGAAGCAGTGACCCGGATGATGAACTCAGCATGTACTGTGCTTCGTGTTTTAATAGCTGCCTTAACACTGAGTAAATAAGAACTGTGTTTCTCAGATGACTACTTCTGTGGAAAGGAAGATCTTGTATTATTGGAGCCCGGATAGCTGGTTCCCCGCGGTGCTGACCCTGACTGGAGCTCTTCTCCTGATGTGCCTGTATGCTCTCTCGTGGTGCCTCTTCAAAGAGTAAGATTTTCTTTGCCGTTTTCATTTGATTTTGTCCATAGCTCATAAAGTCCATCAAGGATGTCTTGAAAAGAACAGGATGAAAGCGAAGAGGAAAGGCTGTGGAAATCCACCTATTACTTTCAGTGTCGCATAGATGTTATCCTCCCTGGCATCACAACAAAGCCGAGAGAGAACAGTGTCAGTGTTTCAGAGTTAGATTCAAGATGTTAAGCAAGATCTTCTGGTTCAAAAGCATTGTTAGTTCACGAACTGCTCAGTCAAGTGGTTCCAGCTAAGAACTGTTTGGGAAAAAAAGAAAGGAAGGAGAAGAAATGAGATTTCAATATTCCTACAGAAAATACAGAAATGGAATTTAGCTGTTGTATGCATAAACAAGGTCAAGGCATGTGATTATATTTAATATCAATGGAGGACTGGATTATCTAGACTTATCTCTGGGCCCTTATGGCTCAGACAGTGCGACAGGTGACACAGGGGGAAGTGAGAGCCGTCAGTATGAGTTCTGAGGAGCTCAGTGGTTACTGCAGAGGGACTTGGCAGGAGGAGTGGAACCCCGGCCAGGAAGGAGCAGGCTGGGGGTTAGGAGGCTTAAACCCTGTCTCTGCTCCTTCACTCTTGCCCGGAGCGACTATGCAAGGCGAGTTTCACAGACAAAGTATCACTGAAGCTGGCTTCTGGGGAGGGTGGAAGAGAAGGAAAGACACAAAATGTAGTTTAGCTACGTGCAAGGGTGATTTATTTTCCTTTTGAGAAGCATAAAAATGGAAACAGTTAATGGGACCTGTACCATATTTACTCTCTAACGTAAGATTACCTCTTATCTTGGAAGACAGTGTAGAGTCCATGAGGTAATGTAGTAAAATCCAAAGGTAGCAGAGTATTGTATTTGCATGAAAGTAAAATGTATGTAGGACAACCTCGCTATGGAATGGACACAGTGAAGTGCGTGTAAAAATGTCTTTTGAAGGCAACATATAGTTTAGAACAATATTTAGATTCATAATATCATTTTCTTGAATAAATTAGTTTTTTAAAAAAGCAAAGAAGACAGTGAATTAAGAAAGTATAATAGATGGATTTAAAAGTCTATGATGAGTTTCTGGGGTGAACCCTAGGATACGGTGGGAGAAGGCCTGTGAGTGTGCATGCCACAAGGTGCATGATGGGAATAGAGTGCTGTGTTGCCATGTCTGTTAAGCTAGACACTTCTTCCCAGGTATCCAGTGGCAACCACACAGCATGCATATTTTTCTTGAATGTAGAGATGGCAGAGAAATCTGATATATTTTTAATATCCAAGACATTGTTTTCTATTTTTTCCTACTTTCCCCAAATTGGAAACTGATTTTTTTCTTACAGAAATTCTAGGTAAGTGATTTAAGGATATTATTTTCATTCCAATAATCAAACAAAATACTTACTAATGGGCATTATTCTTAGATGCTGTCTTACTCATTTTTATTTTTTTGCATAGTGGTGTTAATTGTAAGCTTAATGCTATTTGATTAAGGTCAAAGCATGGAACTAATTTTGATCATTTCTGAAAAAGGAAGCACTTAGTTTCCTTGTGAATGTCCTGTCTGTTATTGTTATTCTTTCCTGTACAGTGTGCCCGCCTGTTCAAGATTATTCCCTCACTGCGACCAACAGCGGAGTCATTCTAATCTCGCTGCCAAGGAGCCAGGTTTGGGACCACGGTAAAAACAGATCTGATGTTTTGCAGAAAGAAACTTTAGGCTTTTTGAGACCTATATGCTTTAATGTGTTTCAAATTTAGAGATATAAAACATTGATTTTAAATTTATTAATCAAATTGTAAAGTTTTATCTAATTTATCAGTGTTAATTGACCACCTAAAATTCTAGATAGGAGGACAGAGAAGAAAGCAAAATCAAATTTCCAAATGAGTGCTGTGGTCCAGTCCTGGAGCTGCCCCTGGATAGCATTACCACTGTTACTAAGTTGAGTTGCTTATTTAATGATGGAATGAGAGCATAAAATGAAATGGGTATGGTTTTAACTTACAGCTCCATTTCTATCGAGAAGAAAAGATAATATCACCAATTACTAATAATAAACACATCTACTAATCTGAATTTAAGAACATAAATGATTATGACTTACATAGGCATCTGTTAAGAGCCACATTAAGGATTATTTAAATATAACATTATTGATTTATAAAGGTAAACTATCACATCATTTATTAATTATGCATATAAGTACTAGCTGTATCTTTTTTAATATTTCTTTAATTCTTTTTTGTAGCCATGGAAATTCACTGGGTAAGGACCCCAAGCCAAGCACAAAACTCAGCTTGCTGCCTGGAAATCATCAGGTGAGAGCGGTTAGTAAAACCACATTACAGTTACTAATACAATCATTCAGGCCCAGACAATAAAAACCGTTTGCATATAAGTTATTGTGCATGGTGACTTATGAGTAGAAATGAGAGGATTTACGCAGTGCGTTTGAAGGTGGAAGTGAAAATTGAAGGCTAAAGAGCTGGCACCCAGTTTAAAGGCACTGGGCGTGGGGACATCAGTAATGAAAACAGCAGTGCCTCTGCCCCGTAGAGATCTAAGTTGATGATGTGTATGGATGACACAGTTTATTTGCCAATTTCCTTTACTCTTTCTTTCCTTTCTTTTGAATTCTGAAAAAACAATTTAAGTAGAGCAAACTTTCCTGCATAATCTAGTGTGGTCTTCTCTACAGAGGCCTGTGATGACCTTTACGCCACTCAGGGACAAATATCTGCTGCCTGGCCACACTGGTCAAGATGATTTCATTGAGATTGCTATTCACATATATTTTAAAAATTATAATTAAAACACTAACCCCTAAGTGTATATTGTCCTGAATTGAAGAATTAACTCTTGGCTTTTTGTACTAATAATACATCTTAAAATGTTTCATCTATTTACATTTTTCTTAGTGCATGTTTGCAGCACACAGTGGCCACACCCCTCGTGGGAGGTGGTATTGTACACAAGGCATCTAAAACCTCTTCTTTACCCCCCTCCCCTCCCCGCCTTTTGCCCTCCTGCCATCTCTCCGTGTCCTTCCCATTTGCAAAAGATCTATCTTGCGACTTCCTGTTATCTACTGTATTTTAGCTTTTATTCATACTTTGAGTTTCACATATAAGATAAACCTTATGATATTTAAACTTGTTTTGCCTGATTTATTTAACTAAACATTCAAGACATTTCAGAGTAATGTAAAGGTCTTTCACTTCCTTGATTAGTTAATTCCTAAGTATTTCATTTTTCCTGATGCTATTGTGAGTGATATTATTTCCTTAATGTTTTTCTCTGTAAGTTTATTATTGGTGCACAGGAATGCTATTGATTTTTGTGTGTTGACTTTGTATCTTGCCACACTACTAAATTTAGTTACTAATTCTGGGAATATTTTGGTGGAATTTTTTGGGTCTTCTATGTAGAAGATCATGTTATTGCACAATTAATTTATATAAAAAACTACATTCGACTCTGGATAGGTAAAATCTTTTCCAGTAAATGGATGGTAATTAACAGTTATTTTTAAATAATAAGATTAATGTAACAGATATTTATGAAAAACTTTACAGTAGAGTTCACCCTACAAATTACTTGGGAGAATTTACAGAAGGATGAAATAGTCTTCACTCTTCAAGAACTCACCTCCCAGCTGGGAGATTATATAAGTAAAATATTGACGGGAATAATGCATGGCAGTTTATTGATTCTTATCAGAGTACACGATGTGTACAATGGGCACACTGGAAATTCAGAGAACAGCTATGACCTTGTGAGCTAACCCAGGTGGAGGCAGCCTGGTGGATGGGTTGGAACCGGGGCAAGATCCTGTGAAGGTGTCTATTTTTGTAGATGGGAAACAGTGGGGAAAAGGTTCCATGTTTTGGCATTAAGCATGGTATACAAATTTCAAGATTTTTCATTAACTTTCCTTTCACTGGGTCCAGAGTTCCTTCTGTCTTTTGTGTTTCTCTTACTTTAGATGTTCACACTGCCACCCCGTAGTCCAAGTTAGCTGCATCTGAGAACATTTCAGCCCTGCATTTTCCACACATGCGCACACATGCTCAGCAGGCTCTTTCACCTTCTTGCACTAATGGATTTGTTTTCCTTTTCTTGAAGAGCTTGCTGTGTAGAATCCCCCCTCCACACACACCCTCCATCTCAAAGCCTAGAGAGGGAGGATGAGTGCTTTTCCCTCATTTCTTCCTTGTCGAATGTGCATTTTCTTCTTCCACAAATTACTACACTTTGAGGTGTGTGCCACACTTTAACAAGCACTAACTATTCTTATGGTTCTTGAATTCATCAATGACTTTACTTTTAGGTTCCCAAGATTTTTCCTAGCATGTTTCTTGGAGTCTTTCATGGCCTATTGAACCTCCACGAAAGTGATCAATCAACATCAGGTTGACTAGTCCGGCTTACTCCTTTCTTCCTATTCTTTTTCTTCCCTATTCCAGATACCAAACCTATGGCCACCGCAAGACTATTATTATTAATCATGATAATGGAAAAATGAGTTAAAATATATGTCATGCTTTCTGTTATGGCCCGACTTAGTCAAAGATATTTAGACATTGGTTAATTGATCCCAAATCTTCCATGCTGATGCCATTATTTTCCTTGCTCCCTCACCTCTCCCATGTGCCACATCACTTCTCAACTGGCTTGGCCTCCATCATCCAGCCTGCTGGTCTACCCACAAACATTTCATGCTTCTGCCTCACTGTCTCCTTCAAACTCCCTGAGGAAAAAAGCCTCAGACCTGGTTGACTCCATCTACCACCCTTTCTGTGACTGCTGTGTGTTCCTGATGAAAAGAACACAATTATGTGTTTTGGACTCACTTCAAACTCGAGGTCATGTTTCCAAGCAGTCACAGTAGACTACAGATTCCTAATCAAATTCCCTTTACCACACACAATGATGAACATTCACAGCTGCCTTGCTTTTCTCAAATCGCTAACACATCCACCACTTCTCATGCTCAACTGGGATATCCCTGCACATTTTACAAGCAGATAATAATCAGATTTAAAAACTCTCCCAGCCTCTTAAAATGAACTCCACTAACCTGCGCATAGCCTGCCTGGTAGCCCATCCACCCAGGGCCAGAAGTGACCTTCTCCAACCTATGTCCACCTCTCCAGTTCTTGCTAGGGTACCAACTCGCTGGCCTTCTGATGGAAAAAAAAACTCTCTCTATATAAATATATCTTTCTTGTGCATGATTTTTATTATCTATTATGACTTAAAATAGTGTATTCAGCTCTCAAAGTACTTTCCTTGATCCTATTTGCCCTTTCAGCCACTGTCCCATTTCTGTAGTACCCATTAAAAGAGCTACCTAGGCTTGTTGTACACAATTTCTTCCCTTCTAGTATCTACTCAACTCAGAGAGGGGTCTGGGCGCACTGGATATCCCATCCACATGGGGCTTTCTCGGGTCTCTAATGACCTGGGGCCTGGCTAGTTCTGACTCCTCCAAGCCTTTGTTATGAAATCAACAGAAGGTGCCTCCTTCAAGCTGCCAGGAAGTTTTGTGTCACAGGGAGCAGTGTCTTGGATATGGCCCCAGTAAAGCTTTAACATAAACAAGCAGATTGCTCTGAAACGGTGAGGAAGCTTTCAGTATGTTGCAAATAATCACTTACCAGTAACACATGAGTCACAGTAAACAAGAAAACTATTTTATACAATTGTCAGATTTCTCAAAGTACAGATGACTAATGCACTGGGGCTGTAAACTGTGAAGTAGTAATCCTCTTAGGATTTATAAGGTCATTGATAATATCAGCATCTACAGATACAAATGTGGAATAAAATAATAATTGCAGATTTATTTCTTCCAGCCATCAGTAGTTTATGATGGCTGTGGAATCGATCCTGGTAAGAAGTGGAATATTGTATCAATATTCATATGTTTATGAAGTATTTTAAAAAATGGAAAAGGGTTCACAATTAGCACTGTGATTAGCATACTGTCAAGTTTCGATTATGAGAAAGATGCTTAATTAAACAAATTATAAATGCTTATTTCTTAGAAGTTCAAGAGCAATGTAAGTTGTTCTACTATTAAAAATGATTGTTTAATTACTCTTGATCACAATGATTCATGAATTCTTGCGATACTGAAAATTCACAAACCCTGCCCTTTGAGTAGTTTAAAATATATTCTGTTGTCTCCCATTCATCTCCATTACCTCCTGAATAGCCTTAATTAATCACTTTCACAGGATGAGGCAAGTCCTCTAACTGCCCGTACTGTTTCCTACCTGTTTCTTAAATCCTACAGCAGTCTTCTCTGCCACAATACAATAGCACAAACTATGTGTGGTCCACACCGCATGAGCGTTTCAGTTCCGCACCTGTGAGCAAAAGCCATGCTAGTGTTCAGTCCTCATGAAACCATGGAAGAGAGACATAAAATGTTCCAGATTCTCCTATTAGCAAATAAAGAGTTGGAACTAAGTCCACACTGCCCAAATCCCATATCCTTAGCTCATGAAAATGGGGATGTTCTTCACTCTTCTCATCTGTATCCAACCCAACTGTATCCCATTAATTCTGAGAATAAAGCTCAGTTTTAGTCACATTGTGCTATACCTTCCTTCTTCTGCAAAAGACCTCATTGCATATATTTTGATTTTACTACCATTTCATTTTGTGTCCTTTCTGATGCCTATTTCCCTTCATCAACTATTTGCAAAGTAAGATGGCTCAGCCAGCTCTGCCCCTGGATAAACTTCCTGCAATGGACAAGTCCTATGGTGCCCCTGAGACACTTATCAGGACAGATAATGTCCTTAGTCTCTTGCTTTGTCTTTTTTATTATGAGGTTCTTGGAAGATAATGTGAGATATTAATTAAGCATTTATCCCCAGTGCCAGGAAAACCTTGGGCACTTAAATCATGTTTGCTTCAGACAGGATTTGCTGTTGGAGAGATTGCTGGTAAGCTTTAAGAAGTAAATTTCAGGGGATGTGGGATTAATGTCTTAATGAAATGAGTAATTACTTGTAAGCTGGCCTTCCAAAGATGTTCTAGAGGGAAGGAAGAAAGAGATAGGAGGAGCAGAACAGCACAAATGGCGTCGAGTGACAGTTACAAAATATTTTTGTTCTAGAACAGGGTATCTGTGTATCTCTCTCCTCTCTTGTCTCTCTCTCTCTCTCTCTCTCTCTCTCTCTCTCTCATGTGTGTGAGAGAGATGAACTACTGGGCATTTTTACCGGAACAATAGATGGAGTGAAGTACAGACAAGACACTGCTCAGACATTGAAGGTATGGAGGGAAGCACTGGGGTTTGGAAATAGGAGATAAAGCTGGAGTCTTCAGTGAATCACTTAGTTTCCGTGCAGTCTTGGGGAAGTCAGCTGTCTGTCTGAGCCTCAGTGCTCTTGTCTGTAAATGGGAGGTGTCCCACTGGGGCCTGAACCAAGGGCCTTCCCACTGAGCGGCCCACCCCATCCTTTACTGATTGTTTTACTTGGAGACAAGGCCTCACTAAGTCCCTTAGTTGCCAAGGGTTGGATTTAACTTGAAATCTCCTGCCTCAGCTTCCCAGAGTGCTGGGATAACAGGTGTGAGTGTTACTCCTGTTAAGAGAAGTTGGCATTTATTTCTGACTCACAGACGCCCTCGTTGACCAGGGTTCAATGCTCTGAAAGCAAAGCCTTCCCCTCTGGTGACCCCAGGGTGCAGCTAGAACCCAGAAACATGCCAATACGCAGAGGGACTGACCTTGTGATGTCCTCAAGTGTGGGGGATCAGTCATGAGTGGCTTGGGTGGACCCTCAGGAGGAACAGTGAGGGCAGGTCAGGGCAGAGAAGAAGTGAAGCGGGACCCACAGATCAGCAGCAGGAGAGGAGAGGGCCCACAGAAGAGGGGTTGCTGGTTCCTCGTGGGACTGTCCTAGGAGTCCAACATCAAAAGGCCGTGTGTAGGTGGAGAGGAACATTATGTTGCCTGGGTTTGGAATGATTGTAAATAAAGCCAAAATAAACACCTACAAACCATAATACTACCCAGTAATTATGGTACACTACAAATCTAACATACACAATTACAGTTTGATGTTAATTTCATATGCTGCCAATCTAGATCAGCATTATGTGTGCGAGGGAAAAGCTGTCAGGATGACAATGTCTCTGTCAAAAACGCAGTAAAAAGTTCAGGAGCACCCTGGAGTGGATGTTTTCCATTTTCTTAATCATAAGAATTGTCTAAAGTGCTTTGCAGTTTGTACATTCATGGACGCTACCCTACCACTTTGAAAGGCAGGACTTGGAAATGTGTGTTTCAGCAGTTACTTTAGGTTTTTGTGAAAAGTAAGAGCAGTTGGAAAATGCCAATCTGAATTGCTGTCCTTTCTAGATTAATATAATGTCATCATATTGTATACCTAAAATGTACCAATAAACTTACTGAAAAAAATATAACACATGATTAATATAACACAAAGTGTGATCACAGTACAGAAAGCTTACCTTGAACTGAATCTAAGAACATAACATTGTTTTCTCTGAAGTGCCTGAGTAAACTGCTAGAATGCTAAGCATAAGATAACAGCAAAGACTTATAAGACAGAAAACTGTCTGTCACCTCACTACACATCTGTGTTGGTCTCCAGCGACAAGCATCTTTCTGTCCTAAAAGTTACAAATCACAATCTACGTACAGCAGGGTGACGCAGATACCCTACACACCAGGGACAACAGCAGTGCAGTATGGCATTTCACTTCTCCCACTGCATAGCTTTACTAGAAAATACATTTTCAGCAACAATCCCAGCACATCTTTGTGCTTTTAAGACATTTGGTGCCTGTCTGTGAAGTACGCACTATTTTATCATGTGCACCAAAAATGTAGACAAAATGCAGATTTTTAAAATGAGAACAAACACAGTGGGTCACGTCATGCACTCTGGGCCACATGTGACCCCAGCCTTGCCGGTCACCCCTCTAGGGGCCAGATCATCGGCTCTGGGCCACAGGAACAGGGGCATTCTCACCATCAAGGTGAAATCGTTCTTCCACCGGCTTCCTGCGTGTTGCTAAAATTGAGGCATGTTGTGTTGAGCTTCATATTTAAAACAGAGCTTTATGAAATGGATATTCTTGGGCACCAAAAGCTCACATGCTTTCACCAGTTTTTCAATGTACTCTCTCATTGCCTCTGCTGCATGAAGTCACTACACCACTAATACCAACCCCTTCTTGGTCTGGTCCTCAGGGTTTCTCTCTCAGAACTCTCCATGATCCCCTGGTGCAACTGCAAGAACAGTCACAGGACTGTTTCTGTCCCAATCATTTTTTTTTTCAATGTATGTTCAATCTAGAATACCGCTATCCCATTAAGGATCTATGGTTGTGTGTGCGTGTGCGTGCATGCACATGTGTGTGTACCCAACAGAAAAGTTTATACCTAGTAGTTTTGTGGCCTCTAAAGAAGAGTCAGTTCTTAGCTAATGAGGGCCCAACTCCACGCACTGTTTTCTTTAGTTAGGAAACAACTCACTTGTCTCTCCCTTCCATCTTCCTGCTGTCTTCTGTCATTTCATGTCTTTGTGAATAATTGTGACTTTTATATTGACAAAATGTAGAACAAGTAAAAGTATATTAACTATACCAAGCTTTCTGTTGAGGCCATCCTCTTAAGTGAAATAAACAGGACACACCTGTGTAAATACTGAATAGTTTCTCTAGTGTGAGAAACTGAAAGTGTAAATGAGGACTAAAAGGTATAATTGATATTGTGTAATAGGAAGGAAAGGTCTAAAGGAGCAGGGGCAATGGGAGAAGTAGGGGAAAGGAAAGAAGAGAAAGGAAAAAAATAGGAGAAAAGGAAAAAATAGAAACACAGTCTTTGTAAATAGGGAGGGGTGGAGGGGTTGAAGGGAGGGCAGGGAATGGGGGAAAAAAAATAAGAACCAAGATGCATCATGTAAAGGTACAAATCCCCAATGATGAATGTAACTGTACTGTATACCTAAAATGTACCAATAAACTTAATGAATAAAAAATGTGTCATTTAACTATCATGTCAAAGGAAATGAGTAAGAGTGATTCCTGATGTGAAATGCAGAGCACATTCCCTGGGAGGACTGGGCCCCCCCAACCCTGTGTGGTGCTTACGGTGAGCATGTGAGTCCCACCAGTTCCAGGAGAGCATCTTCCATATTAAATGCCTCGGTTTTTCCCCTCCATACCCTAATACTGAGCTTCTTAATTAGTTTCTTTGTTGAGTGTCACCGTCACCTGGGTACTGTGGCCCATAGCTGTAATCCCAGCACTTCGTGAAGCTGAGGCTTTTGGAAGGATGGCAAGCTCAAAGGCAGCCTGGGCCACTTAGGGAGACCCTGTCGCAGCTGAAAAATGTAAAGGCCCTGACTTCAAGCCTCAGTACCAAGAAGCAAACAAAAAGAAAAGAATCTCTGTCAGGCAAACCTCCCGAGTCTTACAGGCCAGCAGCTGGATGTGCATTGCAGACAAGAAGGCAAGAGTTCCTTCTTTTGCATCGGACAAAACCTGGCACATTCTTGGGCAATTTTTATGGAGCAAGGACACGTCTATAAATGCGTTTAGGGTTTCCACCCATCCTAGAAGCCTAGCGCTGTATTTACCAGTCCCATTTTCATGTGAGGCAGAGGCAGGTCGAGTAGCATGGCTGAAGTTTGTAGCTGTAAGGTGGAGGCGGGGTGCAAAGCCCAGGGTTGACAACCAATCTGCAGACCTGCTCTCTCCAAGGTGGCACTCGGGGGACAAAGTGTGAATGCTCAGGACTCAGGTATTTTAAAAGATTCGCTGTGTTGTCCAGGTGCACTGTGAGCGAACCTCCCATGAGCACGCTCTGCAGCATCTGGGGGATTTCTCTCCCCTTTTCTACTCCTCCATGTGAGTTTCTTCAGGCCTTGAGAAACAGAGTCAGCCCCAGTTGAGAAGAGTTCCTGAAAAGATAAGCCGACATTGAAGAACACAGGGTAACTTGGAAAGCTTACTAGGAGAGCCGAAGAAATTCATTTTACAATGGAAGCATAGACAAGAGTCAATAGAATTTATTGTAATGTGTTTAAGGGAAAAAAATGTATTAATTCAAACACCACCTTGATTCTTTATTTATTATAAATAACGAGACATTGTTAATTATCAGTGAATATTTTTAATGTCATCAATTATATTTTTGAAACATATACAGCTGCTGAATCGATGATTAACTATAAAATTATTTCACAAAATATGAACATAATAAAATATTTCCATTTCTATTACCTTTAGTGGTCGATTTTATATTTTCAAATTTTAACAGACAAGATTTTATGACTATTTTAACAAAGGATGCTTTTCCTTTCCGTTAGTGACAGTAATGCGATATCCGTTCAGCAATGAGACAGACGATGCTGAGCTGTTGGACAATTAAGAAAGGAAAGTGATCCGGATAGAAGACATTGGATTTAACCCACGTAAAGGTCACCCTCTCTTTATGTCACTCGCTTTCTTTGAAAAGGTCTCTTAAAACACAACTTCTAACATTAGAATAAAATCAATATTTCCAACAGAGCTTGGATATTTTTGTATAACCTCTCACATATTTGATAGGTTTGAATTGCACTGTTGTAGTATGATAAGATTTATATGCTATAGAGTTAGATTTGTTTTCAGTTAAAAATTTACACTGTTATGCTAATCACCAATAAAGTATAAACTGAGGATTCTGTGTTCAGACTGTGATTGTATTTTAATAACTGATATTAAATTAAGGTATTTAAAATAGCGATCATTCATATAAAATAATTTTGAAAATAAAAACTTAAATGTCATGAAAAAAGATAAAGTTCTTAGATGACTCTGAAACTAAATTTTGTTTTCTTTTTCAAAAGACAGGGTCAGATATCTAAATACTAAATAATTCCAGACCTCTGCACTGACAAACTCGTGCTTTGAGACTGTCCGTGTGCACACTTCACCCTAGCACCCTAACCTGCTTCAACGGCTTTAGAGCTCTGTTGCAGAGTCACTGCTATCTTATCAATAATAGCACTACCGGAAACCCAGAGCGATTCGGCACATGCGCAGGAGTTACTGAAGTAACACTCTAAGTCAGATAGTGCCTTGGATCCAGTTTCCCGAGCATGCAAGTCTCAGGCAAACGTTTGCTTGCTGAGGTTTCACGGAAGCGCTTGGGAAGGCATTGTTGAAGGCGGAGAGAACAGGGTGGGGGAGAAGTCCACCTGCGGTGTCCGGAGCTTCCCCGCCGGGCCGGACAGTGAGCAAGGGAACTGCACACAGAAGCTGCGGCAGCAGAAGCAGTGTCCCGCTGGGTCCACGCACGGAGGCCGCACTGGTCAAGCAGACCTGACCTCCCTCCTCTCAGCGGCAGGGGACGCCCTGCAGTGCTGAGTGATGTCAGCACGAGGCCCGGGTCTGGGCCACACAGCAGTGCAGCTGCCTCTGGTCCTGCTCCGGTCTGAGCCCACGTGTGCTCCTGCTTTGCACGGAATCCCTGAGTCTGTAGCTCTGGCTTGTTTGTCTGAGCGAAGGCGGCTCATGAGGGGTAGCTGTGGCCACACTGCCACTCAATACGCCGTTCGATGTTCAGATCTTTATTTCTAGCATCACGGGAGCTATTTTATATGTGTTTCTTTCTGAATGGAACAGAGCTGCGGAGCAGAGGGCATGGATTTTCCCACCGGCACCATGGGTTCACACCACCCTTCAGCGCTGGGGTTTCCCATCGACTCTCTCCGAAGTCTCACCACTGTGTCCTAGTGTCAAAGGTCCTGTGGGTCACGTGGCCCGGCCAGGACTGCTAGACTGCACCCTGGACCTGCTGAGAGCCCTTTCTTGCTCCCAGTCCCATTCATATCTTTGAGCTTTTGTCACTTAGTGAACAAACAGGTCAGTGCACTGTTTCCAGGTGTTCTCTTTCAGTGGATGTGAAGTAAAAAGTGGAACAATTTCCATCTACTTTAGAGGAAATATCACATGTTCCAATCTATAGGAACTTAAAAAATACTAAGGTGAGCAGCCCCTGAGTCTCTCTAGGGTCATCTCTCTCCCTCTTTGTGCACTGATATCCAGGCCCTCAGGTCTCCTGTCACTTGTAGCTCCCACATATAATTGATATGATGGCATAAATGTAATGGAACAATGCGATGTTAGGTGCAGAGTCATAGTCCCTGTCAGCTATATTGTGACAGCAGGCGAAATAACCTCAACCTAACAAGGTCATAAGTATATATTATTGTCTATTTTTGAATGAAAGGCCATTTCTCATATGGTGAAAAATAACACACTCCCCCCAAAATACAGTGTTTATCTAAGGTAGAGCTGATCTGCTCTAGTAGAGTTACTTCATCTCAGCAGTGGAGATGGGGCTACTTCTTGGTTGAGTTGAGGTAGCTTTTTCTCAACAGCTTGGAGTCATCTAATCTTTGTAGAGGAAAGATTTATGATTTAAATGGGACTGGGGGGGCCTCAGCATCACTGAAGGGTACATCATTAAGGGTAACAATAATCCCTCTCATGCCCCATCTAAACTGATCGTGGTATTGTGTCTGATTTAGTCTTTTCCATGGAGGACCTAGTTCCAAAGACTTACATTTGACCTTTGTCACCAGCTGAGAAAATAATTTGTGTTTCCTGCTAACATCGATGTTTATTCTGATTGTAGGCACCCTCGAGGTGTTCATTGGATGGAGCATGAGTAGAGTGGGCCAAAAGGAAGCGGGGTTTGGACTAGGAACCGTTTATTTTACTTGGGCCTCCACAAACTCTAAGTCTGAGGCCACAGTAATGCCTCGAACCCCAAGGAGCAATTTCAGATGGAACCTGAGGCTAATGGTTATCAAAACGACTGCTACTCCCTTCTTACATTGACTACTTACAGGAGAAAGTGGCCTGAGGGGCCCTTGGGAAAAGGTCTACTAGGGGAACCATGGCTGAAGCACCTACCATTTCTCTTTCATAATGAGTTAATGAGCTCTGGGTCTGCATGTCACCTCAGCCCAGGGTACTGGGTATGAGATCATGACCATTGGAGTGACTGCCTTAAGCCTCCAGATCATGAATCTCTTAATTCTCGTGGTTGTGTAAGTTATGAAATGCTCTAACTGGCTGTCCACCAATCTTCCACAGGGAACAGTGTGTCCAGGAACAATTTCCACGACTCTGGCTCCCGCCTCTTCCCTTGCCAGTCGGAGCATGCAGCTCTTTATGGTGCTTCTTGTTGCTGACTCTTTAAGCGCATGGCTTCCCTTTTCAGTACCCTATTATCCCAGGGTGTGCCAACTTTCAGGAACAAGTCCTATCCATCCTGGCTTACAGGAAGCAGTTACCCCTGAGATTCTCAAAGGTGATGCCCCTCATCAGAAAATTCTTTATTGATGCAGCAAGTGCAGGGGCTTGGGCGCCCTCCTGTGGAACAGAGAGGGAGGTCAGTCTTCTGTTTTTCTGTAGTGTATCTACTCTACAGTGACATTTCTGTGAACCCCTCCCTCTGTTCCTGACCATCTGCTAGGGACTTCCTCCAGTTCTCGCTTCACTTCACAAGGCCTTTTCATGCGTCCAAGTTCTGAGGAGCATATTAACATGACCTCTTGCAGCTTGTGTCAATGTGTTCATTGCCTCTACTGTACTGAGCTCTAGATCCTTCAGGATCAACACCCCAGGACTTACTCCTGTGTACACTCCTGCAACTCTTGCTGGGACCTGCCAGCTTGGGCCTGCAACTTCTTTGGCTCATGGTCCTTCTTCCCCCATAGCAGAATCAGACACAGAAGAAACAGTCATGACTTGGCCCTAATTGCTGGTCTCATAGCCAGGAGAGAAAGTAGAGGTTGGTCCTGGTTACCTGCAAAATAAATGTCAAGGCCTGGCCCTCAAGTAATGGGAAGAACAGTCAATGACAGGGAGGAGTAAGCCACTTCTCTGGGCTCAGAAGGTTCAGAGGAGACCAAGTTTCAAGTTTATCTAATACATTATTCTAGATGTCTTGATTCCAAGTTTCATTTCTTTGGCATCAAGGCCGTGACCTGATAGGACAGATGTGGCAGGGTTGAGACCTGAATTTTCCCCGAGCTCTGTACCCCTGGGCCCGAGCTGGCTTTTTCTGTTGACAGACAAGACTCTCTTAAGAAATCAGGCTGCTGAATTCCTCCACTTTACTTCTTTCTTCCTTTCTCAGGATAGTAAGATGGCCTCAGTGGATGCATAGATGTGTGTGGTGTCAGCAGACATTTAGGAAACCCCTCTCCAACCATGAGTTTTTATAGCTGTGTGGAGCTCTACCTTAGTCTCTGGAAGAGAATATTCATGCAAAGTCAATAATCATCAAGGCCCCTTGCCAATTCCTGCCCAGTGACAATGTTTTCAATTGACTTTACCAAAAACAGTAAAACATGTCTTATTTTGAGAAATATTTATTCAATTTTAAAATCTGGAAATTAGGAGCTTTTGCTTTTTCCATTTATTTGTAGGAGCTCTTCTTCTACTTTGGAGATTAACTGCTTGATTTTTCTCCTATTTTGTAGGTTGACTTTTCACTCTGTTGATTGTTTCCTTTGCTGTGTAGAAGCTTTTATGTTCAAGGTAGTTCCGCTCATCTACTTTTGCTTTTATGGTTTGGACCTTTGATGCTATATCCAAGAAATGGTTATCAAGATCAATGTCAAGGAGCTTTTCCCCTATATTTTTCTGTAGGAGTTTTAAGTTTTGCATTTAAATCCTCTCCCGATTTTGTGAAAATTTTTGTGTATGCTGTTATGCATCTGTTTCCTTCATTTACAGGTAGGTATCCAATTGCCTGATAATATTTCATGAAGAGCCCATCTTCCCCGGCTCATATGAGGCACCCTAATGAAAACAGAATTAACTGTATCTGCCTGAGGTTTTTTTCTGGGTTGTCAGTTCAGGTTCATTGGCCTATTTTTTTCTATCTTTGTGCTGAAATTATACTTTGTGAACTTCTGTGGCTTTGTAATGTATTTTGAAATAAAAAAGTATACAGCTCCAGCTTTGTTTTTCTTCCTTAAGATTGCTTCTACTATCTGTGCCATTTGTGGTTCCATATGATTTTTAGGATATTTCTCACTTTTGTAAAAAAATGTCATTGTGAATTTGAGAGGGGTAGAATTGAGCTCACAGATAACATTTGGTAATATAAACATTTAGCCACATTAAATCCTCCAATCCATGAACATAGGATGTCTTTCCATTTATTTATATCTTCGTTCATCCCTGTTGTGTAGTTTTCAATTTACAATTCTTTTACAAATTTTGTTAAATTTATTATTTTATTTTATTTTTTATTATTACTTAAATTCTTTTATTGATACATTTTAGGTGTGCAACACATTTACATTTCTCACTGGGAACTCGTACCTTTACATGATGCATCTTGGTTCTTATTTTTTTCCCCATTCTCAGCCCTCCCTTCAACCCCTCCACCCTTCCCTATTTACAAAGACTTTGTATCCTTTCTTTCCATTTCTCATCATTTTTCCTTTCCGTTCTTTCCTTTCTCCTGCACCTCC
>NW_004624739.1:29984748-30044296 GCF_000247695.1 Heterocephalus glaber | reverse complement strand
AGCAATTTTTCTTTTCCTGGTCACTAATTGCAATCTTTTCTTCTATATCTGAAATTCTGTCCTCATATTGGCTCATTCTGCTGTGTAGACTTTCAATGAAGTTTTTCATGTCCTGGAAATCTGTTTGCATCTGTTTTATGGATTCCATTTGTTTCCTATGTTGGGATTACATCATGTTCCTCAGCTTCTCTCTTGATTTATTAATCATATCTTGCACTATGAGAACAATCTCTGCTGTTATGTGACAAATTATTTCTGATTTCATTTTTTCCAGATCCTCTTTTGTTGCCAGTTCAGTGGGTCCAGGTGGTGGAGTATCAGAGTGTTCCATCTCATTTCCCTTTGGGGTTGCTGTAGGTGATCTAGAAGTCTGGTTTTGAGACTTATTTACACGTTTTCTCATTTCAACCCATTGGGGAGGGGTTCTGTTGACGCCCATGCAGCTCACCTCCTCTGAGTTGGGAGAGGTGGGACAGTGGTTCAGAAGCTCCTTCTTCTGGGCTGGGAATGGCAGGACAGATGGGGGCCCAGAAGCCCCTTCCTCTGGACCAGGAGCCACGGGACAGATGGCTGTCCGGAAGCCCCTTGTTAAATTTATTTTTAAGTACTTTATTTTTTGATACTATCATTATTGGGCTTTTTTAATTTCCTTTTTAAGGTGTTGTTAAATGTATAGAAATGCAGCTGGGTTTTGCATGTTGATTTTGTATCTTCCAGTGTCAGTAGGAATTTTTCCCAGTGGTGTTATCCTTAGAATTTCTACACATAAAATCATGTCATTTGAAAACAATTGAAAAAGAATTGGCCTTTGGAAAGATAAATTTGACAAACCTTTATCTAGCCAAAGAAAAATGAAGAGAAATGTCAAATAAAATCATAAACAAGAAAGGAGACATAATTGATGCCATAGAAATTAAGAAGACTGTAAGAAACTACAATGAGCAATTACACAGCATAAAATGGATAATCTGTGGAGAGGACTGTAATACTGATTATGGCCCAGGCAGGCTGTGAAGAGTTAGCCCCACATTGACTTGTTTATAGAAGTGAGCATGGCCAAAGCCTACGTGCCGAGGTCAGAGTAACTTGCACCCAAATTCCATTCCCACAACTAAACCTTCAGACCAATTACAATCATATATTTTGTCTATCTGTTCCTATTTTGAGAATGCTTTCTCTTGTCCTTTCTGAGCCTTGTTTACATTAATTTCCATAGAAACCACATGTCGCCTTTACCCCAATTGACTCCCAATAAAAGTCAGTGCCTAGAATTGTTCAGGCCTTTGTCGGTTGCACAGGCATTGGTCCTCCTGGCCCCCCACTCTTTCCCCTAGTTCTGTCTCTTAGTGTATTCTTTTTCTCAGGCCTGCATCATTCACTGGGCAGGTGGGTACTGGAACTTGACTGCAGGGGCCTCCAACAATCTGGACAAATAGATAAATTTCTAGAAGTATTCAATCTATGAAGACTGAATCATGAATAAGTGGATGTAGATCTGTACAGATCAATAATGATTAGAAGGATTGAATCACTAATCAACAATTTGCTATCCAGCAAGAGCCCAGGACCAAATGACTTCATTGAATTCTACCAAACATTTTAAAAATTAATACCAATCCTTCTCAAACTCTTGCAAAATATGATGAGGAATAAAGATTTCCAAACTCATTTTATGAGACCAACGTTACACTGATTCTGAAGCCACACTAAGACATTACAAGAAAAGAAAACCACAGGCTAATCCTGGTGAACAGTGATTTGAAAACCTTCCACAAAACAGCAGTGAATCCACATAAACAGTGCATGAAAGGAACCACATGGTGACCACACGGGTGTGTCCTAGGAAGGCTCAGTGTGCGAGTGAATTAATGTGATGTTCCCAGTAGCAGAGTGAGGGACAGAGCCTGCGTGTTCTCCTCGGCAGATGCACACAGATCATGCTCTGCACACTTTCCTGACCGGAAGTCTGTGGCAGCCCTATTGCAGGGGGATTTGCCTCAACATAATAAAGGCCACTTGTTGTAAGCAAACGGAGAACATCGTGCTCAATGGTTAAAAACTGAAAGCTTTTCCTCCGATTAGAAAAGAGACGTTACCCGCTCTCGCCGCTTTGATCCAAAGTAGTAGGAGTCTAAGCCAGAGAAATTAGGCAAGGAAAAGAAATAAAAGGTATCTAGTTGGAGAGGGAGAAATGAAATGATCTGTCCTAGATGAAAAGATCCTTTTAAAAATTTATCAAGTATAAAAATAATCTATATTATTATTATTCTGTATTTCATTTTAAAATAATTGATATTTAATCAAACATGTTTGAAAAATATGTACAACTCTAGGAACAGTTAAAAAATAGCGAAAAATTGTGAAAAAGGAAAGATGAGATAGTAGGGAAAAGACTGGGTGCAGCACTCTGGGGAAGCCATGTTTTCTCTCACTCACCCAGTGCGCGTTTATTGAGCACCTGCTTCATGACCAGCGCTGAGCCGGGGCCTCTCCATGCGAGAGAAATTGGTCGCACCTGGGTCTCTCTGGATTCATCATTTTACTTTCCTTTTTGTGACTTGAATTTAAAAAAAAAAATTAAAATATTTGTGCATTATTTTATTGATACCATTTTAAGTTAAAAATAAAAATTATATACGTTTATGGGGTCCAAGGAGATGTATTCATCTGTGAATAAAGCATGAAATGATTCAATGTTTGAACACGGCGCAGGCCCATCTATATTAATAGCCCACCGCCGCCATCTAGTGGCGGCAAAAATACCTTCACTTAGGAGTGTGTTACACCGAGGGCGGGAACTTATACTGAATTTAAATTCCACGGTTTTCTTTTCCGTGAACGTTTTACAAAGAACGTTTTCATGTATAAAATATAGAAAGAAGATTAAATTTTGTTGTCATTAAATCATAATATAATCTATTTTAGCCTTTGTTGTAGTCAGGGTTTGCAAGGGAATAGATTTAATGCGGGACACATAATTTACAGGATTATTTTATAATATTCACCCAAAAAGTCAAATGCAGAGGCGTGCAAGAGCTCTGTCCTCTCACTAGAGGCCCTGGATCCTACGACAGTGTCCCGCACAAGTCCAGCTGAGGGCCCGGAGCCCACGGCAGTGTCTCATGCTTGTCCGTATCAAGGACCTGCACCCGGAAGGCCCAAAGGCCAGTGGCGGAAGCCAGGAAATCCCCGTGCCACCAGCCGAGGGGTCTGCACTGGAGCCAGAAGGACGCCCCAGGCGAAGAGCAGAGCCCCCGGACAGCACAGCAGTCGTCCCCAGGCACAGGCAGGCCTGAGTTCGCATCAGGAAAAGCAGCCTGGCAAGTCTTTCCAGGAAAATCAACAGCAAACCGTCTTCCCCTCCAGTTTTCCCCTTAATGCCGTTGGCAACAGGCCTCAGGCGGGTCCTCCGAGTCCAGAACCAGCCTGACTCAGTCCAGCTGGGCGCCCTACTTAAGTTGGCCACTAGTTAATCCACCGCAGCCTTAATTTCATTTCCCCATAAAATTCCTTAACTACAAGATGATCAGATCTGCTTCATATCCCTATGATATAGCTATATCTAGGCTGTTATACTAAATAAATCATTCTAAAAGTGATATTAGAGAAATCTAAAATCTAGCTCAACATACACATCACGTATGTTTCAGGTTTTAAAAATCAAATGTTTCAAAGCTTGCAAGACTCGTCGGCCTGGGACCCTTCCCACGCTTCCGTGGCAACATGTCAAGTTGCCCTGGTAGTGTGACGTTCACCACAGTTCTTCAGCAAGGCGGCGATCATTCCGATTCTCCAGCCTCACTTCTGGATGGGAAAATCCTGCCCGCTTCGCAAGGCTGAATCCGTCCCAACACTGCCCTGCACTTTGACAGGGAGAAAACATTTCTTCATCCCTTCCTTCAGTCAGCTGGGTGTTTCCAGCTCTCCAGGCCCACTCAGTGTCCCCAAGAACGCTTTCAAAGGACATTAAGAGTTTAGGAAACCGAAACAGCAGCGTGTAACACTAAGTACCGTATAATTTCATCCCTCTAAAATGAGCCTGGAAGATTCCACATTTTGGTGGTTATAAGTCAAACAGAATTACTCAAACTAACCTTGCTGGTACCTTTGTTTTCTCCATTTTGTACAGTGGAATGCGTTGTTCCATTAAAATCTATGAAACTGCTCCTCGTGTGGGTCAAATTTCATTAGATAAAAGCAATGTTTAACATTCAATCTGTGTTTTATAATCTAAAACTTTTTAACTCAAAAACAACCACCTCGATGGAAACTTTGTTGATGACCACAGAAGTGATTTTTACAAAATCTGAAACAAAGAACTAGGAGGTAAAAAAAAAATTTCTTCCAGTGGGAAGTGTTTTAAGAGGCCATCTAAACCCTAATTACAGATTTAAATTTACAGGGGGCCCATTGTTATTCAGTAGCCTAACTTTGATATCCAAAGCTCCAAGGCTCCAATCAGACTGTGTACTTCTGAATATCAATGTTTCCTCTGACTTCTGTCCCTCTCCTGAGACATTCACTAATTACAACAGAATTCAGTTGCTAGGAGTTCTGGGACTGAAACTAATTATCACATTAGTGGAAAAATATTTGAAAATAACAATGCTATAAGCAGCTTTTGACAAGCCCAAGATGCAACTCTAGCTGTTCTAGTCTGTTTCCGTGAGATATTTCAAAGGTTAAAAATCCTCACAATCACAATGTTACCACACATACACGCGGAAAATATTTGAATCATACAGTAAATGTTTTCAAATTTTTTGTTTGAACTTTAATTCAATGAATGGCAAAAAGAAATATCAAAATACACGAATATCACTGTAGTTATATACTGTTATAGTTTACCTTGGTGATCATGTCATTGAACTATTTTTTGTTACAGACTTATTAAACACTTATGGGTGATTTCCCGGGAAAAAAGTGTAAACCACAAGTAAGGGCTCAACATCTTTTCTGTGAGTTTCACTCTAGGCAGAGGCGCTGAGGCTGAAAAGTGGGCTATGCGGGGGATGAGAACCTTGAAGGGGTGTAGCACCCGGATGCAGCACAGCCTGGAGCAGCCTCGCAGAAGGCAGATGTGCACTGTGATGATTGGTTTTGCTGCTGGTAACTCCTGTGTTTGCATGTGTTCAAATAGATGCTAGGTTAGGGAGTACGTATCTAAAGTAATGAAAAGATTTCAAACCACCTTACTGAGGTAGGGTTAACGTATGCAAACGTGTACATGTGATGGTTGTGGGACTGCATAACTCTGTAATCATAAAACTCCCCTAGCCCCAACTGTGAATGTGAGTAAATAGATAAAGATGCTTGTTAGTCCCAGGACACTAGATAAGATCTGTATCAGCCATAAGGTCCCAAAGTAAATTACTCAACTCTTTGTTCGAAACTGATGTTCTGAACACCGCTATCTATAGAACAATCTACAAACATCTGCTGACCATCAGTATGTGTCAGCTGACCACTGACCTTTGTTCCTCTTCTGTAAATTTCGCCTGTTAACTTCCCCTGCAACCCCCTATAAAAAGAGCCTCGGACTCTGGGCTAGTCGCCTCTCTAAGCTATTTTGCTTTGGGAGTGCCGTCCGGCCAGACTAAGGTCTGTTTTACTTTCCAACTTGTCTGGCGTGTTCCTTCCTGGGTGTTCTTCGCTGCAGTCAGCTCCTCCGAGCGTTTGGTAAGGCCCTTGGTCTTACAATGGTCACATGGTTCTGAGTTTTGGGGAAAGTGTACAGCTGAGAAACCATCACCACATCCAAGGGGATGTAAATCAGATCTCAGACAGATGTGTGTACTCCAGGATTATCCACAGACGCTAGGACTTGGAAACTACTTTTGTGTCCATGACAAATGCTGGGGTGAGGAAACAGACAAGCACAGTGGAATGGAAGACAGCCTGAGCAGTGCGGGAATTTCTGTCACTTGGGACAATGTGTGATGTGACTTAAACATGGACCTCAAAACAGACTGGGTGCTAGAGCAGAACGGTGGTGGGCAGGGCCGAGGGGAGAGACAGAAGGAGAGAAATCTACCGAGCAAAGCGGGGAGATCTCAGGGGAGAGCCCCTCACAGGAGAGGGCAGCCGGGGTGGTTCGGGCCTGGGGGTCCCCTGGCCTGTGGGAGTCGGGGCGAGAGTGCTGAGGGAAACTCCTAAAGCCATTGGAGCAAGAGGAAAAAGCCGATAAATACGGAGAAAGGGTACTCAGAATTTTCTTGCCCTCGTCTAGCAACTTCTCTAGGAGTTTGAAATTGCATAAAAATAAACATTTACCAAAAATATAAGAGTAAATGTTTGAGGTCCACTTTCTCCAATAAAAAAAAAATCTAAACGAACAATGTGCTACTATTTACTAATGAAGTAAAAACTAAACCAAGAAACAAATCCCAAAACACATTGTTTCCAGGGCTAGAGGGTAGGATTCATTGCAACACTGTTGAGAACATACACCGCTAACACCAGTTAGGAAAACCATTTGCCGATGAGGAGCTAGCTAAATGGATAGATGCGCATTATCACGGACCCAACAATTCACTTCTGAAACTGTATTCCTTTCTAAAAAGTACTCAAAAGGCAGTGGGTGCTGTATACATAAAAGTCTATTTTAACAGCTTTCAACTAAAAGGTGTCACTGGTGCTTTATTACTCATCAAGAAAATAACTAGGAAAGAGGATTTTCTTTTCTTTTTTTTTTTTTGTACCGGGGATTGAGCTCAGGTCCTTGCGCTTGTGCAGCAGGTGGTGAAACCACTGAGCTAAGTCCCCAGACCAGTTTTCTTAATATTTATGTGGCTCAGTGGCTAAAAACAGAGAAGAAGGGGCCAGGGATTTAGCTCAGTGGTTTTGCTGCCTGCTGCGCAAGCGCAAGGACCCGAGTTCGATCCCCGGTACCAAAAAATAAAAAAAAATTTAAAAAATAACAGAGAAGGTGGGAAAGGGGAGCTGAACTGCAGCTTGTTGAGGCTGAGCTCTCAGCCCTCGGGGTCAGGACCCCCACACCCCCAGCTGCAGGGCCCAGTACCTTCTCCTCCCACTGTGGGCACCGGCCGAGGTGCGGCCCTCTTCTTCCAGTGAACCCACTCAGAACCCAAGCTAGTCTGGATGCACTGCCGTCCATGCAACCAAACTGTTTCCATTGGAGATTTTTTATTTCTTTTATCCTACTTGTATCTTTCAGATTTACAGTTAAAATATGAGTCCAGTTTTCAAAACTATGTGGGATATTTGAGGACTATGTGGTATTTGAGTGCACAAAATATCATTGAACTTCTACATCTCCTGTGGACATTATTTATATAATAATGAATATACATATATATATGCATATATATATATAATGTGTGTGTGTATGTGTATATATATATATATATGTATTTATTGTTAGGAATTCCAGAATGAAAACCTGTACTCATGAGAGATAGCCCTGATCTAAAGCTTTGGATGCATGGTGAATTTTAAAGGGTTTGTCATTTCCAGGCTCCCAGAGCGTGCTCAGGTAAGGGAGGCACAGACGTTTGTCCTCAGCTTGACCTGCCTGTGAGCTATGCTTTTTGCCGCCCTGCACCATTGGAAAAGGCGAGGACACCTTGCTGCCGGACCAGGCGCGGCTGCCCCCACCGAGACTGGGACCTGGGGTCACCAAGCCTGTGTGTGCTTTTCACAGCCCTAATCCACACCTAGCCTGGCTGCCGGATGGCAGGAGGAAGTGTCAGGCTCTAAAATCTGTGGATTCACGAGTCACTGACCCACTTGGCCTGGCCAGGGCGAAACGCTTCTGTCAAACGCTACATTCTTAAAGCATCACTTGGTTCTGACCTTGAATGTAGGTCACTTGTGTGCAGGCATATTCCTTCGATGGCCTTAGCTTACACAGGGCATTTAGAGGACTTTAATCATTATTTGTCAGCACATAATGCAAAAAAAGTATTAAAATATAAAATCATGAGATCTTTGATTTTGCTGTTCAGTACCCTTGAAAATGTGTTATAGACTAACTAATTCCACAGATTCACAGATTCCACAGCTTTGTGCTCCCAAACGCAGGCTTCCGCAGTGCCCGAGGACAGCGTCTCCCTCTGGAGGTCCTTACTGGACTTCTCCGTGTGTGTAACTTTAAATTCTACCTCATAAACCTCTTTAAAAACAGACTACCTCTGAAAACCACTTTCCCCCTCCTGAGTGGAGCCAGGTCTTCGTGCTGGCACTGGCTCACCGATGCTGTTCATGGACACCTCTCCCTGAGTGGACGCTGCTCTCCTGTCCTCTCCCTCTCCGCGGCCACGCCAGGCTCAGCCTGCTCCGAGGCCTTCTCTCGCTGGACCCGACTTCACCAAGCATCACGCGGGGTCAGCCTAGCCTTGCCCCCGTCACCTCTGCTCTCAGCAGCATTTGCTCCCCCAGGCCTCTGTCCCTGCCTCTGCTGTCTCCCAGTGGCCCAGGAAGGGGGCCCCGCAGAGCTGCCCCATCCCATGACCAAGGTGAACGAGGGTAAAGACTCCAGCTCAACCCTGGCAAGGGCCGCCCTGAGGCTTTATCACCCTACTAGGCCCCCAGAAAGTTAAGGTCCATGTAGCCATGTTGTAACTGGCTTGATAAGAAGTCTTCCTGCTGGGCGTGGACTGATGGTGTACACCAGTCGTGTATTCAGGGAGGCTGAGACAGGAGAATCCTAAGTTTGAACCCAACCCGGGCAATTTAGCAACTTAGTGGGATCGTGTTTCAAATTTAAAAAAAATAAAAAGTGGCAAAGTTGCAGCTCAGTGTGAAGACCTTGGGCTCAATCCCCAGTGCCCACCCCGTACACACAAAAGTCTCACTTCCCCAGTATTTCTGGGGAAATATATTTTTTCCAAAATAAATGAGCTACTCTTGAGCCAGCATGTCATTGTTTTCTGCTAGGGTCCCCTACCTAACAATATCTACTATTCCTGTTCAGATTTTAAAAGAAAAGATTTTTATGCCTTAACTTTTGAAAATGAAAAAAATTATGAAGAAATTATGGTTTGTCTTAAAATTTCAAAGAAACTCTCTGATATGCTTTTGGTAATACACAAGGCTTAAGAATTGTAACTCACAGCTCAAAGCTAGTCAGCATGCTAAATGTTTTATAGCCTTTGTTTTATTTAATTCTTTTTCAAAACATTATTTGAAGTAGGTAACATTGTTATCCTTATTTGACAAAAAACAAAATACAGCCTTAAGCAATCCAGTAAGTTTACCAAATTTATAATTCTTTAGATTGAAAATCAGAAAAATTAGATGTCCACCCTCCAAGCTGCCCATTATTTTGATGGTATACTCCTCTGCTCAGTTTGAGAAATCATCGGCTCAGGCTGCCGAGTCCCACTGGCAAATCGTGCTGGAAGTATTCCCCTGAAATCCCTCTCCTGTGCCTCACACTGTGTGCTTCTCTCTGACTTTTACTTCAGGTTCTCCCGGATCTTCACAGGAATCAACATGCCACCTGCACGAGATTTCCAGTCGCACTGTGTATATTTGCCAGCTTTCCCCTTGCCGGGACACAAAAACCTGACACTGGCAGCTAGGAGGAAGGGTTCACCTTAGCTCACAGTCCCAGGGGGCCCAATGGCAGGAGTTGCCCTTAGGCAGTAAGGACAAGGCAGCTGGGCGCAGTGGAGCAAAGTTTGTAGTTCAGAGCAGCCAGCAGAGGCCAGGATGGGCCAGACAGGAGGGACGCAGGGTCAGCCAGCAGGGTACCCAGGCCAGGCTGCCATGGCCCCTGATACACCTGCAATGTGCTCTGCAACCTCCAGGTGGATCCCGAGCCAATCAGGTGTACAAAACCAAGCTTACCTGCCACACTTGGATTTTCTTCTCATCTACATGTCTTCCTAACCCTGAGCCTATATAGTCACTTTTTGTGGATGGTTTAGTAAACTTTTCTGTTGTAATCATGAATTCTTTGAGGTCAGGCAGTTCTCAGTTATTGTCCACCCAAGTTCTCACATTCAGTAAGGAAACTGCTAAGCAAAAGTCACTGAACTGTTTATTGCAACCAAGCTGTCTTACATTCACCTAAGGCCAAATGCAGCATGAACAGAAGTAATATATGGATTCTTCAAAAGCTTTGGAGAGGAAATCGAAAGCGGAATTTCAGTGAGGTGTGTATGTGTGCACAGAACGTCTGGTGACTCGCTCAGTCTTCCTGCTTTACGCAACATCTGTGATCGTCACTCTCTTGTTTGAACAGAAATTCCCTTATCATTCCTCCCCTATGTCCTCTGGAGGTGTTTTCTTCTCCTTCCTCATCCCTGATATTCTCAATGTGATTTGTCCATTACTTATTTTTAGAACAATTTAACTTTCTCCAGGTTTCTACACTTCATATTCTCTCCCATGAGTGGGACAAGGAGAAAAATGGATAAGGAAATGATTTGCTTTCACTCTACCCTTGAATCTTTATGCTCACGTCTTCTTCTTAGCCATGTAAACTAAGACTCTCCTCGTGTTTGGAGACTAAAAGAAGACCTTCTGGAGTGCTTTAGCTTTAGCCTTTATGTAGAATTACCTCTAAGCAATACACGGGACAGACAGTCCAGTAAGCAATAAGCTGGTGACATCCAGCACTGCGCAGGGCTTCACTGCCACCATTCACAGGCCTGCCTGTGTCCACAGCTGCTGGACTTCGGCAGAGCCAGGAAAGCACACGGTCTCCTTTCTCAAACATCTGTTGCAGCTGGTGTCACCTGGGGCTGGGTGCAGTGCTCATGGGCTACGTGTGCTCATGGGCTACGTGTGCACCTGAGCAACGGGGACTCATGCAGGTGGGAACCTGGTCCGACCCAGTGTGGTACTGGTTGTATTGCTGGCTGTGGCTCGGAATGTGAACGGCCTGGTGGCATTGGTGGCTACAGGTGTGCCATAGGAGCCTGGGCTGGTTCACTGACAGGGACTGCCCATCATTGCACAAGGCAGAAATTGAGGACGAGGCACCTGGCCTCCCCATTCCGGGACAGAGGCTTGTGGGGAAAGATTACTCCCCAGCAACTTCCCTGTTTCTCTACGAACAAAATGTCAACAATGTGTCTAGTATAGAACCTGGACTTGGATTAGCATTGAAACAATGACAAATGTACCAACAGTCCCGGTGGGTGTGGTCTTGGGCTCCATCTCGTGGTGAATTGTGGAAGTGACTATAGGTCTAGGGAAAATAAGCCGCCGGTTTAGAATTCGTGGAAAGAAAGGCAGAGCCATGTGAGGAAGACGGAAAAACGGATCCTGCAGTCCCCAGGTAACCTTGCACTCCGCCAACAAACAGAAAGAGCTTTAGGGAAGCTGCGCCCCGCCTGATACTCAAAATAAGGTTCCAGAAACTGACCAGGCAGGAGTCGGTTGGAAAAGCTCTCGGAGAATTTAAAACTGTTTTAAGGCAACTCAGTGAGCAGAACATTTATGACGTTCATTCAGCAGAAAACCCGGAAAATTTTAATGCTCTGACAAGCTTAACAAAAAGATAGAAACAATTTAAAAAGAACCAACAGAACTTCTTGAGCTGAAAAATATACGCAGCAAATTTCAAAATGTAATAGAAGCTATCAATAGCAGGATAGATCAAACAGAAGAAAGAATTAGCTCTAAGATAGGCTTATTGAAGTTAGCAGAGAGAAAAGACAAAAGAATGAAAAGAATGAAGAGGAATGGAGAAAGCTTACAGGAACTATTCAGTCTTGTGGTTCAAAAAGGACTTGAGAATATCAACGAGCAGAAAGCTCACTCAAATAATAGAGAAACCCTCATGCACTAAAAAAGAATGGAGATGTTCAGATGCAGAAAGACAAAAATTCACGAAGTGCAACACAAGTGAGTCTGCTCCTAGGCATCTTATAACCAAGCTGTCATGGGCAAGAGATGAGGGAAGGGGTCTGCAGGCTGTGAGGGACAGAAAGGCCACACGGGGCCCAATTCACCTCGCGGCTCACTGCTCTGCAGAAACATTAGAGGCCAGGAGAGTGGAACCAGAGATCCACAGTTCTGAAGGAAAACAAACTGAAGACTGTGGGTACGGCAGTCACCAAGGCTATCATCTAGAAATGAAGGAGGGATACATAGTGTCCCAAACTAAAGCTGAGAGAATACAGCCAGCAATCCTAGTCTACAAGAAATGCTAAAGGACGTTCTTCAAAATATAAGAAAGAGAGACGAATCATCAAGAAGGAAATACGAAAACATGAGGGTATAAGACTCATTGGCAACAGTAACTATCTAAACAAATGTAGAACGCTCTACTACTGTAAACTATTCCCAGTATATAAACTATTCATATCTCTACTGTAATGACTGAATAGCAAAGCAGTTAAAGAAAATAGTAAGTACATTAATGTGTTAAGAGATAGGAGATATAGAAAACGTACAGTTTGATATAAAAATTTTTAAATATGGGGAGACATTGCAAGAAACCTGAGAATTTTCTTATTCTACTTTCTCTTGTTCCTTTGTTCCTACTCTTACAATCACGTTAAATGGTTATCATTTTAAAATAGCCTGTTATAACCAAAAGACATTTTGTAAGCCTCATGGTAGCCATAAAACAAAAATACATCGTAGACAAACCAAACATGATAAACACGACTCAAAACTTACTGTGCGAGTAATTCTTAGCCTCCAAAGTTCAGTAAGAGGTGACAAGAGGGGAAGAGGGACAGAAAGGGGCTGCAGTAAAACTGGAAAGCAAGCTGCAGAATGTCAAACTGTGTGAGGAGCTTCGCCTAAATAACTGCCAGGAACACAGGGATGATTCTCCCCTGAAAGGGCGGTGGCTGAACGCTAATGAAAAGTCCAAGTACATGATGCTGACCAGGGACCACCTGGAGGCTAAGGTCACCCCGGAGAGGGGCCTGTGTGACCAGCCAGCCTCGGGCCGGGCCTCCACTGGGGCACCACGGGGCACACAGCAGGCCTTGGTCAACTTGGGCTCCCGCGCCGCTGTCAGCACGAAAGTTGGGCATCAGCGGCTGCAGCCTTGCACTGTTGGGCCTGAGTGGGAGAAGCCGAGCCACTGTGCGCCCGGGCGGCAGGCCCCTCGTGAGCACCCCCGCCTGAGCCTCAGGCTGGGCCCTCACCTGCCTTCTCTTCCCTCTGCGATCGGAGCACGCTGTAATGCTTCTGACACAGCTATAGCAAACATATGTGTTGCATATTAGAAATGCACCATTGACAGTTTGTGTGCATTTTCCACTTCCACAAACGAAATGATGCTGGGACTCTCTGCTGCCATTTTTAGGAACAGCAGTATTAAGAACCATCCATATTATGTCTAACACTTCTGGTATTACAGCTATGTGACATTCGTTGGTACATAGTCACTAAATTGTATGCATTCAAATGGTGCTAGGTAGCTATGGCATCTGTAATAAACACGTACAGTACAGAAACAAATCCCTTGGCACTAATCCTTTAGTATGCCTGTGTCAAAATTCTGCAATGTAGGCCAGGGATTTAGCCTTGCAGGCGCAAGGACCAGAGTTTGATCCCTGGTATCAAAAAACAAAAAAACTAAAGCAACACCAGAAAAAATTCTACAATGTAGAACATTTTTCAAGAGTGCTGTTACATGATCCTAGAATACCTATGATTTTAGTTTTGCTCAGTAACTCAAGATTTTATTCTATCTATAATGCTTTCCTAAGTTTAAACTTTTTTTTATATAAAAGCAGTTTATTCCATTATAAGCACTTACATAGCTAGTCATGGGGAGTAACAGGCCTGCTGGTGAAACAGGTCACCTAAAATGGAGGTGATAGTAAACTAGCGGTCAAGGACTAACTTCTTAAATAAAAAAGAAACTCTTATCAGGGATTAATTTAATTTTGAAAACAAATATAAGCTATCAAATCACCCTTCTCAACTTAACAGTCTACCTGAGGGACAACTGTCAGGTAAAAACATGCATCCCAGTTAAAACAACAACAAAAAACAACAAAAATAATTTCACAGAAAAGAAAGGAATAATATGAAAACAGCTCAAGAAATATACTAACAAGCAAAAACATATAGGGAAGGAGGAACGTGTAGCTGACTTAACCGAATAAACCAAGAGGAGACTGGTCTACATAGGTCTACATAAAAATTGCATCCTAAAAAGTCAGGTATGAAGATTTGGAGTAGGAATCTATGACTTGATTCTCCCCTAATTCCTAAATAAAAATGACATCCTGCAGTACTTAGACTTCATGGCTCAGTCACTTAACCTCACTTGGCTCTATTCCTTATTCACTTTACCCTTTACTGAAACGAGTCTGAAAAACTTGGGGATTTATCTTAAGAGGAAAAATAAGGGCTGGGGATTTAGCTCAGTGGTGGTGCTGCCTGCCTCAAAAGTGCAAGGTCCAGAGTTCAATCCCGGGTACCAAATTAAAAAAAAAGTAGAAGAAGAAGAAAAATAATCACACATCATATTCCCCTTTCTGTAGCTACTTTAGACCTGGGTTGGTTAATAGAAAAATCCCTGAAGAAAATTTAAATATAAGTCTGTGGCTTTGGTGAATCAAGTACCCCAGTTAATATTTTAAAAACATCCACTTTGGGGGCCTACTGTATTATTGGTGGTACGCATTGCGGAGGGATAGCTGAACAAAGTCGGTATGTCTCAAAATCAGTGTTAAATCAATCTCAGGGTTGAGAGGAAAAAACGGGAGTCTAAAATCACAAGTGCAGATATATCGAGGATCCTTGTCCTTCTGGATCCACACTTCCTTCAGGCTCTTTATCATTATAAATGTTCTCTGCATCTGCTACATTTGCATGATACTATCTTCTAATACAGAACAAATCACCCAAGGTTCATTGGGATTCCAGGAAAAATCAGATATTTTGGCAGTGTGACCACCACGAATAAACAACAACTCAGGTGGGCCATCTTTTGCATCTTCTGGAAATTGCTCTTCTCAGATTTTACTTAAATCCCGGACATTCAGTCTGCAATCAGTACCACTGGAAGCCAGAATAGTCTCATTGAACCTGGAATAGTTCATCCTTACGTGATTCAAAGGAATGCAATTTAAGTTTCAGATTTCTTAGATCCCACAAAGCAACAGCCTTGTCAGCTGATCCTGTGACAAGAATGAATTCACTGTAAGGATTGAAAGAGAGGCAGTTCATTTCAGCAGTGTGAGCATCAACTGAGTGGCTTGGTTTGAAAGTGTTGTTTGACGGAGTATACCAAATCGTAAGTTTCTGGTCATCAGCAACTGACCCAAACAGAGACTCATGGCGCAGATGCCAGGAAACATCTTCTACTACCACTGTATGGCCTGCAAAGATGGTCTTGGCATCCATCACCTTTCCTTCCTTTGGAACAGCACTGATGTCCCATAGGCAGATGGTATGGTCATCTGAAGCCCTAAGTAAGTGCCCACTGAGATTTGGGTTCAAGAAAGCCTTCCTTCTGATGTCCACTGAAATGCAAGTCTGGGTTGCACTCTCCAGAGGGGTCTGGTTTAGAAGGATGCTTTGTGTAGTCAGAAACAAGAACATCACTGGATGGAGTCTTTGTTGCAATGATGCAAGGGTTCTGGAGCATATAACGGGCCCTGTTTACTTCTCCTTCGTGGTTGATCTTGATTTCTATTTCAGTTTTCCCACTAACGGAGGCAAAACCTCCAAATTCTCCTTTCTCGCTGTCATAATGTGATGCATCAAACTGGGCATCATCGTTAGGGAGCTGTACGCTAGCTGTCACAAGGTGGTTTTGTTCATCTGATGTGTGTGTGCCCAGCACAAATCGATGAATGCTGAAATCGTTCCCTTCTGGTCTGGTTACATCTGGAAGCTACTGTGCAGTTAGGCTGGGCCACTCTAGAGCATGGGTCATCACCAAATTGTTCCATACTTTGTACTCCTTGTTGATCACACGTTCTTCCACTTCGTCATCAAAAGCTGCTTCCTTGTCAGCCATGGAGGCAGGAGAGCCAGGAGGACCCTGGGGCTGAATGATGTGGGAGGGGCCGGGAGGCTGTGGGCCCTGTTTAAACTTTTAAGTCACATTTTCTTAAGTATTTTTCTTTATAATGGGTAGTAATTTCTCACAATTTTATAGTTTCATTTACTTCAATGTTTATAAAGTTGGGCAGCTCTATGTATTAGAACTCTTATATATGGTTTTGCTTTCTGCAGTTTCAGTTAGGTATGACCTACAGCAATCTAAAAATATTCAATGGGAAATTTTAGAAATACACAACTCGTAAGTTGTGCACTGTTCTGAGTAGCATAATAGTCATGGTGTGGACCTAAAACATTACCCGAAAGGCTCATGTGTCTGGAAGCCACTGGACTACGAGGACGCTGTGAACAATCAGAGGACTCTGGGCCGGGGCTTTAGCTCAGTGGTTCTGCTTCCTGCCTCCCAAGCACAAGGTCCCAAGTTCCATCTCTGGCACCAAAAAAAAAAAAAAAGGTGTGTTTTCAGAAGGTGAAGCTTGGTTGTTGGAGGGGATCACTGGGGTTGTTGGGGTGTGACCTGGAAGGATAAATCCCTGCATCCAGTGCATGCTCCCCCCGCCCCCTTCCCGGTTGCTATGAGTTGAGCATCTTTTTCTCCACCATATGCTTTCACCATTCACCACGTGTTTCTGCCTTGGGGCCCCCAACCACGGACAAACTGAGCTAAAATTCACCTCTCTTCTTTAATTTGCCTGTGTCCCACCAACTGGAAAGTGACTAAGATTTTGGTACTGGGAAAGTGGGCTCATGGCTGGGATTGTTGGTGACCATATGATATGTAAACATTTGGCACTGGTTTGTTGGAAAACTTTGGACAGTGTTAGAGATGCTTGCTAAAGAAACCCTAGGAGAATGCTCCAGGCAGTGGAATCAGAGCTAGCTGGAGATTCTGGCAGAGCTCAGAAGAGAGAAGGATGCTAAGACTGATCATGGCAACGCCCGGGTTCCGGAGGCTTCAGCTGGGCACAAGGATTGTGTTGGCAGCTGGACTACAGGCCAATTCCCTAGGCAGTCTTTATTTCCTCTGTCATAAAATATACCTTCATATTTCATCCATTTTTGCTCTCTTCGGCTTTAAATTTCATTCTTGTTGATTTTCAGTACCTCATTTTATATTCTGGACACATGTATCAAATTAAGTAGATTTTTGGCGAAGTATTTTAACCATCCTTTGCAGATCTGATATATTTATCTCAAAAGAAAATTTTATTTCGGTGTAGTGAAGTTCACCAAATCATTATTTTATGGATTGTGATTTCTGATACTTTTTACTTTATTCATTTTACTTTGCAATGTATCTCCCTTATTTAATTTTGAACAGTTAGAGAATTACTTTCTCAAAGGGCTGAACCAGGGAAACAGTTTTGTATTTTATCATGTTCTAAACCAGTTTTCTGAAAGTCTTTTTCATAGCTGAATTTGATTTTTTAAGCTGCACACATCGTATCCAAAGTTTGTTTCTGCCGGGAGGTGCTTCCAGGGTCTGGGCCCTGGGGTCTCCTCCCCAGCCCCAGCCTCCCACCCTCGGGTCCCCTCGTCATTTTTACAGGGCAGTGTGGACCCACAGCGGTGGCTCAGAGTGGGTTTAGGCCCGGAAGGAGAGGCCTGAGACTGCAGTCAGCCGCAAGGCGGGAAGGGAGGCATCACTGGCCTGCAGCTCTCCTCAGTGACCCCGCGGTGTGATTTATTCCCTTCTTGCAAGGGTTTCTCTTGCTTCTTGAAAGATTCACTTAATTTCTGGGGCGGGCGGGGGGGGGCGTAGCATAGCAGGATAAAGAAGGAAGCGTTAAAGTGTGATTTTCAAATTCAGTCCTTTCCTCAAAGATGAAAGTCTTCGCCTTTTAGGACGTGGATGTGCCAGTCTAGTTAAGCCTTAAAACGCGAAGCCGCAAGCCCAGGTGTAGAAGGCGGGTCAGGGGGTGCAGGAGAGTCTGCAGGGCGGGTGGACGGCAGCTCGGTCCCGACCCACACCGCCTGGGGCCGCGGCAGCGCTCAGAGACCCCGAGGCCGGCCCGAGGCCCTCCCTCCCCTGCCGCTGTCAGTCGCCGCTGGAGTCTGAGTCCGGGTGTCTGCTTCCCCCGACGCACGGGCCTCGCCTCGGCAATGCGTTAGTATTTTCCGCACCTGCAGAGCGCGCTCTCCTCCCGCCCAGACGCTTGCTCCGAGCACCGGATGCGCACAGGCGCCTCCCGGTCGGTCGCAGGCTGGGACCGGGCGCCGGCCAGCTCAGGGGCTGCTCCTCCGGACACCGCGCACACACGGGCGCTTCACAGACCGCGCCTGAAGAGCGGACACCCGTCTGAAGTCAGCCCGGTCGTGCTGAGGACCAGCGCGTCCTCGACAGCCGCCTGCGCCCTGAGTGTTTGGGTGTCTGCTCCAATACCCGACTCTAAGGGCGGTGCCGGGTGTGGCCGGCCAGAGAAGCAAATGGGAAGTGTAGTTTGCACCCCAGGGCCCTGCAGGCTCCTGTGTTAAAGGCTTGGTCCTCAATGACTGGAGCCCGGGGGAAGGAGCCTGGGTCCCGGGGCAGAGCCGGGGGTATCTGGGCTCGGACCCCGCTGCTCTCTCTTAGCTCCCGCCCTGCCACGAGCTGAGCAGCGCGGCCCACACAGGCGGTGAGTGACCCTGGACGGGGACCCTGGCCACCAGATCTCCCCTCCGCGGAGGCTCATTGTCTCCGGCGTCTGTCACAGCGGCAGGAAGCTGAGCAGCGCAGGGACAGCTAAAGCTACCGGGGCAGCAGCAGAGCCAGTGCGCTCCGAGGTCCTCCCGGAGCCGCGGTGCTATCTGTGGGTGAGCTGTCAGTGACTGCAGAACTCTCGCAGCAGGGGACGCTCCCGGAGGCGGAGGGGATGAAGCACCAAGCTCCCGCCCGCCAGGGAGGACGACCTTACCGGGGAGGAGGCACAGGAAGCCCAGCCCTCCCGGTACCTGCAGGGCTCCCGGTCCCTTACCACACAGAAATCCGGCGCTGCTCGGACCCTGAAATGAAGTTTGCTGCTAAGATCGCCCCGAGTCTTCAGAGGAGACTGTCTCCAACAACTGGAGACTGCGCCGAGATTCCTGTTCAGAAGTGGCGTGGGCCGCGTGAGAATTGGATTCCATCCGGCACTACCCTGCGCCCTGGACTCCTATCGCTGTGAGTGTACGATATGTAAATCAAAGAACCCTAGTGCATGCCATCCCCAGAATCAACATGCAGCACCACCAGCATCTGGAGTGTGTTTCTAGCCCACTGTGTCAAAGCTTAGTAGAATTACATAATTACGGAATTATTTATGGAGCCACAGCATTTGTAACATAACTTGCATTTCTCTACTTTTCAGGAAAAAAAAAATCAGTTGCGTGTTCTACTCTTGTGCTAATATATTTTGTTGGTTTGAAAGACATTGATCCATGTATTTTTCTAGAATATTTTAAAAGCATATTTTGTTGCATTCAGTCTCTAAAGCTTTCTAGCTATCTTTCACAATTTTTACTTCTGCTTGATTTTTTTTTCTTCATGTAAAACTGATGAAGGACCAAAAACCAACAAAAAGCTGTAATGCTCTAATAACCATACATTTTTTGCCTTCCCCCCCAAAACTCACATGTTTGTTTATTCTGGGTATTTGTGATAAATAAATGAATAGGCAATAGACAAAAAGTGACCGTTGATTTGTATAGATTCTAAGCATTCAGGTAATTATAAAGCATGCCACTGCAGAATAACGAGGCATTATGGGTTTTTGAAGAGAAATCCTCAAATTCTTATGAAATGATTGGTGGTTGGGGAGGTTAATTTGAATCCACTGTGCAGTCTTGAATGGTCTTTTGGGGCATTGCTCTTTAGTTTTGTTTGTGTTTTGATTTCTACATCAATACTTCCTCACTACAGTGAGCTGAGCCTCCTGGATCCCCCGCAGTGGGAGCGGAGCCGGCCGGGGCTGGTCTGCAGTCTGAAGTCCATGGCTGCGCGCGTGGGCATGGACCATGCTCGGCCTGTGGACAGCAGGGGTGAATCACTGAGCCTGGCTCCTCGGGGGCTCCCCAAGGCATTTTATGATCCCGTGAAAGATTATTTTTTTCTTCAGTTCAGGATTTTAGTAATGGAATATTTAAAGATGTGATGAAAACATTCCGTTTGGATTCTGGCATCCCATTTTATGCCCTGCCACTGTTCTCGCTGTTCCTTAATCTTTAACCCCTGGGGTATGTGCATTTCAGTAACTGAAAGGTTTGTATCTTCAGCTGAGCACTTAGGTTATCCTGCCAGCTATGATACACTTACTTCACTATTGATTTCCCTTCCGTAAACCATGAGGACAGGAATACACTGTCATTTCCCTACACTGGTTTTAGTTAATCACAGACCGTTCAAAACTTAATGATCTTTCAACATTATGGTGGGGCCAAAGCAACGTGCACTCCGTAGCAACGTATCAATCCCGAAGTTGTATTCTGAATTTGCTGTTTTCGCAGACTGACATGTGGCACTGTACTTTTGGCGCTGGACAGCAGAGGGCGCCTGAGCTCCCAGGCGCGCAATTCTCAGGCAAACAATGGCGCCTTGGAGATGTCAGTGGATGAGCTGCGTGGGATGCACTTCCGGCTTGTGTTATTTTCAATTTACTAAGGGGTTATCAGGATTTAAGGCATTGTCGATTGTATGTGGGTATCTGCGGGGTTACTTTTGTAACCTGTAAGATTTGATATTTTATTTGACAGTTAATCTTTGTAATAAAATAGAGCAAATAGCCTTATCAGAACACCTCTGCCTCACTTCCTTCCTTCTTATTTGTATCTTCTCCACATGGCCAGGGCTTGCTCCAGCTGTACTCTGCTCTGGGTGTGCAATCCAGACCTACAGTGCGGTAATTACTGTGGATAATAGATTTTGGTTCCCAACCCACTGCTGTCCACAAAGGAGAACCAAGATTGATTTCACATATGCACCTTAATAGCTAAAGCAAGAGGCAAAGAATATGGCACAACTGTTGGCTGCAGTTTGGTGCACAGGGAAAGGGGAACCGACCACAGTCAGCCCTGGGATTGACACAGCTCAGTGCCCAGAGTTTTAGTGCATGGCACAGAGAGGAGGAACCTGAGTAGAGTCTGATGAGCGTCCTGGTAAAATGATATGACAAGGCTGAAAACTGGCTAGGTCGACTTGGCTGCAAGGCACAGAGTGGAGAAATCGAGAGAAGGGAAGCAGCAGGCAGAGCTGACCACTGTCTTCTGAGAATGTTACAGCACAGACTAGCAGCCTTGGTTGAAATCTTCAAGCACATTAATTGTGCATATTTTATTAGGATGGGATGATAGTTTTGCAAGGTCCAGAGCACTTTAATCAGCCTGAAGAGTTAATTTCCTTCCTCTTCACACAGCATTTTCTAGAAGGGCTCTAATAAGAAGCTAGACTCACAGAAAGAGAGTAACTTCTGGAGAAGAGGCACTGGGGTCCCAGCAGTGCAGGTAAAAGACAAGGTGGAATTTGGGCCCAGATGAGCAGATGTCGGTGCATTGCATCAGTGAGGTTATTTCCACAGAGCCATTGGCCTCCTTCCCATAGTGGAAGATGGGCTCGGGTCAGGCCACGTGGGGACATTTCTTCAGAGCAACAAGACTAATGCTGAGGCTGCTAGGCTAGGGTGTCACAACTTCTCCTGCTGTACAGTTGGGCATCCATCTCAGTTTGACAGAAGAAACTATCCAACGAGAACAAGATTCATGCAGAAGCAAACTAAAGACGCCTCTGACAAGGCATGTGAGAATCTATTTCTAAAGAATATTTATGACCTTAGTCATATATATTTTCTTTTTCACATTTATGTAATTCAGAAGTGTTTTAAAGGTTATAGGTAATTAGATAAAGTTGTTCTCAAAGCTGATCAGGTAATACCAAACAAATCTTCAAAGATAAAACTATTTTGCATTCCTGATATCTAGTTGAATAAGACACTCAATTCTGTTTTGTTCATTTTCCAAACTTGCATTGGGTAAGGACTACTTTGCTTAATAATTCTCTGACTCCACTGTGAAGAGTAGGAGAGAAAACAATAAACGCTCCCCTTTAATTGTGCACATTGCTAGATACTTGAAATGAGCTATTACTTTTCTCAATAACCATGAGTAGCATCATAGTCTCCATGTCTTTGTGGGAAAACTGTATCCTCAGTGGATCCCAGTCCAGGCTAGAAGCAGGACCTTACCCTGGCATTGGAATGTAAAGAAAAACAAGAATGAGAATGGTGGATAGGTCAAAGGTGAGAGGTAAAAGGGGCGAGGGGCCAGCCATTCCCGAAGATGCAAGATTTAGAGAGGGAGGGGTGAGTAACATCTACTGGGTGCAGATACCAAAGTCCTTGGAGAGATGCCAAAGCAGTTATTTAGACAGAGTATGAGAACCGAAGTGAAAGTGGGAAGTGAGGAAATGGACAGTAGGCTGCTGCTTTGAAAAGCAGGTAGGAAATGGGGGAAAAAGATAGGGCAGTGTTGGAGGCACAAGCAGGTTCAGAGGGGAGTGTTCTCTTTCAAACACGGACGCAGGCAGGAAAGACACAGGCCTATGTACTATTTTGGGAAAGACCCAATCAATATGGGTAGACCGTAGGGTTTAAAGGAAGCCTCAGAGTCAATTTCGTACACTAAGAGGAGTTTCTTTCATAGGAAAGCATTTGATTTTTATGGAGCACACGAAATTGTTGTTAGATAGATTGGGCCAATCATACTACAAATCAGATATTGATGTTTTGAGAAACATGGTGTGCTGGCCTGGTCAATAACCCCAGAGCTCTCTGGGTAAGAACGTTAATGTACCACAGAGGAGAAATGAGTGGCACAGCCGAAGGGAGAAGGGCTCATTCTGGGGGCACAGAGCACAGGCCACCCCGAAACCCTGGGGCAGAGGGGAGAGTGGCAGGGAGGCCAGAGCTCTGCCTCTTGGGAGGGTGTCGGAGAGACAGTAGAGAGCTGAATCCTCTTTGAAGGAGAGACCGACCCTCAGGAAAACGGGAGAAAGTGCTCAATTCCTATCTAGGATTCAAGTTCAGGGGCGCTCGGCTCCAGAGAGCCGACCCTTCCCGCCAAGCATGGAGTCTGCAGCCTGGAAGGTGTAAGGCTCCGGACGCGGTGCTAGCCTGGTGTAGCATGCCTCGCTTCACTTCCCTCAGCCACACCAAGGATACAGTCTGATGAGACGGACAGACAAGGGACAAACCGAGCTCGGGAGAGGTAGGTGATTTTCCCAGAGCATCCCATAAGAAACAAACCAAAACCAAAAAATGAATAAACTTACACTCAGAATATCCAGCACCTTTCACTTTCCTGGTGACCGAAACCACAGCCCCATTCAGCTCTAATGGTTTCATCATTTTTCCTTCAATTTTTCTACAAACCTGGACTCACTGCCTGGAGGAGTCTCTCTCCTGAAAACATCACTCACCCATGCCCCACTCGAACACTGTGAGGAATGCTTTGGGCTTTTTCCTATAAAAGGGAGTCGAGAGCCCTCGGTTGCACGCATGGGGCCCTTCGGGAACGCAGGCACCTCTTTGGCGCTACTTCGGTCCTCCCGCGGTTGGAACCCGCGCGTGCCTCAGTGAGTCTGGACCGCTTGCTGGCAGCTTTCCAAATGGCTTTTGCTCCCAAAGGTGTTGTTTGTTCTCAAAAGAGTGGAAAGCATTTAATTCTGGAATCCTTCTTCATTCTTTGAGTTTGTTTCTCATTTAGAGCATAACTTACAATATAATGAAAAAGGAAGACGCATTTGCAGGAAAGAAAATGGGCATGCACATATATACATATATATATATACATATTTATGAAATATATACATTTTATTCATATATGACTACTTACTGTATATCTGCTAACGTTATAAATATTTATCTTTTAGTAAGCTGTATAAAGCTTTTGGTATGCTATATAAATATAAAAATAGTAAGCTATATAAAATTTTGATGTGTTTAAAATTACTGTTTGTAAAGTTTATTTTATGTGTGGCATTCTGATAAGTAAAGCATCATCTTTCATTTACCTTTTCTTAAAATTAAAAGCCATTTTAAAGGTATCTGGAGTAATGCTTTACAGATTTCTAAGAATTTTCACCTAGTAATGAGTTGCTATGTTGGTGTTAAACTCACCGTGGAATATGTACTAAGACTCTGGCTCTCTTCCAAAAATTGGCGTTTTACGAAATTCTCAGCATTTATAACAAGCCAGGTGCAGTACTACGAGGCAGCAGCAGGGGGCGCCGCAGGGCCGGCCCTCAGCCCCGCGGCCTCTCCCAGCGCCGCCTCTGCAGCGCCCGGAGGGAGCAGGTGGAAGGCGGCCTCCTCCGGCGTTCACTGTGGGATGCAGCGCGCAGCCCGTGGCGCCCAGCATTCGCGAACAACGACGAGAAGTGGGAGACGGTGGTTACCTTCCGCTGAAGCGAAGCGGGGCTCTCTGCCAGGGCAACCCGGAGGCCCCTTTCTGCACGGCGTGGCTCGCACGGGTGAAAGGCTCGGCTGGGCCCAGCCCGGTCGGGAGAGGCGAGCAGCGGCCGGGGCCTGCAGCTGCGCAGGCCTGGAGCTGTGAGGAGAACCCCGGGCATGGGGGGCTTGCTAGGGGTGACTCCCCCAGAGCACCCGACAGGAGCCAGGGAGGGGCGGGGCCTGCAGACGCCTGCTCCGCGAGGAGCCCGTGCTTTCAATGACCTTTTACCTTAACTCAGCAAGGCTTCTGCTATGTTCTGCGGTGTGCAGTTTCTGATAAACACACCGAGACCGGATCCGCAGGGCTGCTTCACCTGCACAGCCCTCGGCTTACCTGGGAGAGAGGTGTCCTCCAGGGTCAGCCCCGCAGCAGCAGTGTCCCCTCGGCTCACACCCCAGACCGTGTCCCACGCTTCGTGTTGAGAAATCTCATCTCATTCTCAATAAGCCTCCCTGGGTTCATCCTTCTGCAGGCAAAGGTAGTTGGTTTTCTTCCATCTTTACCCCAGCACCGAAGTTCTGACCTCGCCTGCCTGCCTCTGAGCTCCAGCCCGCAACCCTGGGGATGTTCGGATTCAGTGAGCGTTTTTCCTGTCCGATGCCAAGGAGAGATGCATTTGGAGCAACAGGAGGGACAGGAGCTCTAGATAAAGCCCGAGTGTGTAAGGAACAGAGATGGGGAGGAAGAGGCAGCGGCTGGGCTTCCTTTAAGCGCGAGTGGAAAGGTTTCTTTGGTGAACGGGGCCGGCAGGGCCGTGTGAGCCTGGGCCTGGGCAGACAGGCATCGTCTCAGGACTTCGAGGAGCCGCACTGGTGACCCTCGGTGTGGACGTCGGGGGGGGGGGGCACTTAGGGAGCAAAGGAGCGCGAAGACTCGGAGCCCGCGGGGCACGCGGGGCTACAGGAGAGGCCGCCTGCTCTGTGGACGCGTGGGCTTCATATCCTAGTCCTTCGGATCCCATAAGGGAAGCAAAGGACACCTACCACAGTTGTGTATTCCTAGTTCATTTTGGGTCCCAACAACTTTCTACTTTAAGGAAATCATGCCTGTGCACTTGACACATTGCGAGGACAGTTTGTCTCTCCTCGACTCATCAAGGACGGAGACAGCCCAGGATGGTGGGAGGCGGGTGGGTGGGACTGGGCACCTGCAAGTAGGACACAGCAGAACACACCTGGCTGCGGACGCGGGACTGAGCTGAGGCAAACTTTCCTTGTTTCATCCACTCTTAGGTCCTAATTTGTTGTAAAGCACATGTTGCAAAAGAAGCCTTCTAAAGTTCTCTTTCAGTTGTTCGTTTCCATCTGTATTCCTCTTATTTTTCTTCTATGTTATTTTATTTCAAAATTAACACACGCTCCACGAATATCCAAAGATACAATGAAAATATCCTCTTTGGGTAATTTTATCCTACAGAAATGATCATAATCAATAACGGCTTAGTAATCGAATTAAAGATTTAAAATATAAACTGGGAAAATAAACAGATAAGTTAGAACAATTTAAACGTATGGCTAACTGCTGATGTGAGAAATAGATGGGTCTGATTTTAATGTTTCCCCAAAGAAAAATACAAGTGGCATATTTCAAACAACTGAAATCCTAACTGAAAACTCAGGCCAGCTCATCCCAGTGTTACAATGCCCAGTTCCTTCTCAGGGTCAAAAAACATGAGTAATAATCACACATAAGAACTTCACACAGTGACCACTAGGGGGCAGGTTCTGCTTTCTTACTGGCTAGACTGCGGGGCTGCCTTCATGTTGAATTTTAAGCAGATTTTGTCAATAGGTGAAGAGTTTTGAAATCACAGTTGCATAAGTAATTATAAGCTTTTATTTGTTATTAGAAGAATATTGTGTGCTTTTAATGGATAATCTGATATACTGGAAAAGATACAGAGGCAAGATCCAAAAGCGATTCTGTATTAATACTTGATAAAGGTTGTCAAAGTCTCATAAAATTACACTCATATTTCACAAATATCTTTGAGTTTATTTCCATGCTCTTAATTTTATATCCTAAGAGTTTCCTTAGCCTTAGAATATGTCACTAAATCAATGTCTTGTGTTCTTACATTCGCCTCATAGACAGGGGCGCTGTCCTTGGGCAGCTGGCTGCCTCTGATTGTCCCATGAACCTGCAGGAGCATCAGCACTCAGTTGTGCCCTTTGCTATTTGAAATGCAGGGTGAGTTATTAATGACTGAAAGGCCCAGAGATATTTTTAACATGCCGGGGAACATTGGCTATATGGCACTCGCTCTTAGGACCAAGTGGCTTGGGACACAGAAGGCAGAAAGAGTTCATCATATGAAAAATGAGTGGGCTAGCTGGTATTCTATCACTGTTGGATGTTTGTGCATGCATCTACGTTTAAGATCATTTCTCCAAAGCAGACTTTCTCATTCAAAAGTCCTTAATTCTCACTTCCAGATTTCTGTGAAATATAGCTGATACAATTTTGAAAGTTTAATATTCTTTTAAAATATTGCTTCTACATTGATACACCAGAAAACAATTCATTCAGAGAATAACGTGGTTTTGAGCACTATAAGAATTCAGATTTCTTCAGACACCAAGTCGGAGTTCATGCAACAGAAACCGGTGTGTTCCTCATTCTGATTTGGTCTTCTAGTCGAGTGTCCTGTAGGCTGATGCATCCTCCATGTTCCTCAGCAGATCAGTACCCCTGTGCACTTCAGGAAGCTCTGATTCTCATGAAGGGCAAAGATCCCTGGGCATAAATCTGGGCTTCCTAAGATACGAGACCTGGGATCTGCCTTAGGAACTTCAGATATCTCTTTTTTCTGAACCAGGTATGTTATTCTGTGAAACTGGATGGTTTTAGCTTTTTTAGCTTTTTTTAGCCAATATTTTATATAACGGTTTTTTAAAACTAAAAGAGTTAAACTCTCTGTTGTGTAATATGTTGTACAATGACTATATCACTATGTGGAATTTATTTCATTTGAAACTGATTGGAGCCTTTAAAATAAGTTTCAGCTACCTACTAATGGTCCCCATACATTCAATTCACAACGTACTAAAATTCATATTGGAGACATGTCTAAATTTTGGACTAATTACATCAAATTAGAAGACACATTGAAATATATAGCAAACAGCTTACATTTATCTCTCCCTTTCTGAGAGACTGCTAACTATGTGTTTGCCATTGAGATCTATTGTTTTTAGGTGCAATATTCTTTCTACTTCTTGGTACATTCACATGTGCACAAAGCCTTCAAAGGTGAATTTGTTCAGGGTAGTTAGACAAGGAAAGGTAAACAAGCAAAAAAACCCCAAACAAAATGAAGTTAAATTTATATTTATTTGTGCCTTGAAACATAATCTCAAATAGATGGGCTTTTTTTTTTTGAACTGGGAATCGAACTCGGGACCTTCCGGTTTCAAGGCAGGTGGTGAAACTACTGAGCTAAATCTCTGGCCCATAGATGAGCTTTTGATTTATTTATGTAAAGAAGTAATAAATATGAAGAAGAGTTAAGTACACGTATCAACTCCCCATGATAAACGAAATCATAATGTATCACAAACATGGACTATAAGAATTTAGAAAAAGAAAGAACTGCTTTTTAACAGAGAGGTGTGGTTTCTCTTAAAATGGTTTTCCTTAACCTCCACTTTCCCAGGGGATTTCTGGATTTAAGATTAGAATCTCAGCTAGGCTGAGATGAAAGCTGCTTATGAATCGTACTAAAAGTGTGAAATTTAAGTAACTATTGAAAAGTAAATGACAGGACACTTACCCCACTTATGCGTCTCAACTCTGAGTTGTGTACCCATATCACTGATTTGACAGAGTAGATGCTTATCTATTCAATTTGTGTTTCTTTCTGAATTATGTAACTTGTCCCTAATAGATGATATTTAAAAGATGCAGCCCGAGGAAAAAGACTGTTACGTCTGTGTTAGTGAGCTTTCCTAGTGCTGGGATACAATACCAGACACTCACAACTTAAAGGAGAGGTTTACTTTGGCTCACAGTATCAGAGGATTCAGTCCATGGTTGGTTAATTCCAAGACAGAAGCTTCATGACAGAAGGCTTCCCAAAGCTAATCAAGCTGACACAAGCTTAACCCCCGCAATGTGGAAAGCAGAATATGCACGTTAGAAGAATGTTACATGAAGTTAGATGGAGAAAACACATATATGGCCTAAGTCCAATACCTGTTTTCTAGCAGTACGAAAAAAATTATGAAATGACACCAAAGTTATTAGCATGAAATTAGCAACACGTTGCTCATGTTTCTGCTCTTCCAACAACCCAAGAATTTAGAGTAAATGCTCTGAGTCTCCAGGCAGAGCTCAGTAGTGAACTTCTGAATAGAAATGTAATATAACTTGGAGGTTTGTAGTCAGATCATTTTCTTGATTAGTGCCTGTGGTTGGCACATGAGGCTTACATCCCCTGTGTGGAGTTAGTGCACGTACAGGGCACTTCTTCGTTCCTTCGTCCCTCCTCTCCCCTTCCTCCATCTCCTGATCCCCTAATCCCCTCCCCTATTTCCTATTGTCTACCTTTTATTTTCTCTTTATTTATACTTTGGGATTCTCATAAAGAGAAACCACGTGATGTTGCTTTGTTTTGTTTTTTTGTTTTTGATAGTAAATTCACTTATTGAGTATTTTTTCCATTCCATATCATCAGGAGGATTGATTTCAACTTTCCTTTTACCTACATCAGAGCAGTTGGCACTCGAAACTGTACCACCAGCCTCCATAAATGATTTGTTCACGGCACGTTTGACTTCATCAGAGCCATCTGAATAGATCTGCTGAAATGACTTGTCTAAAGTTGCATCTCCCTCCAACTTCTCATTCTTTTCTCCTTCTTTGATCTCACCAACCAATTTATCCCAATTTCTTGGATAATGAGATGACAACGGATAGAGGTTCTTTACATCTGCTGTGAACTGTTTTGATGTAGGCACGTCTCCTTGACCCTCTAGCTTTTCCCATCTCACAGCCTCTGGCTTTTTCATTTTAATTTCAATCTTTGTTGAAAGTGCTTTAAATGTGCTCTGTTCTGGTATCATAGGATGAAGGAGCCTCAGTTTCAAATTGTAATACTCTCCAGAAGGAAATTTCACCAAAGCAGACCACTCTTTTTCTGAAAATTCCACATTTACATCATTCTTCTGAACATTCTTAATCATAAGTGTTATGACGACTTGAGATTCTGTTTGATATCAGTCACACTTGATTTTTGATTGAGTCCTCACCTCAGATTCTGATCCATTCTGTGCTTCTTGGCATCTTTTAATCCAGACAATAAAATTAGCATCTTCACTATCTAATTTCTGTCCTTCTGTAAAAGTTTCTAGAGCAGCAGCATAGTTTTTTTTCATGATGTTTGCATATCGTTTTTCTCAGCATAGCAGTGGAATTATTGGGGTTGAGTTTGAGAGAAGTTTTTGCATCAGCAACACCATCACAGTGATCCTCAAGGAGAATGTGACAGTAAGCTCTCTGACAGTAATACTGTGCATCCTCTGGTTTCTGTTCCAAAGCCTTAGTCAGCTCCTCTAACGCCGCCTGGGGGTCCTCATCGATCAGACTCTCTGAGAAGCTCTGGAAAAACCACTGGGCTGTTGCAGGTCCTGCTGTAGCCGCTGCCATCCCTAAGTTACTGCTGCAGCTGCCTGAGACCCTGCCTCTGCGGTTACCAGCTCGGCTGCCCCAAACCATGTGATATTTAAGCTCCAGTATCTAATTTATTTCACTTAACATTATAATTTTAAGTGCATCCACTTTCCTGCAAATGACTCAACTTTATCCTTCCTTATGGTAGAGTAATTTAGAGTTTTAATATGAAAGTTACCTCCCACGCTCACTTACTCACCTCCTAGGATATTTCACTATTTTTGAGACAGGTTTTGGTTAGCTTCCTCATGCTGGGCTCAGACTTTATATCCTTCAGCATCCACAGCCACTGGAAGTACAGGTATATGCTATGGCAGGTAGGATATTTTGATTCAAATAAAAGTGGACCACCCTATTACTAGGAAATCTTGAGCAGGAAACTTGGCAGTATTTTCAGTTCCCTCTCCACCTTTCATTAATAGCTGAGGAGAGTTTCTTAGGAAAGACATTCAGTCAGTCAGTGTTCTGCCTTCTGGTGTTATGAGATGAACACAAATGGAGGTGAATAAAGGCTTCTATTCAGGATTTCTCCATAACTTCTTCTCTTTTAACCACCTGCCCACAGATGCAGAGCCCAGATCTTGAAAATGGATTCCCTGCATGTGTGCAGTGGTTTGCTCAAAGTGATGCAGTTGTCCTTCCTTATGGCTGTCTCAGAAGCCCAAGGCTGTCCCCAAGTCTGTCTCAGACCCTAGGGCTGAACTCCTTACGTATGTGAGAACTGGAACTGGCTTGTTTGTTGCAGTCTTGGGCCTGGGACTATTCACAAATATCTGCCAAATGAGCAACAAGGGATCACAAGTCTAAAATACATAGACACTGCCCAAGTGGAGCATCCGTATGTGTCCCTTAATTCTAGTTGGTTAAAAACCAGTGACCACTGACATTTATTAAATAGTTTCTATGAAGTTGGCTTGCTTCCATAGTTTCACATCTTTGTATCCTAACAGTCATTTATATTTGTCCCCTCTCTGCTTGGTCCTGAAATAATTTTCTTGTGAGAATATTGGAAAAATTTTAATATTTAAGTACTATAAGTAGTATTTGTAAATAATGCAGATATTTATCACAGTTCACTAACTAGCTTTATTTTCTATAACTTCCTCCATCAGAAGATTTCCTTAAAACCCTCCCATTCTCCCCTCATGTATACTTTCAGAAGAAATATATCCCTTTCATATGGGAAAATTTAAAAAATTAAGTCTACAGAGGCTTAAAGAGAGGGAAAACGGGGCCAGGGATTTAGCTCAGTGGTTTCGCTGCCTGCTGCGCAAGCAGAAGGATCTGAGTTCGATCCCCAGCACCAAAAAAAAAAAGAGAGAGGGAAAACATGGATTTTAACCTTTTCCTACACATTGATCCAAGACTCCATAGGCAATGAGAACGCCCCTAGGAAACCTGGAGTGGCCCAGAAGAGGGTGTGGGGTGTCAGGCTGCCTGGAGAGGCTCCTGAAGCTTTGCTAGGCACCAGGAGGCCCCTCCTCCTGTGAGCCCGTCTTCCAGCTTCCCGCAATTGCCAAAGGTGAGCATTCTCTGGGGCGAATGTTACTCCTGATTACAAGGATGGGACCTGGCAAGGCTGGGAAGAAAAACGCGAAACCACATTTACTTAGAGAATGTAAAATATCATGTGCGATGATAACATTAACAACCTAGATAATTTTCAGTCTTTCATTTTGGAGTTGAGAAAAACTAAATATAAATTAGGAAATTTTATATTGTTAGAATCACAATCATCGATCAAGATTAAAACTTTAGCAGAGCACAGGATACTAATAAACCTCATTTAACCCAACATATAAACATACATGGAGCACTGAAATTAAGAGGTGAATCTCAGAAACTCAGAAATATTTTCCATAGCTGCAAAAACACCATTGTGTCTACAGTTTACCTTACTGGTCATGGTTGTACATCAGGGTTTAGTTTCATATTAGTAAAAAAGAGCTTTTCAGTTATAGATGCCTGCGACATTTATTTTTGTACAGAAGCCAGATCTACTGCGGTTTTTACTGGAGCAATCTTGGATTTCATCGGATTATCCCATCTTTATTGTCACCAAATCACCATGAAGTCCTCCTAACGTACTTCTACGCACTCCAAAAAGAATTAATCGCAGTAGAGAGGTTTCTGTTCTGTGGGGATTTAATCACTGGGTAGGTTGAGAAAAATGCATGTCTTTGTTGACATTGTTCTAAGAAACTTTAAGTTCTGATTTTCCCCCAAGTTAGACTGCTTTTTAAGAAAATCTTTAAAAAATCTGAGAAAGATGTCTCATACTTAAAGATGACAAGATTATTTTATTTCACAGGAACCGCTATTGAGTACATTTTCTTCCTGTTTCTTTATTCTTTTCTTTGTTAGATCAGTTTCGGGTTTGCCACAGAGCTGAGAGGGAGGTACCGAGATTTCCCGCCCCATGGCCTCATACGCCCTAGCCCTGTCCCATCAGAGCAGTGCATCTGTCACACTCAGGCCCTGGCGCTACACATCCCATGATGGCCAAAGCCCTCAGGCCACATTCTGCTCCAGCCTTGCAGATTCTGTGGGTTTGGACACATGTTCACCTCACAGCATCCTCTGGAATGTTATCACCACCCTCACAGTCCCTCTGTTCCCATATTCAAGCCTGCTCCTCCTCCCAGCCCAGGCAACTACCAAGCTGCACACTGGCTCCGTCATTCTGCTTTTTCCATAGTGTTACAGAGTAGGAGTCATGCGGTATGAAGCGTTTTCACGTGTGCTGTTTCACTCAGTAATAAGCATTCCAGTGTCTTCCATGGCTTTTCATGGCTTGATAGCTCATTTCTTTTTAAGCAGAATGATGTTCCGTTGTCTCTTATGTGTTATAGTTTATTTGTACATTCACCTACTGAAAAGGATCTTGGTTATTTCCTAGGTTTTTGAACTATACGTTAAGCTACCATGAAATCCACATGAGGGTTCTGTGGCTTTATTGTTTAGCCAAATTTTCACTTGTCTTCAAAAACATAACAATTAAATGAACACTTAGTAATGAATTTAAACAATCATAGACTATAAAACATAAACTATGAGTCTTTCCAGCTGCCCTCTGCCCTTAGTCCCTCTTACTGTTATCTACCATTAAAATTTGCATTATTTATTGGTCAAACACAAGTCTATATATTTCTCAGTGGTTCAGAGTAACTCAAGAAATAAATAAGAGAAGGATACTGGGATCTTAGGAATTTCTTTTAGTATGGAAAATTCCTTCGTTTGCACTATTTGAAAGAAAGATTAATATATGAATTGTCCCAGTGTACTGAGTCTTGCTCTATTCTAATTTCCCTGGATATGTATTTAAATAAGTATATGAACTATTGAGATATGTGGACAAATGTAGTTTGTATACTAATTTTTAAAGATATGTTCTAGAAAAATTTTAAATTTAGGAGAATATTAGGCTAAAAATTTTCATACATAGAATTTTTTCTTAGCAAAAATTAAATAGTGTCAGCTTTATTTTTTTAAAGAATTAAATTACGGATTAAAAGTACTGACATCTTCTTTTACTTTTAAAAAAGGCTATCTCTCTCATGCTTTTTAATAACAATGTGCTTTATAACCCAAGATAGTCTTTCTAGAAAATAAAAAGCATCAAAAATATTTTAAATATTTAATCATCTTGAATAATTTAATGATATTGAGGGCTAAATTCATTGGTGACATTGTTCTAAAATGTTAATTTTGATTTATATTTTAAATGAACAAAGGTTATCAAAGGCCTTTCTGACTTTTATATTCAGGGACTGAATAGGTTCACTGTTTTTCTTTTCTTTTGGAATCTATTTATTTTATTTAGTGGAAACATTCTCACCCTGATTTATTTGTTTGTGGGTTCTCGACTTCAACATCTTTGCAGCTCTGTACAGAAGCGTTTGGTCCTTTTCTACCTCAGCCTTCTCATTTGCTGACCGTGTTCCAACAAGCTGCCCCATTTCCTCTCCAGCTCTGCCTCAAAATTTCTGTGGTTTCCCTTCCTTCCGTGTAGAAGTTTTGCAAATAAATCTTCAGGGCATTAGAGCATAATGTCTTCGTTTGAAACCTCAAAAAGTAGTTATGTACAGTAAGGGATTGGCTTTCTTACTACATGTGGGCAGAAAATATCAAATAAAGCAGAGTGACCTCAGAAAAGTAAATTTAGCTTTAGCAAAAAATAAAGTCGAGAGAGTTCATTTTATTTCAGAAGTGAAGGAAAACACCTCAGAAATAATCTTGACTAGAAAACATTAGTTATGCTTCAGCTTTGTGGTGGCTACAAGTGTGCTATTAAACAGACAGCTGTCCAAATAATGTTTTGCAGATCACTCATCCTAAATGCAAACAGAACACTGTCCAGAAGTAACAAGGTGACTGCAGTGACCTCCTCGACCCGACTCTGCCCCTACCTGGGCACAGGCCCTGCACTGAACTCAGGTGGCCCAGCCGCCCTCCTCCTGTCCCCTCCCCGGAGAGAGGCACTGGTGACATCTACGCCTCACTCAAGATTTAGCTCCAGTTCATTCCCTGATAGCACTGCACCATCAGGCTCATTAGTGCTGGCTTGCTTCCTGTATTACTCTTCCACTGCTTTTGTAGCAATTCCTCTCCCTGAAAAGCTCATGTCTGGCCGTGGTCTGTCTCCTGTCTTCCCCTGGATTCAGCCTTGGTGTGAGCAGGATCTCTCTGTCTTGTTCCCTTTCCATAACCCAGTTCCAAAAGACTAAATGGCACTGGATAGTTACTGAAGAGAACTTTTTCTATTATTTTATTCTATGAATGTTTTTCACATCTTCACAACATCAGCTACCCTGAGTGGGAAGTGGGGTCATAAAATTCTACAGTGTAACAGTCAGGGAGGCCAAGTGTCCCTTCAGTGTGAGCCAGAAACTATGCCTCATTTACACAACCTGCTCAGGTTGAACTGTCATAGTCATTCAGTATCAACTAATTCCTTTTCAATATTCCTGTGCAGCATTGTCACAGAGTAAACCCAAATGAATTCATTAGCTGAAACAATGCTTATTAACCCATGACTTATGTGCTAGAAAATGCACAGAACAGCACAGAAATTCTTGTTCTCATGGGCCTTCAGATCTGGATGGAAGAGGTGAAAGTGAAGCAGAATAAACTGGAAGCCTCACTGTGTATTAGAAGTTGATATGCAAAGGGATGGGGCGGCAGGTATTTACGGGGTCAGGGCAGGCTCCAGTGTTGAAGCGTGTTCACTGTGGGCCTGGAACAGCTGAGGGGCATCTGGGGGTATGTACCCGGGCAATGGTATGTGTGTGTGTGTGTGTGTGTGTGTTTGTGGTGTGGGGTGTTGTTGACTGTTGTAAGAATGTCAGCGCTTTCTGTAGGTGAAAAGGGAGCTTTGGTACCATGCTAAGTAATGAATGACATAATCTCACTTAAGATTTACCATCTCTCTGGCTGCCGTCTGGAAATCGGACTGTGGGCGCCTGGGATATGAGCAGCCCATCACGTCATGGTGACCTCAGAGGAGGAGAGTGCCCTCCAGCCGGCCGGGAACGAGGTTCAGTGGGTGAGAGAGAGCTTGATGCCAGGCATATTTTGCAAGTAGAATCAGAAGAGTTTTGTGCACAGAGGGTGTGCAGTGGAAAAGGGAGAGAGAAACCCAGATGACACTGCATTCTTGGCATGGGTCTCTGGAGTGGGGGACGGAGCAAAAGGCCAAGGTCAGGCTCAGGGGAGGAAGGGCTGGGGCCCCTCCTGAGTCAGTGAGGACTGGCAGGGCTCTGCCGGCAGAAGCAGGGAAGAGGGGAGATCTAAGCTCTGATTTGGGGGTGGAAAAATAAGAAAAATGCTGACAGGTGTCACCAGTAATAAACGTTACTGCGCGATTACTCTAACAGCCCTTTCTGAAAAAATTCATACATTTATTTAGTTCTAACATAGTTAAGGTCTCGAGGAAACTCTTGGGGTGCTTGCTCAGAGGAAGAAATGCCGAGAGTTGGCGACTTACGCATCTGTGCCTGTGTGATTTTCTTTGTGTGGGAAGAGATGGGGTGGGGTCTGAAGGACGGGATCCCCGTGAAGACCAGGAGCAGGAAAAGGTGTGGAAAGCATCTCCCCCCCCCCTCCCAGCAATCCTTCTGGCTACCAGCTGAGTGTTCCAGAGGCCAGCTGGGGCCCCTCTTCCCCTTTGCACGGAGCACTCAGGAGCCATCGCCCCCGACAGCGGGAGGCCCAGCTGGTCACATCAGAAGCCACGGCTTGGGATGGAAATAATCCTCCTGCATTCATTACCTCTACTGTCTCTCACTCGTCCCCAGACCTCAGCCCCTGTGCCGCTGTCGTCTGTCTGTCTCCCCAGCCTTGCCAGTGGCCCTCTCCCTCGGCCGCCGCCCAGCTGGGCCCAGCCGGACCTACTTCTCTGCAGCCGCCTCCGGTGGTCTCCACGCCTCTCCACAGGCGCTGCATCTCAGTGAGGCTGTTTGGAGGCCACTACTTTTCACACTACCTTAGCGATGTCCAGGGTCCAGGCCATCCGGGACACCGGCAGGTGTTTGGGTTCCGCCCCTGCTGGGGTGGGGGAAGCTGGTGGATCCCTGTGGGCGTTTGGGTGCGGCCCTGCAGCAGGCGTGGCGCCCCATGGACCTCTCCGCTCGGTGCGGCCTGGCCGAGCCTGTGCTGAGGCCTGAAGGGGCCTGGCGTCCTGCATCCTCCGCTGCATCCTCCGCTGCATCCTCCGCTGCCTCGCCAGGACCCAGGCGGGATGCCGAGTCCCCTGCAGAGGGATGTGCGCTCCTGGGGGCATGTCTGGGCTCACAGGGACCTAAGTGCTCTGGAATCTTCCCAAAATACGATACTGTGCTATAGTATCCTAAAAGTATTTGTTTTGTTTAAAATATGTTTATCTGTATCCATTTACTTATATTTGGAGAAGGGGAACTTTTTCTGGAAATCACTACTAGCGGAGTTCCTGACAACACAATACATTTGCTTTCGTCAGTTCTCAGTGCCTTCTAGCAGTGCGGACTCGGACTCGGGCCCCCGGGGGTGTGAACACGACATTTGGAGACAGCGCGAGGGTGGAGGAGGTGGAGCGGGAGCAGAGGAAAAGAAGTTAAGGCCGCGGGAGGCCGAGGGGTTATTTGAATTAATATGTGGGCTGGAAGGCAGGGGTGAAAGGGGGAAGTCGGGATCACTAAAATTCCAATTTCCTGCTTGCATTTTCTGGGAGGTTGGTAAAACCAAGGAAAATCTTGTTTCAGTGTCTAAAGGTGCGCTGTAACTGCACTGTTGGCCACATTGCGCCTGCGTGCGTGGATCACCTTTAGGTTGGCACATGCATGTTTGTGAGCACAACTAAGACATGAGATTTTTCCACACTAAATGCTATACATTGTGTGTAAAAATTTTCCAATAAATACTGCTGAATTTATTTTTTTTAATTTTAATTTTAATTTTTTTTGGTACCAGGGATCAAACTCTGGACCTTGCGCTTGCAAGGCAGGCAGCAGAACCACTGAGCTAAATCCCCTGCCCTTGAATTTATTAAATATGAATTTTTATATGTGGGTATACTATGTTCTGAACACGTGATTTTTGTGGGGATGTTTCTGCCTGTTTTTGTAGGAAGCCACATGTATTGGGTGCAGCCCCTCTGGGGTCTTATATAAATAATATGCACGAGAACAGGTTAAGGCCTAGTAGTAACAGAAGAATTAAAGGGTCAGTGGGAGGACAGCCTGGCACAAGCCATCCCTTCCCAGCCCCTCTGGTCCTCAGTGCAGTCCATACCCGTGGGTGCTGGGCAGTAGCTGCTGAGGAGTTTGCTGGGTGCTGAGCGCTGCTGCTGTTCTTGTTGCTGGTGTCACAGCTGCTGCTGCTGACACAGGGTGGGAGCCCAAATCAGTCCCTCCAGGGTGGGCTGGGGACCGGGTGCTGTGGAGCCAGCTCTGCGGAGTGATGCCTTCCCCGGGGGTCCGGGATGGAGACTCCCAGTGGGCCTGAGTGCTGTGCTATCCTAAGTGGGCAGAGCTCCGAGGCTGCTTCTGCAGGGACAGGTGGGGTGGGGCGCAGAGAATGGGGTGGTGCAGGGTGGGGCCCTGGTCAGGCTGCAGGGAGCAGCTGAGGCTAGAGCTCATTGTAGCTGTGAGGCCTTGCATTACTGCAGCCCCTGCTCTGTTTCTTTGCCAGATGTGGGCCTCTGTGTGCGCAGAAATCTGCCAGATTTAATTTGAGAAGAAAAAGAGGCATGAAGGGCATCAGTGGGGACAGTGACAAGCACCTCTGTGCACTGGGGTGTCGCCCCCTGGAGGTGCTCCATCAGCATCCGCGTCCTTACTCCCCACTGATTTCACAAGTCATTTTCCTAATGAGCGAAGAGAGACACAAGAGCCTTCAAAAGGTGCCAAGCCTTCAGTCAATTTAAAGCCAGGTGAAGTCAAGTTTTAAATCTAAGAAATTGACCTAAAAACCTGACTCTTAAACTTTCCCTGTAACATGTCACTCTAATGAAGAGAAGAATTATAATACTGCTGAATCTATGGCATAAAATACAAATTCCATTTAAGTCAGGGTGAAGAATGGAGAGAAAAGTGTAGGCAGATGTCTGAGAATAGGAATTCCTGAAAAGGTCAGTTTTTATATAACTGGTCAGTACCAAGGCTGCAGTGAAAACCGAGAGAAAATGTGACAAGAGGAGTGAAATACGAACGCACACGTGGGATTTGAGTGGAAGGGACAGGACTTTCTTGACACTGCCAGTCTGGTTGACATCAGCTGGACATAAATTTTTACAAGGGTTTGAGACCAGTCCCAAGGAGCTTTGCAGTTCATGATAAGGGATTGGATTTTACCCTGTCAGAAGCAGGGCCACGGTGGAAGTGTCAGCGGAGGGATGACACGGTGCCTCGGCCTGTCAGCTATCTGGAGCAGGAGTGTGAAGGGAGCTGTTCAGGCCGAGGAGAAAGCTGTCCGATGACACGGCATCTCGAGACTGAGACTGGAGCTGCCCTGCCAATATGGGCCAGAGAGGCCCAGTGACAGGCAGGGCCCGGGGGAGAAGACATGCCGAGGCCTGAGCAGGGCTCCTGAGACAGCACGAGGACTTGGGGAGAGAGGCGCGAGAAAAGAGAAAAGCTGGAAAACCAGACGACTCAGTTCTAGTGACAGAACGGGGGGGATGGAGGTAGAGATGTTGAGAAGAAGAAATTTCAGTTTACGAGGAGTCACTGGAGGATACGGGTGAAGGGTAAACCTCTCATGTCACGAATATCCCGGCTTGTTCTCAGCACATAGCTGTGGGCTTTGTTTAACTCATCAGAGGAGCCTGGGACACACTGATCCCCTTGCATTGCAGCGGGTTCCTTCCCCATCTGCCTCCCTCCTGTTGTCTGTCCCATGTCCATCCTGCATTCTGTTCTCTATGGAAGTCCTGTACTTCGATTCATCTCCCTGGAGGGCCGACTCTGCAGTCCTCAGTCTCTCAGATTTTCAGTCTCCCCCTATCCACCAGCTGCCTTTCCTCCCTCCTGTATTACAGAGGAAACCACAAGTGCAGAAGCCCACACTTTATGCCCCTCAGACCCCTGTACTCCCAGCTTCCGGCCTCAGAGGCCCTCTCAATGATCGCTAATTACTCCGGGTCCAGTGTGGCCCTGCTTCGCCCCCTCAGCCCCTGGATATGAGGCCTGCTTCCAGGACCCTCCTCCCAGAGTGCCCCAAAGGGCTTCTGAGATCCCTTGACCTCCAATGTATGGACGACTCTCAGTCCATATCTCTCTCATTGGATAACTTCAGCATTTGGTCTCTTGGTCTGCTTCATTTCTTGAGCAGTTTTCTTCTCAGTCTTGTGATACCACAGTTTCCAGGGTTCCATTTTGTTTGCAGGTCCTTTGATCCCTTTTATCTTTATCCTTTAAATATTTGTGATGTTCTTTACACCCTCATGGGCTCTTTTTTTCTTTGAACTCACCTGTCCTCCCTTCATTACCTTGTTAAATCCTTGGGTCTCAGTTACCATCTCTAGGTTGACAGAGCCAATACTATTCTCTGTATCGCACATTGCTCTCTGAGGCTCTGAAGTTGTACACATTCATTAATTTCATCAAAACAAGCAGCAGAATGCTCATAGCACCCCATTCTATCCAGGGGGTAAGAAACAAACTTTTAACCCTGTCACACTATTTCCTACTCTTAATTAATCATCCAGTCGTCTTTTAAAACATCTACTTTCCCAGGTAAACTGAGATAGACATAAAGATTTTTCAAATTGCAATTTAAAAAAAATACTTAAAATTTTCAGGTCAAGAAATGGATATAGCAATAAAACATGGGAGGAAATCAATTTATGTTAAGAAAATATGTAGAATATAGGTGTAAAGAGATTTTTCACTCAGTGTCCTTGAAGAAAACTTTCAAATATCTATTAACCTCAAATTTAATTACTGAGACTCAAAACTTACTGAAAGTGATTGATTTCTAACATTTATTGCTTGTTTAGCTGAATTAATTCCTTGCAGAGTGAGAGACATATTTATTGGTTTGAAATTATGGAATTATTTTATCTCAACTATAAATACATATTTGATGATCTTGTTTCTAACAAGTATTATCCACAGGAGAGATGAGAGAGGTGTGCATGCACACACATATAGTGTGTCTGTACATGGGCATGTGGACCGCAGCCCAGACACCCCAAGATGGCAGGAAGCAGAGTTGTAATGGCAGCAGGCGGGGAAATGTCTTCACCCATGTGTGTGGGGTTACCCTGTATCTGAGCGCCATGTCCCTCCTAGCCCTAAACTCCTCACATCTCCCATCACCTGTAGAGATAATGCTCACAGTTTTAGGGGCCCCAGGCATTTGGGATTTCACCAATAAACATTTTCTCTACTGTCTTAGCCATTTGGGGTAGTAAAGCAAAGCACAGTAGATGGAGTGGCTTAAACAATAAACATTTATTTCTCGAAGAGTGAAAGCTAGAAGCCCCATATGTGGGTGCTACCATGGTCAAGGTCAAAGTGAGTTCCTCCTCCTGGTCCCACATGACTGCTGCCTTAGGGAATCCAAATAAGGACACAGAGGAGATGCTGCTCCCTCCTTCTGCTTCAAAGGCTGCCAATCCCACCAAAGGCTCCACTCTTGGACCTACTCAACCCTCAGTACCTCCCATAGGCCCACCACTGCCATAGTCCAAATATCACCACCTTGGGGATCAGAGTTCTAACCTATGTGGTTGGAGGGATACAGGCAGTCCATAGCATTTTCAATGGCTGCACCACATGCAGGAAAATAAAGCTTTCTTCAGTCTCCCCCTATCCACCTGCTGCCTTTCCTCCCTCCTGTATTAGAGAGGAAACCACAGGTGCAGAAGCCCACACTTCATGCCCCTCAGACCCCTGTACTCCCATCAGCACATCATCCTTAATCACCTATCAGAGGTGACTTTACACCAGGCTCTGCAGATTCACCAACACATGATGCAGTCAGACGGAGACAGCTCCAGAGCCAGTTCTGTCACTAGGTGGGAAGTGCAACTGCCTCAATCATCCAACTTTATGATATTTTACTTTCTTCCTTTCTAACAGGAGGATATTTAGCTGGATGATTTCTAAGACATGGGAATAAAATTGGAGAGTGTGACATCAGATGGCTTTGTCGGTGAAATTGCTTCCCTTGCAAGCTCTACAAAATAGTTTTATCAGTATTTTAAATGCAACATTTCTGAGACGACACTATTTGAAAGGGAATTTTGAAAGAAGACCTTAAAATGGAGAGGTAGAGAAGAAGGTTTCTACTTCTACTAATTGCTCTTCAAAATATTGGAAATGTCTTCTTGCCAAAGAGCTGGGCCTCCTGCAGCTCCCGCATGGCCCCCTCTGTGCCGGGGAATCATTTCAGGAAGCTCCGAGCTGGTGGGAGCTTGTGAGCCTCTTTGTGCTGAGGCTGTGGAAATCGTACAGGATTCTAAGACTGAGAAATAATGGCCTTTTAATGCCAGTGCAGTCTTTGGCAGTAACGCCAAATAGAGAGCGCAGCACAAGGCAGTCTGGCTAGGATGACCATCCTCTCAGACAGGGGCAGGTCGCTTGCTTGAGCATTTCCTCCCCACAGAGGACTAAAGCCAAAGGGTAAAATGCCACTCAGTATGAGTCAATCCTGGTAAATCAGCAGTTCAGACCCACACCACACACACATGAAATCTAAGTTCGTACAATCTTTCCTACCACATATATCCCCAAGCTGTGCATCAAAATAACAACAGCAACAAAAATGTTTCCCTCCCTGAAAGGAAGTCCCTCAGCACACAGCCTATAAACTTGACAAGGAGCAAATCCAGACCCTTGCTGTTCCTAAGCAACCTTTTCCCCTGGAAGATGCCCAAGCCATTCTTTCTGAAGCACAGTTTATAAACATTTCTCCATCAAAACTGACAAAGATATTAAGATGTCTTAGTGGCTTTGCTAAAGCCATTCACAGGCATGAGTAGACTACACAAAAATCAAGTGACATTTGAGATGTTGGCATTAGTCTAAATGGTCCACTTTGTCAGTAATACCTAATTTTCTCTGTGGTTGGTGAGGTTTAGTGCTTCCTAAAATACCAAAAAAAAGTAACAAAATGCAAACCTCAGGGCCACATAAGCAAAAATGTTAAGCATTTAAATGTAAAGACTTCCATTTTAAATGAGCAAATCCTTAGCGCCACACAAAGGACGTAGGGATAGTATTTCATACATGCATCTGGTTCTGGGTCTCGGGTGAGATTGGTCGGGCTCTCATTTTGTGTACAGAATTGGAGGGAATGTGAGAAAGCCTCAATAATATTTTTAAAAATAAAAAAATTTTGGCATGGAAAAATCTAAAAAAATGTAGGAAAAACAGGGCCGCTGTTACTGACGTTTCCTTTAGCCTCGGGCGCCAATGTGGCACTGCTTCTGCCCTATAACTTTTTATCACATTATTTTTCAGAACTTTGAAAAAATGCAGTGTCTAAGATCAAAAAGACTAGCCTCAATGTAACATCCTAATAGTGTTCTATTTTGGTAGGAAATAAATTTTGGAAAGGTACGTTTTAATCCATAGAGTTTATATTCTCAGCAAATGAATTGTGTCCTCCGAGTAGATGCTAAGATCTTTAAGGTAGAGGTTGTATCTGAAACTTTTGTGGGCTATCAAGTTACTTGGAAATAATATACTTCTTTGGAAATAGAAAAAATGATTCTATATTTCCAGTTTAATCTTTTAATCAATGTATATTATTTTTGAAAAAAAAAAGTTTAATATGGACAATAGAAAGAGATTAGAGAGAAAAAAGAACAGGAAATTATGGATAGCTTGCTTAATCACATATTTTAGATGATAATTTCCTATTAATAAAAATAGAAATATGATTGTATATCCATATAAGTAAATTCATGATTTATTTTTTATCAACTACAAATCAATAAAAGTACAATGACATTCTCAAAACATAGACATGGACTATGTCATATTTTACTATTTACTATTATCTCTCTCTATTATCTATCTATCTTTATTTATTTATTTATTTATTTATTTTTGGTACCAAGGATTGAACTCGGGTCCTTGGGCTTTCAAGGCAGGCGGTGGAACCACTGAGCTAAATTCCTGGCCCTTATCTCATTTTATTTTGGCCATTACTTTTTCTCATATTTTATGTATAGATAAATATAACAACTACTGAATCAAAATGATTTTATCAGCTACAGAAAAACTTCTAATGCTTCTGCAGTTTGCATGAGTGAATTAATACTTTCAGTTCAGTACAATTTGGATATGTACTGAAATCGTCTACCTTTTTTATACCAGTGGCGTCTGTCCAACAGGCAGGCCATTTATCTGACAATAACGGATTTCATTCTGAAGCTCATTGTTGTAGTCTTACTCTGCTTTGGTCCTCCTAAACTCATGCATGATTTTAATTTGCCACATCTCATGGAAATAGCATTAAGAGGGTGGAAACATAATCTGCCCACTGTGCTTCAGGGTGAGGCCTCTGGGAGGAGATTAGGCGAAGTTAGGTCATCAGGATAGAGCCCCTGATTGAATCCTGGTGGCTCTGTAAGGAGAGACAGAGATCACACACAGAGAAAATCCGCAGTCTGCCATGATGGACACAGCCGGAGGGTGCTAGCAGCAGGCATGCCCTGCTCTTAGGACCTTATTCCTTTAGATCCGTGAGCCCAAATTCTCCTGCCTTTTTTAAAAAGTAAAGTAGCCTGTTCCAAATATTTTGGCATACTAATATAAACCTGACCAATGAACTCAACCAAACTGTATTCTTGTAAGCTACTTAGTCTAGATTTACTGTACAGCAATAGTTACAGATCAAATTGTGGACCCTGATGTTTGTATATTGAAATCCTAAATACCAGAACCTCAGCACGTGACCTTGCTTGGAGATAGGGTTATTTCAAAGGTGACCCAATTAAAATGAGGATATTAGGGTGGGCTCTAATTCAGTATCACTGCTTGCTTATCAGAAAGATAAACTTAGAGATGGACGCCAGTGGGGAGAATGCCCTCTGAAGATGGAGGAAGAAAGGAGAATGTTTCCCCAAGCCGAGGAAAGCCACTGCTGTCTACTGAGCCCCCAGATGCTAGTGGGCAGGCCCGGAAGGGATCCTCTTATACTCCAGAAGAAGCGGATCCTGATGACATGAGAGCTTGGACTTCCAGAACTGTGAGTCAATCTATCTTCTTCTTTGAGTCCCTCCATGTGGAGCTCTTGTTATGTCAGCCCGGAAAACTGACAATGACCAACAGCTTTAATTAACACATGAAACACATGACAATTTAAGAATTGTTTCATAAACTGATCCAGTAAACTTCATGACTTTGGAAAAATCACCTCTCACCTTCACATGAACAGGTAAACACTTGTGTCCAAATGTCCTTGATTTACTTAGCTGGTAAGAGAAAGATCTCTGAAACAATCGATTGACTGCTCATGCTTATTTTATGTCAGCATAGGTTCATTTGCATTCAAGTACATTTCCCTTAATCTTGAAACAGATATTTTCAGGGATGCTAAAGCTCAGAAGAATGAAGATTTTACAAAGAACATCTCCCTTAAAGAGTGATATTCTATATTAAGATTGTATTATATGTACAATTTCAAAGAAAATTAGCACTTAATCCTGACTTCAAGAAACTCACTTTCTATTGAGAGAAGCAGCAGCATTTTTAAAGTTACAGTATAGTATAGTAGGAGTATTTATAAAATTTTGCTCAAGCAGTAGATTAGACTAAGCCTAGGGGAAAGTATGATTAATTTTATCAGTGTGAGGTATGGAGATGAAGACTTAATGAAGAGGAAAATGATGTATCCTTTGGGTGGACAAGAGTGGAACTGGCATTTCTGACATAGTAGCCTAAAACAGAACCAAAAAACATGATGTTATGACTCATTTAGGGGCCTCAAAACAATTTAAAGGCCAGAGCATGAGCTGTCTTCCTTGGTTAGGACTGGCCGGTCAGGAGGTGGTGATGAGAATTATTTTGTCCAAAAAGTCATTGAGAGATATACAATAGAGAAATTATAAATCAAATTTTCTCAAAAAATAAACTCTAGTTGAGTATTAGATGGTGGCTTCACAATCGATAAGACCAGAGTCAGCAGTCATCATTGCTGTAATGGCTTCTTGTGTGTTTGTCTAATTTGCCCGGCAGCTCTAGGGGTGTCTTCCCCATGGTCTCCGCTGGCTCTGCCCGAGTCCTCCTGGGGGTGTGTGTGGGCAGAGCCAGTGGACAGTAAGGATACATGAAGAGAACAGAAGCCAGAATCAATGTAAAGTAGGGGTCTACTGTGTCCTACGGGTGATGCAGAACAAGGAGTCTAAATAAGTTTTTTTTTTTGCATTTGAAAGCAAAGTTTATTTGCTCAATTATTTTTAGCAATACCATTTTATGACTCTAATACCCTGATTTTTCAAGAAGGAACATCATTTTAAAAACAATTTTACTTTAAAAATAAGCCTGTGTTCATCAATTGATGTTTCACCCTAAGCGTCAATCAGATTTCTTTTATTTTATTTGGGGACAACATTTCTTTGTGATGGCATAAAATGCAAAATTTTAAAGATTTGTAATCTCAGTGCAGCATTTTAAGAACTGTTAGCGAGAAATCAATGATGGTCATCAAGTGCATGACACTAATTGCTGGCCAGCAACTGGTATCGCTTCTTTCCCAGTCCGCCCAAGGAAAATTTAAATTGGGCCCACCACGGGATAATCCTTAAATATACTTCCAAGCAAAACAAGAGGTTTTGTTTACATAGTTTTACTATCCTTACTTTTATTCTTAAATAAGTTTTGATAGTTTATCTTTGATTCCTTGGAAGCTCCCCCAACAAGGCAGGAAATACAGTAGAAGAATAATTTTGATAGGGATTATGAAAGACAAATATATTGTTTTAGTTCCTTTTCTCATCTGGACCTAAAAGTAGTATTTCAGAGGCTGTGTAAACACACGTACACACAATACTGAAAATGATTGTGAATGGAAATACTGCTCCATTTGTAAAAGATTCCTGGCATATGGCATGCAACTGTCAGCTCTAAAATGTTTGCACATTGGCTCTCACTTCTTCCCAAAATCTTGGAATGTTGAACTGTTCAGAACAAAGAAAAGTTGAGGTTAATAGCTTTCTCATCAAATTTCTTGTTTTGGATGTTGCTTAAACCAAGTAATTGCATCTCACTGTGAAGGTCAATTCTATAACCAACTTATGGTCATGTACTGCTGATGAAACGCTAGCTGTAACACTTTATGTTTTGTTTTTAGAATTTTATTCGTTTATTCTAGGTATCCATCTATTAAAAAGGCTAAAATAATAGAAGAGATACCTGGATGTATGGCAACAGTATATATATTAATAAATCCAAACCCAACAACCTAAAGCTTTGTAAAAACCAAGAGGTCGTCCGGCGTATACTAAGGAAGAAACTAGAGTATCTGTCCATATTTACACAAAGGCTACATTAAAATGTGGCAGACAGATGATAACTGCGCTTCCTGAGTTCCGCTGCTGAGAATGGTGCCCCTGTAACTATGGGTAAGCATGTGTCTCCGCAATGTGACTCCTTCAGCCCTTTCCAGAATATACCCAGATGAGGTACAGCTGGCTCAAGTGAAACTTCTATTATGTGCTGCAAACATGCACAAATAAATTGCCTATCCCAAACAGAGAAAAACTACCCCCAAACCCCTGAGATGTTTGTATAAAAATAGCTAATGTTCTTTTACAGAGGGGAAAACCAAGACACGGAAAAGCGGATAGGTAGAGAGAAGTCGTTTCAGCATGTATTGAGAGCAGGAAGTTATCCTGACTGTGGAAATAATGACCAAGGAAGTCTGGCTCTTCTCTCATTCATGAGAAGCTGTTTGGCAAGTGCGGGATTGAGGCCTTGGTGGGCTGCTGGGACTGAGTGCTGCACTGGGACAGTTTCTTCACTGTGGCGCCAGAGGCATGAACGGGCCCAGGTCTTGGGAACCCATCCAGTTCAGCGGTGAGCTGCTTCGAGCTTAGTGTGGAATGCTTTCCTCAGTCTTGTTTTACTGGAGCAAACCTGAACACATTTCCTTTGTTGTCCTATTCAGCTGGTTTGAGTTTTGCTAATACAGCACATAAACAGAATGACTTTTCCTCATATAGGAAAACAGATTAAGGTCTAGTCTTTAATCCGAAAAACAGCCAACTGCCATTACTACTTGTTTCCTTCACTTCTACAACAAATTTCATTGTAAAAGGAAACATAGCTTTTTCCAGGGTTGGAATGTAGCCCAGGATCATCATTCTTTACATGAACACAACATGTAGCAGAATACATGTCACCTGGACCCTCTATTACAATGTATTTTTACTGTCACATGCTGTCATATTTGTATGGTGTCAGAAAAATCTCATTTAAATCTATACTAGATATTAGGGCTTAAATGTCAATTGTTATCAAACAACATAAGCGTTAGTTACTGACTTCTTTACTATAACCATTTAATTGGAATCTAACAGCCTTTAACAAGCTTTGCAAGGTTGAAGCAATTGAATGATGATGTCAGCATCCTCTCTATGGCCTCCCACGGGCCCCGACCTGCAGGGATGGAGGCCACACCCTTTTCACAACCTTTTTTCAATCATATGAAAGAAGATGCACCTGCACCACCCTTTAATGTCTCATTCTAATTTGCTAACTCCAGTGAGACATGGAGCAATACAAAACTTAGGATATAATAAAAACATTTGACCAACGATTAAATCTCATTGATAAATTTGAAGTTTCCTTTTGCCAGGCTTAGAAATCAGATATAATTACTAACTGAAGTTTTACAGCCATCCACTTGGCTCTCCTGCTCTTTGGCCTAAAGACATATGGCAGCTCCGGAGCATGTGGCTGACAATGTTGGGGAGCAGCTGGTGCAAGGAGGAAGCTGGCAGGGCTGCCTGGAATGACAATAAGACAACTCCCCTCGCTGCTGTTTCAGGCTTTCTTACCACGAACGCAAGTTGTTACCAGAGAGCTGTCTTATTAGCAGTAAACTCTATTAGGATATTGTGAATGGCTGTAGTTTTTCAAAGAAAAATCAAAGCATCTGTAAATATTTAAATGTCCCTACTTCATTTATGTATTGACTTTTAACTAATACATCAAAATTATTTATATTGATGGTACCACAGGCTTTGTATGTGTACCATTGTGGAATATCTGAGTCAAGTTGCCATCGGGTGGGAGCAAAGACACAGCAAGGAGCAGGTGTGAGCCGTCTCTGCAACCATCCCTGCAAGGACAGGGCTTGGAGTGAAGGGGAGCTGAGCAGGGTACGATATCAGTGAGACCAGAGATGCAGTGAGGACTGAGCCCCATGAATGTGTGCTGCAAGGAGAAAGGTTTTAAGGACAACCCCAAGAGTGCTAACCTCTACAGTTTCCACATACTGTGTGGGGAAACCGAAGAGTGGGTTCGGGGATAATGTTTGGTTTGCGCCTACTAACTATTAGATGCTGCCTCAATGTCCAAGGGTAAATGTCACATAGTAAGCAGAAGACAAGATTCCAGAACACAGAAGCATATTCTGAAATCCGCATGTAAGGTGCAAAGGGGACATGGCGCTTGTGAATTAAATTTGCAAAGGGAATCAGAATGGTCCTCCCAAGGAAAATGATTTTAAAAGTAAAACGCAAGTAGTAACTAAGAGCTTATTGAGTGAAGGTAGAATTGGGGGTGGTTGAAATCCTTCTAAGAAGAAAGAATCCATAGGTGCGCACATGTGATAAACTGATAGAAGCAAAGATTGGCACAGTCCAGAAATTGGAATGTGTCCAGAGAGCTGTGATACAGGCCAGGAAATGCAATGAGAAGCCACCGAGATGTCTGCATAGGCTCGTTCAGGTCAGATGGTATTTTAGGAAGCTTGGCCTGTTTACATTTCTGAAAGTGGAATGGAGCGAACAGCACGGGAAGCTCAGTGCCGAGTGAGACGCTCATACAGGAGCCTAAGAGGAGATAACTAACAGCCGAGAAAGCGTGCTGCCTACTGACCCGGAGCAATTGATTCACCTGAGCTCTTTCTAGGGACTTAGTTTAGGTTATAGAACGAGTCAGGGATGAGTCAATTTGGTGGAGAAGGACCGGAAAGAGAGAGTTGGGGCCAAGATGTTGACCCTGGATGATGGGTTGCAGCCTGGTGCCTGTTCAGCTGGCAGAGACTTTGTTGGGTGGGAAGATGAGGTCGGCGCCTGACCGGGATGCCTTTTAATAATACTGCTTAGTCCTCCCGTGCTAAAGTAGCAATCAGAAGCCATAGAGGAAGGAGGTAGCTGCTTAGGAAAATTTCTAAACAGGTCTATGAGTGACATTTGAAAGCCAGAGAGAATTTTAAAGTGACAGAGGAAGAAGGTCTAAAATGCAAGCCAAGAAAATCCAGTGTTGAACGGCAGGTAGAGGAAACGCAGTGTAAAGGAGACCAAGAAGGGAACCTCACCTGATGGGAGGAAAAGAAGCGACCCCGCTGGGAGGGAACCGAGCCAGGGCAGAGAAGAGCTCTAGACAGGAGCAGGGTAATCAGCATCCGCCGCTGCCGAGAGCCCAAACCACATGGATGCTCAGAGGCCCAGGGCTCTGGAGTTTAAGGAGCCAGCCTGGGGTTCTCTCGGCAGGCACATTTCTCAGTGGAGTGTGGACATTGAGAGCGGTTATTTGTAGGTTGAAAAATGATAAGTAGGTAAGGATTTGGAGAAAGTGAGTAGAGCCAAACCTGTCAAGAGCTTTTTGCTCTGTAGGACATTCTGGAGAAGGGAAAAGCTATGCCGTAAAGGGAGCGAGCCAGTAAATTTGAGTACAGGAGACGTTTGCGTGTATTAAAATGGTAGTGACTGCAGGGAGAGGGTGAGGGGAAGAGAGAGGGATGAAAGGCCTTCTCCGGAACCTACACGTTCATGAGAAGAAAGAAACAGATAGCTGAGGTCCAGGACATTGCTGGGGAAGGCAAGCCCAGCCATGGGAGTGAATGCATTGGATGGTTCCAGTTTAGAAACACTGAGGCCACTGCTCCTCGTGAACACCCACTTCAGGGAGAAGGTTGCTCATCAGCTAAGAAAGAAGAAATTATTGGAAGGTTGTCAGGTTTTGGAGAGAAGCAAGACTCTTAAGCAATGTAGAATGAACTTTGGTGTCATCCCCCCCAGCCCCAGATTTGCAGGTTGGAGCCCCAGTGGCCAGCTTTGAAATCCTGGAAGAAGGCTAGGCTCGAAGAGGTGATTAGCTCAGGTGAGGCTGTGGGGTGGTGCCTACCACGGAACTAGTGTCCCCTTGAGACCAAGAAGAGACCAGTGAGCTCTCTCTCTCTCTCTCTCTCTCTCTCTCTCCCCTGGGACGACTCAGCAAGAGGCTGCCGCCTCCAGGGCAAGAGAAGCATCCCCCAGAGAGCAGCACCACCCTGACACGTTTGTCTTGGACTTCTAGCCTCGGGGACTCCAAGGAATACATGTGCATGGGCCAAGCCACCCTTTCTAAAGGGCTTCGTTTCAGCAGCTCCAGTGGACCAAGGCAGAGAGGGATGGAAAGATCTACGTAGCTGAACACTGTTGCATCCAGGGTCCAGCACGGGCGCTCCACTGCAGGCAGGAAGCTCGCTGTGACGCCTAAGGTGTTAAAGGTACAACGTTTACTAAGGACAGGAAGACCTCATTGGGAAGGAGGTTAAAGGAGAAAATAGACAGCTATCTTGATAAGAATCAGAATAGGGGGCTCCGGAAGGTGGAGGACCTGGGACCCTTTGTAGGGGTCAAGGACCCTTCCTCCCACGTGGAACTTGCTCTGACGCACCTGTCTCTGGGTAGCTCTGCCTAGGTCTCTTGCGGTCTTTGTGCAGCTTCTCTCTGCCTGTTTACATGTCCTCATGTCCTTGACCTACTTTGCAGGGCCTTCTTTGCAGTGGGTGCTCGCTGGCAAGGAGGTGCCTCACTCAGGTTGAGCTTAGTGTTAGTAAGGGGGCATGTGGATGTCTAGTGTAGCCGATAACTGTATGATGCTACAGTGACCCTGGAGTGGATAATGCAGTGAGCTAGAGTGAATATATATCTACAAATGCACAGGTGTGAGCACACCCTGAAGAGCTTTCTGCACAGCCTGCCCTCCCCTCTACTCCCCGCTTTCTCTTGGTGCCGCGGTTCATCTTTGGGCACTCGCCTCTCTGCACTCTCTGCCCGAGCCTCCTCTCTCTAAGTCCCTAAGGCCACCTGTGCTTTCTTGTGTCTTTTTAAATCTGGTTTTTCTCATCTTCTGCCCTGTCCTTGACTGATTCCCAGGGAGAATTTCCCCAGTGAAGTCTTGCCTCCTTGTAGTCAGGATTAGCCAGCATGAGGCCCCTCTTCTGCGTTCTTGTCTAAACACCCCGCCCCTCCAGCTGTGAGGACTGGAACCACCTTGTCTGGATTCGCCTGCTCTCTGGATTGCTGGGAGGCTCAGCTTTGTCTGGCTGCAGGAGAAAAGCTCAGACTCCTTCAGAGGCCCTGACTTGGCGTTGTCTGGGAGTGAAAGAATCCACAGTACCTGCGGCTGGCAGAGGAAAGGACGTTGTTTCAGGCCCAAGGACGCGTGAGCACTGGGATGTTTAACATGTGCAATGCATGCTGGCTTCACGTAAATCTAGAGTGTGTCCCTTTTAATTAAAACCCCAAATAATCCTATTTCCTTAAAATGACAAATTACAGATCATGGAAAATGAGTAACAAGAATCTATTTCTTCCAGTTGTCCTGCTCTTAAGGTAGAACAATTCACTATTTTTTCTTCTAAATTTTCTACCTATGCCTCACCCTCGACTTTTGAATAACGAGAGAAAACAGGAAATAAAGTGGATGCTGTAAGCTTGGGAATAGTATTAGCAGGTCATTCAGCAAAGGTGCGTTCGTTTAGTTTCATACTCGGTTGCTGGCGGTGAGTGAGTTTCCCAGTCCTCCTTCGGAATCGAGAGCCGTAGAAACCCTGGTGATCCTGGGAGAATGAAATTTGTCCAGCAGGGGGTGACACACGAAGAAACAAACTCTGGCAAGTTGCTTGCTTTTACTCAGCAGCTTTAGCCTTCTCCATGGAGTAGTTCCTCTTCTGTCCTCTTCAGCCCAGAAACATGAGCTAGAAGTAGCTCAGTTGACTGGCTCATTCACTTGGAGCTAATGGAGGAATAATATGGATCTTGAACAGGCAGAGAAAGTGAACACAAAAGACCCCCTGGGAAAATCTCCACACCAATATCTTTCAAGGGGAAGAAAAGCAAGATTTAATTATGAGTGATTTTTATAAATTCAATTTAGAAACCTAAGAACATCTAACCTCAGTATAATCAAAATTAGCTATTGTTGAATAAAAAAGCATAATCTTTTATGAAATATTTTTATCAATACTATTTATTATAATAATACTATAAATTTTACAGTATAACTTTAATGAAAATTTCTTGAGAAAAAAAAATGACTTCAAAGAAGAATGTAGACAGCCATGGTAGGAACTATTAGGTAAATAGAAAATTATTACATAAAAGGATGTGGATGCTGTCATAAGATATCACAGAATAACTGCATTAGTGCAATTTAATAATTTTAGAAGAGATGTAAATATCCACTTTTCCAGCAAGTTACAAATTTTCATATCCACAAATCAATTTGATAACCATTACTCTTTGAATATTACACAATAAATAAAATTTAAAAAGGCTACCGTTTTATAAATCAATACTAGCTTCACTCTTCTTTAATAAAAATGCTTGATATTTTGACTTCAGATAAAGTTCTTATTTCCTAGATTTCACATTGAGATTGTGAGAAATCTGTGTTTCTAGAATGCAAAGATTATTTTGCTTGCTTTTTAAATATGAAACAATGATAAGTTTACTTTGTTGGAGTCCTTATAGATTTTATCATTAATAGGACACAATTTACATATGTTTGATAAATACCAGGCATATTTCCATCACTGTATTGGGCCCATGAGTCAGGAAAAACAGAAACAATAACGTGAATGAAAAGGAGTTAACATCAAATTCTGTGGGTAAGATTGGATGGCCCACTGGTAGACATGGCCAAGCTTCAGGAAAAGATGGATACAGATTACAGGACAAGAGTGTGGGATGAATGCATGGTCCACTGTGACGAACCCCATAAAACAGTCTAAACTGGGGTCACATTTGACAATAAAGAAGACTGAAGCTCAGCACGTTTACATCACCCTGAGAGCTTCCATGCACAGTGCTTGGTATTGAGTGTGCGCATGAACACACATACGCGCACGTGCGCACACACACACAGAGATTCAAATGTTTTGAAAACAGAACTGACCCCCCAGACCAACAAATCTAGACCTCTCAATCTGGGAAACAGCTGACTCCATCCCACCCCAGGCCCGGGTCTACTCCCCGTATGACCTTCTATATTTCCTTTGTAAAAAGCTGAAAAATGTGATGCCAGGATTATCTTTGAAAACACTCCCCATCTTTCTTAGTTCTGTGTTGACACGCCTGTGGAAGAACTCTGCTCAAAGGGTAGTGGAAGGTTCACGACACTATCACATGCAGTGCTGCAGGTCCAGATGGCAGTGAAGGAAAAATGAAGTCTCCAAAGTTCACTCTGAAATAACTGCGAAATAACCAGGCTAAGGATCCCTGGGTGTAGACAAGGACCTCCTGGGGTCCTTTTTTCATTTTAGTAAGCGAACATTAAAGATCAGATAAAAACAGCTTAGATTTGGGGCTGCCCATTTGATGTTGAGTGGATGGATGAAACATATATCCTGAAAGAATCATTCACAGCAAAGTTAAAGAAAATAGTGAGATATCTAAGCTTACAGAAAAGATAGCATATCAGTCTCAGAAGGACAGAGATTGGATTTTCTGAAGACAGTAGTTTGGGTTGTCTTCTGTGTGTACAAATGTTTTAGAGTAATTGCAGGTAACTTGAGAGTCCTGAGCAGGAGGCCCATGTCTCCTGCTTCCTGAAATGCTGGGTGCCCCAACTCCACCTCCCTCCTGGCCTGGGTCCACGAGGACACACGGACCTATATCCACCCAGCCAGAACTGAAAGTGGAGCAAACCTGCATGGCAGAAACTCGGCTTCTCCTTTCATTGTTTTTGAAGACTGACCTCTGGTTTCAAAGCCATATTTATGGCAAGGATTTAAATCTGCACCGTGCAGAATTAGGGATGCTGGTCTCAACCAAATATTTTATAGTAAAATTTGTTTGCTCAAAATGTCAGACATTTCATTTTCATAACACTACTTTCATTTTTGAGAATAACAAAATGATTTCTTTTTGTGGGAGCTTTTGACAGTGGATGTTTTCGGAAATCAGAGGTTTTCTGAAACAAAATGTTGTAGGGTTCTTTCTAGCCATGCTTTTAAAAATCTGCTTAAATTATTGCACGTGGGATCAAGAATCTAAGACCATCTAGTGACCATTAATGTAGTTTTTAATATAATGTTAACAACACCCCCAAACCCCTGAAGTTACCTGTTTCTGTGCAAGAAAAAATTGTAATTAAATTTAATGTAAATAAGACTAGTCTTTCAATAAAAATGTCCTCTATTTTCTCAACACCTAAAAAGGCAAATTATATTGAGTACTGAAAAAAACGTGCCATAGCTCTCATTCAGAGAATGTAAGTGAAGTTTTCTTTACTAGTGTTTTAGTGGCTAATATGTATTCTGCAATCCCATAGTAAAGGTAATGATTACAACTTTATTTTGATTTAAAATCTGATTTCTATATTCCTTTTCTCAGTTCAGCATTTTGCAAATACTGAAACCACTGTTTTGTTCTTTAATATTGCCTCTATCTTTGTGGAACTTTCTTAGAACACACCCTCTCAAGTTTCCTGGCATGTGTCTTTTCCATTCATCGCTTTTGTTTTACAGGTGTCAGTTGGCTGTTTTACCTGGAAAAGACCTGCTAAAATTCAGCAGACTTCTTAGCCAAATTCATCCCAGTCATTCATTAGCACTTGGAAACTTGAGCTTAGGTTCCAAAATTTCATAAGTTGGAAAATGTTTTTAATATTATAGGCTTTATACACTTGATCATAAATAAATAGTTCTTAAAATTTGAATGTGGAAGTATAAAATATGAAGTAAATATGAACATTGTCTGATGAACACATGAGATAATTGATTTTTTAATTTCATGGTTATTCCATGGCTACTCAAGTTGGGTGTGTATCTTAGCTTTATGTGCTCATTTTTAGCTTCCTGGCAATTATTAGCTGTTTTTTTTTTTTTTCTGGAATAGACTGTACCACGTTTTCCTCAGAAAAAGTCTGTGCAGATCATTTTCCCTTTAGTAGAACCCTTAGGGTGCACTTTCCATAGCCAACATTGAAATAATAGGGATTCCGTGAATTTGATTATTTCTTGACTAAAATGTGTAATTCTCCTCAACTTTTTTTTCTGAGTACTCGTTCTTCAATTCATTGACTAATTTTCCTGGGTCCTCTTTTTTTCTCTTTTGCTCATGCCTGCAGTTCAACTTTGAGCTGTTAAAAAGAAAACTTAGGCACATGAATACCTTAAAGCATTTGTGAGCAGACAGTGAATCTCAAATGGGGCCGTGCCAAGCCGCAAGGGCTTTGGATGCCAAAGAGGCATGAAGGGAAGTCTCTGCAAGGTGTTTGCAGAAGAAAAATAAAACATTTGATTGCTTAGAGCGGAGCTGTAGTCTCAGCAGTTTCTGACCACTTAAGAGTCATTTTCATTTTTTAGAATATGACCATTACTTTAAGTTGAGCTTTGGTTTGCTTATATAGAAATCAGGCTGATGAAGCCACCCCAGTCCACAATGGTCTCCCAGTGAGTGATTTTAACACCTCTCAGCCTTGTATTTTGCAGTGTCTGGAGATCATGCTGTACCTTTATTTCTCCACTACATATAGGTTCTGAGCTTCCACATCCCAATGTCTAGCAGGACCTGGAGCCCTGGCAAGATCTCTCTGCATTGCCTTTAAGCTCTGTATTGTCTTCCACCACTTGTAACTGAAATGCTATGCATTTCACTACTGCACTATGGAAGCAAATTCTGGAGATAAATCAACTCTTGAAGAGAAATGTCCTATTTTCACTCACAGTTGTGAGGTTTCAGTCCTTGGCCTATCATTCATGCTCTAGGCCAGTGGTGAGGAGCACATCAGAGAAGGAGCCCATGGCAGGGGAAACTCTTCCCCTCATAGCTGGAAGCAGAGATAGAAAGAGGGAGGGGCGGGACCCCCATGGCCCAGGGCCTCCCTCGAGGCCCCACCTCCTGCAGGCTCTGCCTCCTCCCTGTAGTGAGTTGGCTTAGGTACCAAGCCTCTGGCACATGGCACTCTCTGGACATTCCAGACCCAATTCTGCAACTCCTCTCTCATTTTCCCATTGCATTTCTAATGTTTTGAAAGCAACTGATCAATAGGTGAACTCTGTCATAGTGTGAATGTAGGAATACAAAGATAGGGAGAAAACTAGAGGCTGGGGATTTGGCTCAGTGGTTTCGTCACCTATGATAAGTGCTGTGGTTCTTGCTAACAGTATGAGTTTTTGCTATTCTGCTTTAGTTTGTTTTCTTTTAATGTGGCCAGAAGCTTTACATGACCCTGATGCAAGGACACAGAGAGTACATACACGTACAAGCACTCCTTCTCTTCTCTAGTCTTCATTACAAAGCCAACAACAAAAGTGTTCCGGTAAATTATAGGAGAAAATGATGAATAATTTAAAATTTTTGTTTGGAAAAGTGATTTCAGATTGGAATCCTACACTGAAATAATTAATGATATACAAAATGGCCAGATTTAAACTGAACACTCAAACACCTTCAAATAATTTTCAACATTAACAAAAATGAAAAAAAAAAGAAAAGAATCTTAACGAGATGGGTCTTTTGTAAGTGGTAAGGGGACCAACAGCTGGAGAGAGGGTGAGGGAGTGATGAGGAAGGGGAATTTAAAATAAAAGAATTAAGATGTGTTATGTACCTGTACCAAAACCCCAGAAGGAATGTGATCGCTATGTATTGCAACGAAGAACTAATGAAATACCGAGCACCATCTATCTGGAACAGTGCTTGTACTAATCTATCCATGCACACCAGTATGCAGTTCTGTTGGGGATAAGCCAGGAGCAAGATTTCTGAGTCACAGGATATGTGTATTTAGCTTTGGTAGATTAGTTTCTCCTTATTCTTCAGGAGTCTAAAATCCTGGCAGGAAGCAAAAAATTCAACAATTTCAAAGTGTGTTGATAAATACCCCTGTGTAGGCTTATAATAAAATACTAACAACTAGAAATTGTGTACATACACATAGATGCATGGAAATATTCTGAAACTTGTAAAATAATAATGTATTATTATCATCATCGTGGAATAGTACTACTTCCATATTTTTAAACAACTGAAATCCGAACTTACTTCAAATGGTTAAACCCCATGTAAAAAAGTAATAGTTTGGTAAAATTTAGGAATTTGCCAAACAATACCCTAAATACTTTAAGTCTAGAAGAGTAAAGTTCAGTTGAAGTTGATTCCAGATATTCAGAGTTCTTGAATTATTTTATTTTCTTACAATGAAAATCTCTTTCTCACTCCTCCTTGTGTTTTAAGGCTAATTCTTTGGGGATATTGGATTATAGAAATTATCACTTAGGAGAACAAATTGCATCAAGAATCAATCGAAGATTTCTCTAGAATTGGCAGAGGATTTCTCCGTCTAGATCACTACAGACCTCAGGAAAAATGGCACTGGGTGTACTCAAAGGTGGGTTAGTGATGGTGTAATTCCTGGAACACAATAATTTTGCTGTGTGGTCTTTTAAAAAATTATATTTGAAAAATGAACTCAGTGATATTTTAAAAAGCCACCAAAATTTGGAAAATCAACAAGACCTGCAGGTGGTATGTAGTTTCTGGACAGGGGTCAACAGCCGCGGTGATTGCAAACCATACTGCTTTGAACTCCCTGGATGGGATCCCTACCAGGGATGTCAGGGTCCTGTGGTAGTAGTGGTGACAAGGGGAGACGGATGCAGCCCAGTCCTAGGTTCAGATGTTGGCAGCTCCTGAGAACCACCAGTATGAAGCTGTTTGCAAACGTGAGCATTAATGATTTAAGGAACCGTGTAGGCAGTTTTGGTTGTGAAATGGGGAATTGTAATTTCGTGCCCTTTTGTTCAAATGCCTTACAATGCACGATGCATGGTAGTGACTTAAGTGAAATTTGAGGCATAACAGAGTAAATGAGTTTCGCAGTGAAACAAAAAGCCCAGTATCTCCTCAGCTATAATACAGTCAAGTTGGATGGACTGAACTAAGTGTGTGTGTGGATGTGTTCTTGCTTGAGTGGAACAGTGTGTGTGTACATATGCGAAAATCACTTTGCAAATAAACTGATAACATTAGAGAGGAAAAGCTTTACCGAGGTTATTTCACACATGTCAAGGATCTGAGACCAAGAAATGAGTAGGGCTGACCTTGAGCTACACAGCTAACAAGAGGGGGATGGCAAGTTAAGTTCAGAGGTTTTGGTTTCTAGTGTAGCTCTTTTTCCAACTAGATAATGATGTTTCTTCAGGATTATAATAGGAAGTGGAGAGAAATATAATATTCTAGTATGCTAATATTATGCCTACTTCTGGATATGTTATAATAGAAATTTAGGGGTGAATAGAAAATCCTTTGAGAAATAAGTAGCCTCATTAAGATAATGAAAATACTATTTTGACACCAGTTGAATGGTGTTGGAATTATTGGACCTAAAACCCCATATTGTATAAATATACTTTCTTTGTGGAGAAACAAAGAAAAATTTGTAAAAATCACACATTTCTTATCAAACTTTACACCTAAATCAAAGAGATTTACTAGTTTCACCACTCCCAGCCCAGAGGTAAGGGGTTCTGGGCCACCATTCCAGTGTTCCCAGCCCAGAGGTAGGGGCTTCCGGGCCACCGTTCCACC
>NW_004624739.1:29929189-29983327 GCF_000247695.1 Heterocephalus glaber | reverse complement strand
TTATATCCTAGGAAATTCTTGCTTACCCTAAATTCATAAACATTTTCCCTTATAATTTCTTCTTAAAGTTTTATAGTTTTAGTCTTTCATATTTAAGTTCATGGATCTTTTCAAGTTATTTTTATGTGTGGAAATAAAGGGTTGAGGTTAATTTTTTGTACACGGATACCAGGTGTTCTAGTGCCATTTGCTGAAAACACTATCTTTTCCTCTGCTCTTGAGTTGAGTTTATGTTCTATAAAATGTTAATGTTAAATAATCTTTCAAAACTCAATGGACCATATATGTGTGGTTCTATTTCTAGATTTTCTGTTTTATTCCAATGATCCAAATGTCTTTCCTTATACCAACACTGCCTTGATTAATATAGTTTTAGAGGAAGTCTTAAAGTTAGGTACTAAATGTCTTCCAACACCATTTTCTTTTTCTTTTTGCTTTTCGAGGTCCTTTGTACTCATACATAACTTTTAAATTTCAATATCCAATTCTTCATTTATAGCAAGTATACATAGACCTGAATTTTTATATATACCTTGTGTTTTCTAATCCTGCCAAATTCAAATACAAGTTCTAGGGGCTCCTTGAGATTTCTTAGTATTTTCTCTGTAGATGATCATTTCATCTACATATAAAGATTTTGCTTCTATCTTGCCAATTGTATCCTAATTGTGTCATTTTATTGCCAGACTATTTTGGTTTGGGCCTATGTTTCAAAGTTTAATGGACAGATGAAGAGTAGGCATATCTGCCCTTGTTCCCCATTTTAGGGAGAAAGCATTGTATCTTCTCCATTCATGTAAAGCATTTTTCGTGGAAGTATGGAGTACATGTCTTTGATCTGTTGAGAAGGTTCTGTTCTACTTCTAGTCTCCTGATAGTTTTTGCCATGAACAGCTGTAGAATTTAGTCCAATACTTTTTCTCCAACTGCTGACAGGATCATATGGCTTTTTCTTTCTGCTTTAAATGTTTGATATAATTTATCAGTTAAAATGTACATGAGCCTGTTGTTGTCATATGGGTAGGTTTTCAAGCTAGGAATATACTTTCTTTAATAGGTGCTACTCAAATTTTGTATTTCCTCCAGAGTCAGTTTCATTAATTTGCTTTCCAAGGTACTTCTTAGAAGTTGTCCAATTTATTTCAAAAAAAGATTTCTGTAATATGCTTTTTATATCCTTTTAAATTCTGTAAAATCTGTAGTAATATCTTCTAGATCTTGATATTGTAATTTTAAAAATGTATAATTGATATTGTGTAATAGGAAGAAAAGGTCTAAAGGAATAGGGGAAATGGGAGGGTTAGGGGAAAGGAAAGAAAGGAAAGAAAAAATATTAGAAAAGAAAAAAATGGAAACAAAGTCTTTGCAAATAGGGAAGGGTGGAGGGGGGTGAAGGGAGGGCAGAGGAAGTGGAAAAAAAATAAGAATCAAGATACTCATGTAATGGTACAAGATCCCCATGATGAATGTAACTGTATTTTATACCTGAAATGTGCCAATAAACTTAACGGAAAAAACAGATTTACTATACCATTACATGTTTATAATTTAGTTCTATATGCTCTTAAATATAATTTGCATTCTTTTATAGTGCAATTTGGGTTTTAGCACAGAAGTTACTTTTGCAGTCATTTTTTTTTATGTGTAACTCCTCACTGTAACCCAGTTTGGACAGGTCTTAGCAGTCCTGGTTTCTTAGAAAACAGACTTTCAACCTGAAGTGAATCCTATCTGCTAAGCCTTCCTGGAAGGTGCAATCACAAAGCTGTGAGAGTGAAGTCAAGGGAAAACTTAAACATTGAAGGAGCAGAAGCAAGTGTGGGTGGTGGCTATCACAGAGCTGTGCATTTTTTTTAAAGTGTTTGGTGCAGATGGATATCTTGGAGATTGGCCGTGCCTTCCTTGTTGGAAGCCTTCAGGACATCTTTGGGTGAAGGAAGGGAAAGGCATTATCTCTGGGCTCCCTCTCCCCTGTCTTCTGTTGATCAAGTTTCTCCCCACAGCACATCTACCCCCTTCCAAAATGCCGCAGAGATACTGTGACAGCCTGAAGCGATGTGGAGCCCAAGCCTCTTCCACAGCTCCTCTACTGTGTTGGGTCAACTGTGGTTTCAAACCCAACACTGACTGCAGTAGTGAGGGCAATTCCAGTGCCTGCACTGTTACCTGGAGGAAAGAGGGATGGCCTGAAGTGGTGAGAGATGAGTGATGCTCACTACAAATGGGGACAAGGGGGAAATTGGTCCAGTCAGAGCAGGGATGCTTTGTGCAAACGAGGACACCGCAGCATTGGTGAGATGCTGCTGCTAGAAAATGGCAGAGCCAAGGCCTGGGACCAGATGCTTCTCAGAGCAAGGCCAGCACCCGGATTGAACACCCCTCTAGTTTAGCTGAAACAGCAGGAAGCCTGAAACAGTGACAATCTACGGAGCCCTTTCCTTACAGCCAACAGACCCCCAGATTTCATAAACAGAATTACAAGGGGATGATGTGAAATAATTCTCACATACTTATGTCTTGCACATGAATGTGTGGGAAGTCATGCAAATATTAAATGACTTCCCGAGCCTGGGGTGAGGATGTCATCGCAGGTAAGGTGGCCTGAACATTAAAGTGCATCATTAAAGAAATGGATAAAAGCAAATGCTCTATGTAAAAAGTAGTCTCTATACTTTCAAAATGAGATGTGCACACTGTAGAAGAATATTTTGGTAACATATCTGTTAAGAAATATTGGGGGGCACAGACACCAGGTGGGCAGAGCCACACTGAAGAGGGAGCTGGGGCCCCTTCTGCTTTAGGAAGGGCCAGGGCTGAGCTTCCTGTCGAATGCCCTGTAGCCCTGTACTTATATTGTTCACTTTCTTAAATAACCGATATGTCAATGGTTGTACATTTTATATATTTATGTTGTGATTTCAAAAAATTAACATGCATTACTTAAAATTAAAAAGCTATGTAAAAAATAACTTTTTTCAACTGGAAAACCAGTCATAGGCTTCTTCGTAGGTCTGCACACTGGGAGATTTACAAAGGATGGTATCTCATGGTCCTCTTAAGACTCTGAAATGGATTTTTGGAAAGGAAGAGTGATGGGCTAGAAATTTTCTTATCTTTCTCCAATTTAACCTTTTTCCACCTTATTTAGTAAGCCTATCAATCAATATTTACCATGCCTAGGCCTAGAAAGTCTGAATGTTGGAAGAATCCAAAGGATTTTGAAAGTCGGGGAATGTTAGGCTACTCATTCGGCATGTGTTAAGGCAAGTGTTAAGAGCTGATCTCAGGGCCACAGCTGTGACAGAGTGGAAGGGCCATGCTCTGCTCAGAGGGAAGCCTGCTTCTTGAGCTTCTTGAGCATCTGAGTTCCTGCTTCTCAGGCTACATCAGGCTGGTTGGCAGAATCAGGGCAGAGACTGGCTCTAAAAAGACAATTGCTGTATGCTCTCGTTGGCCAGGTTTCCAAACTCTCAGACTCCTCAAATCTCCCTGGCTCCCAAGAACTTCAATTTCTTGGGATTTTTCAAGTAAGCCTGGACATTCGTGCTCCTACAGACGATACATAGGCCCCCGACTTCCTACAGGAAACAGCGGCCCGGGGCCTCGAAGGCCAGGGTGCTAGCAAGCTCAGGACTCTTGCACTGCACCAGCTCCTGGTCAGACCTGTGGTGGAGGAGAGATCTGTGCCTCCCAGATGAGATGGTGTTGGTGCCCTGTCGGGGGCCACATAACCGGGTCCCCATAGTCCTGAAGCCTGCAGATTAGGAGGAACAGGACTCCATGGAGCCCAATTACGCCTGACATTATTTTATAAGGAGAAGCTCTTGCTTCTGAGCTGATGCTTTATGGAGGGAAGACGTTAGGGCCCTGCATTGGGGCTGTTTTTATGGGGAGGAACATGAATACTTGGAGATGAAAATGCAGACTCCAGTGGTCAGCTGTGGTCAGAGGCTGGCTGAGGCATCGTCTGGCTGCAGTCAAGCTTCCCCTTAGCTGTGTTCTCAACCAATATCTGACTGCAGCTCTGGAAAGACCCCGAGGCAGAACCACCCAACTGAGGTGCTCCTGAAGTGAGCACTGACAGAGCTGAGGAAGAAAATAAATATTCACCATCATGGTTTTAGGATAGGAGTCAGCAAACCTTTCTCTGTAAACAGACACTAGTACTTCTAGAACTTGAAAGAACTACACTTGATCTTAGCCAAAAGGCCAAGAAGCAATAGAAATTGAAAGAACTATAATGTCCTTCACATATCAACTCCGTTGCTTTAGCATGAAAGTAGCCTTAACAGAGAACAGTCAAACAAAGAACTCAGACATGTTGTCTTGAGAAGCTAATCACGGATGCTGAAATTCATTCTCTATAAATTTTCTCCATCTGGAAATACACTTATTTTGATTTTTTTCTACTGTTTAAAAGTATAAGTTCCATCCTTAGCTTATAGGCCATATTAAAAAACAGACATGGTTCTGGATTTGGCATGTAGAACATAAGCTACTGATCCCCATTTTAAGCTATTCAGATTTGTGGTATTTTTTGGAGAGTGATAGATAACAAATGAGAGGCCACCCCATACCCTAAATAATACATACTCCAGGCAGTAGAAACAGCAAAGACAAGTTCTTGAAAAGGGACAGGTGTGTGTGGTGGCTGAAATATGAGAGTAGAGAGCAAAACAAAAGATGCCGCAAGCCCGGATGGTCTTTCTCCCCTCACTTGTGGGGCCAAGAATTACCACTGCTGTTCTCACCCACAGTGAGGTGAGCTCCCGAACATAACGCTCCCTTTACATCTTCAAAAGCCTATTCAGCACCCCTAAAAAGCTAGAAGCCCAAGGTTTTTGTTCCTTAATAACTTACGGCTTTCAAAATGGAAATTTGAGTGCTTAACTATATAATTTATATTTTCCAATTTATCAGTTGTGATTGCTAAACTTCAGCAGCCTGGTTACTGGTTCTGTCTACCACAGAAAGAACTGGGGTGGCACTACAGTGTAAGATGGGTGGGGCTCACCTCATGGTGTCTTTTCGCTCGGGACATACTTGAGGCATCGAGTGCTGATTCCAAAGTCCTAGAGACGGCTTGGTCCTACTCCCTTCCGGAGCATCCCAACTACCAAGTCTTCAGATGTGGAAGCTCAGTGGCTAATGCGATGGTATTAAGAAGTGGGATTTTATCAGCATGGTACTGGGAATGGAACAGACCTGAGGATCAGTGGAATAGATTAGAAGATGCAGAAACAACTCCAGACATGCTCAGCCCCTCATCTTTGACAAAGGAGCCAACCACCCTCACTGGAGGAAAGATAGCCTATTTAATAAGTGGTGTTGGCAAAACTGGATTTCAACCTGCCAAAGATTGAAACTAGACCCATACCTATCACTGTGCACTAAGCTAAGATTGACGTGGATTAAAGATATAAATATTAAGACAGAAACACTAAACTTGCTGGAAGATGTTAGGTAGAACTCTTGAAGGCACTGGCATAGGAAAAGACTTCATGAACAAAACCTCAGCAGCACAGGAACTAGCACAAAGAATCAACAAGTGGGATCTCATCTTATTAAAAAGCTTCAGTGCTGCAAAAGAAACCACCAACAGAGCTAACAGACAACCTACAATATGGGAAAAAAATTTTAGCAGCTATACCTCAGACAAAGGCCTACTATCTAGAATATATAAAGAATTGAAAACAATCAGACCCCACAAATTCAAAAACCCAATTCAAAAATGGGCATCTGAAATGAACAGATATTTCTCAGACAAGGAAGTAAAAGCAGCAAACAAATCTATGAAAAATGTTCAACATCACTGGTCATTGGAGAGATGCAGATGAAAGCAACACTGAGATTCCACCTCACCCCAGAAAGAATGGCTGCTATCAGGAAATCAACAAAAAACAAATGCTGGCAGGGTTGTGGGGAGAAAGGAACCCTTCTCCATTGATGGTGGGAGTGCAGACTGGGGCAACCACTGTGGAAATCAGTATGGAGATACCTCAAAGAACTAGGACTAGAGGTCCCATTTGACCCAGCTATTCCCCTGTTGGGTATCTTTCCAAAAGAATTTAAAAAAAAATCATACCACAGGGATATATGTGCACCCATGTTCATAGCAGCACAGTTTGTAATAGCTAAAGCTTGGAAGCAGGCCAAGTGCCCATCAACTGGAAATTGGATAAAGAAAATGTGTTGTTTTTTTTTTATAAAACGGAGTACTACTGAGCCATAAAGAACGAAAAACTAGAGTCATTTATAGCTAAATGGATGCATATCAAGGCCATACTCTTAAGTGAAATAAATAGGACACATGTGTAAATACCAAATAGTTTCACTAGTGTGAGAAACTGATAGTGTAAACAAGGGTTAAAATGATTAAAATGAGTAATTGATAATTTGAAATAGGAAAAAAGGTCCAAAGACGAAGGAATGAAGAGAGGGGAAGGGGAAAGGAAAAGAGGGAAGGGAAAAACTATGAGAAAAGAAAAGAAAAATGGAAACGAAGCCTATGTAAATAGGGAAGGGTGGAGGGGGTGAAGGGTGCACAAGTAATGGGGAAAAAATAAGAACCAAGATACATCATGTACAGGTACAAGCACCCAATGATAAACGTAAACAAATTGTATACCTAAAATGGACCAATAAAAGAACAACAACAACAAAAAAAGAAGTGGGATTTTAAAGAGATGGTGAGGCGCTTAGGGCTTCTCTCCATGAGTAAGATGAAGGACTTCGTAAACGCTACAAGGCAGGTGGTAAGCAACTAGTAAACCAAATCTGCTAGCACTTTGATTTGGGGGTTCCCAGCTTCCACAACAGTGAGAAAATAAATTTCTCTTCTTCATAAATTAGCCAGTCTCCTTTATTTTGTTATAGTGGCACAAATGAACGAGGGCAGGAAGTGGAGCCAATTTTTATCAGACTACAGCCAGCTGCAGTTGCTTCCATGCCTTTACTGCATAAGCCCGGGCCAAGGAGAGAAGATATCCCAGGATCCATGTCCAGGAAGCCCTGACAGCAGCTTCAACATCTTCCCTAACATGAGCTTCCCCTGGAGCCCTACTTTCCCTCCAGTGTGATAACCACGGGCCCACATGTTCCAGAGGTTAAATAATCAATTAGAAAATCTCAGGGGTGGGATGGAAATCCATAGCCTCTTGCTGCCAGAGTTCTGTGTGAAATTGTCAATACTTCTATCCCATCCTCAAGAAAGTCAAAACATCTAAATTGTATTTGCATGTTTTTGTACTTAGTTGGAGTTGTAGGTATTGATCTTTATAAAAAGAAAATATGGTGACCATACAATGTTTCACATACATGATTCTTTAAGGACAGTAGGCCAATCTGAAGGTAAGAAAATTTCATATCTTAAAAAATTGCACGAGTAAAGGAGTCACTGGAATTTTTGTTCTCAGAAAATAACTTAAATTCCGTAGTATTGTAACTGTAGAAACACCTCTGGAAATAGACTAATCTAAGGGTTACAAAAACCCATTTATCTAGTGAGAGTCAATTTAAGAATCAAGTAGTACTCATTAGCTAATTAAGAAATATTTATGGAACAACTAACATCTCACAGATGCTGCACCAAGGGGTAAAGAAGAGTAAAACATAATTTAAAAGTGAGTTAAAGTAATGGATTTTTTCTAATGTTAGTATAATTTGATTTTTAACCTGAGCATGTGGAGTTTATACCATTGAGGAAAGTTGGTTTTTTGAGTCTGACTTCACTGGGAATAAAAGACAAATTGGCTTACAGAAACTGAAAAACACTAAAATATGAAGTTACCCCACTAAGCAGAATTTGTGTTTGAACAGCGAGCTTTTAAAATTTCTACAAACAGAGAATAAAATGAATATTATCAAACAAATTCAGATTCACCCATGTGCTCTTTCTGCTTACCTAACTGAACAAGGTAGTTTTGAACATAGCAATCCATTATTAAATAACCAAAGAATGTATATTAAAATCTCCCTAACCACATATAAAATTTTAAATCTTGATTTAACCAGTTTTTTTGGGGGGTGGGGTGGGATTTGTCATCCACATAAGGAAGCATTCAAACAAAGACCTGAAAACGGTGCGACACGGTGGTGAGAAAGTCGCTGAGTTTGCACATTTGATGTCCATGCCCTCAGGTGGGTGCGGAGATTTTCAGTACTAACTGCGGTCAGTCCTGGGGTGCAGCTCAGCTTGAACGTGTGCTTGGTGCTTTCAGGTCCCATCACCTCTACTGTGGCCTAACCGTACAATAATGGGGGGTGGGAAGTCCAAACGGTCACAGGAAGAAGGCCAGAGCAGAAATGGGGAGTGAACTACTACCTAATTTAACGTCATCATTAATCATTCTCCACTGGCGAAGTAAGAGAAATGAGCCTGAGAACGAGCAAGTCTGTTTCCAGGGCCTTCTGACCCTGAGCAGATGGCCGTGGGCAGCTCACAGAGCGCTCCCTGTGCGTCCTCGCCAGCGGGGTGCGGGTTCCGGTTCTCTCAGCACGGGCACGGTCACAGTCCTGCTCGCCCCTCCCTGTCTCCAGCCCCGGAGCGCCAGCTTCCTGTTTGCCGGCAGCTCAGCGGTCGTCATGCGGTGTCCTGATACACCCATTCAGTGTTTTGAGAGTAAGGACTCAACTATTTTTGCAAATTCTATGACAGCATAAAACATTCAACACTGTGAATTTCTGTGTATCTGTTTCTCTTTCTCCTTTCTCTGTAGATGTGAATGTTGCACTTTTAGTGTCTGTGCTGCCGAAGCCAGCGCTGAGTGTTGTGCTTCTCAGTGTCTCTCTGTGTGTATAGACACATAGCATGCGTGTATGTATAAACAGCGCACAGGAACAAGTAGTGGATTTTCAACCCCAAATGTTCACTGTCCATTCTAATCATCTAATGGACAGAAGTAAGTGAAGAAAATATTTAGATGTGATCCCAGACTTTCCTCTTTTCAACGCCCTCGCTCATTTCAGCCAGGTAATCAGAGAGAATGTCGACTGGCATACGCCCGAACCCTTCCTGTGCTCAAAGCTTCCCCAGCACTCCCGTAGGCAGTTTTCTTCTTTCCCTCTTCCTTTCTTCCATTGCACATTCCTTTCTTTATGGCATATGTATATTTTCATAGAGGGCACTAGATTTTACTGTGTGTTACAAGATGTCAGAAATGTACAAAATCAATTTAAACATCATTACCACCATTAACAACTTTATCTTAAAATTCTATTGAAAATAGGAAGAGTGTAATTGAGTAGAAAATATTAAAATATATCCATGGTAACAAAGAAGGTAAAAATATTTTATTTCATCAAACTTATATTTTAGTATCTATATAAAAATATATATGTAAGTGTGTATGCACATATCTGAGATTATATACTTGTGCAGAATGTGTGCTTGAGATGACTTGGTATGTGAATGAGGACTATGTCTTGTGATTTTTCCTTTTTCTGGTTTTCACACGAATTGAAATTGAGTTCTTTACCAGAGCCGGTATTCATTGTTTATAATTCACAGAGCACATGTAGATGAGACCTACTGACTGGCAGTAAACTTGTGTTCTCCACGGTGGTGGATCATAGTCATTAAATATTAGTAAAGTGGCTTTCATTTGTAAAATGGAAATGCCTCTAGCCTGTGCTAAGAGAGTGTTCACCTCAGTCCCCATGAAGGTTCGAAGAGTAACAGGTAAATGGATGGAGCAGAAGAAGTAATGGAGGGAAAGTAACATAATTCACATAATAAAGTATGAGTTTTAATTTCTCTTTACTAGCATCAGTGTGTAGTCCATATAGCTAGACTTATAGCTTCAGCTTTAATAGGAATTCAAATCTAAAAGTTAATAACTTCTGAAGCTTTAAGGAACCAACTGATAAACAATGACAAAGGTCAAAGGATTTTCAGGAAGGAACGTGGTGAATGTGAAAGATCTCTATCTATTCACTGATCTGATTCTGTGCTATATATATTTAAGCATTATGCTTACTAATTACATCACAAGCAACACAAACACAAACTTGGGTTTGCCACAATCATACTCTATCCTCCTTAAATCACCAAATGTCTAGCAGGTACAAAAGTATTTTTAGAAAACATTTTTTTATTCATATCTAAATCCATTTACAATTTTAAAGGCTTTACAAGATTTGCGAAAACCTGAATAAATTCTATAGAAAGCAACTGGCAGTGTTGGCTGGTCTTTTATAAGACTGATATTAAACTCTCTCTCGTAGAGCAGCTGTTGGAGAAGAGAGGAATGAGCGGTCTCTGCGTTTCAGGGAGTCGACATTCTTGGAATAGAAGAAACGCGTGTCCACTTCTGCGGATGGCGATTCCGATGAAGATGAAATGTGTCCAGAGCAGCAGGGGAAGTTTGAAAAAGGAAGTTACCAGTAATAATGTAGCAGAAAATGAAACTCTGCCTGCCAGCTGCGCTGGTCGGAAAACTCGGCTTCATGAGTGATGAAAAGCGGCTCCCCAGTTGCATTGTGAAAAAATAATAAGAGAGTAACATTAAATCAGACACGCAAATTAGAAGCAGCCCCAAAGCCCAGGACGCGCATACCACTAGGCCAAGGGTAATATAAATACTGGTCATTCATCCCCTCACTTCCCGAGTCCTGGCTCAGAGGTCCTGAGTCCCAGAGCCGTTCTGCTGTCCTGAAACCTCTCCTCCACTCCACACTGTCACCTTTGTCAGACTCACTCTGCATCTACATGGTGGGCACTGGTCCCCTTCCTACAGTACATCACTTAGTGACTGCCCCATCCTCAACACCTGAACACTCTGGGCCACAGCGGCTGCTTCCTAAGTAATTTAAAATAAAAGCAACCTTTTAATTCCCAAATGAAAAACTGCGTTGAGACTTCTCAACGTCTCTTTCCTCATTTTCCAAATCAAGCCTCTTGTTTATCCTCTCACGTGAACAGTGGCACCCCTAGAGCTGTCTTTATGCTGCTCCACCTTGCACCGTTGGGCTCTAAATTCCCATCTGAAGCAGCGCAATTTTGCTGCTGATTTCCCATAGCTGTCATCAGTCAATGTGGCAATGTCTACCTGAAGGCATCCATTGGTTGCTGGGGTCCTCCTTTTCCTTAGGGCCTCGGCCAGGCATTAAACCAAAACCAAATTCCGTGCAGTCAGCCCTGTGCTGGTAAATGCCTTTTCTCTTCTAAACCAAACCATTTTTGCCCTGTTAGATTAGATGACTTTTGAGATGGCTATTCCATTCTCTGTAGACTCATACTTCTGGTGTCTTCCAGAATTAAATGGGAGGCTGAATCTTTTAATTTTCAAGTAGTTTTAAAGTCAGAATTCAGGGGTCAGTCTGTTTTTAACCTGTGACTAAATCATGTTTTGTCTTTCTCTCTTCCATCCTCCCTTCCTCCCTTCCTTCTTTCCTTCCCTCCCTCATTGCATTTTTTCTTTTTTCTTTCCTTTCCTTTCCCTTCCATTCTTTCCCTTCTCTTCCCTTTTCTAGTTCATCAATGTATTTATTTTTTTTTATTTTTATTCATTAAATTTATTGGCACATTTTAGGTATATAATATGATCAAGTTCATCACTGGGAATTTGTACCTGTACATGATATATCTTGGTTCTTATTTTTTCCCCATTCCCCTCCCATATTATAGATAATGTAAATAGGAAGAAAAGATCCAAAGGGGAAAGGGAAGTGGAGGAAGGGGGTAAGGAAAGGAAAAGAAGGGAAGGAAAAAATATGAGAAAAGGAAAAAATGGAAACCAAATCTTAGTTCATCACTGTAAACCATTGTTCTTTTATAATCCAGCATGTGTAAGACAGAGGTGAATAACGTCAACTTTAAAACGAAAATAATTTGTTTACATATATTTGAATGCATTTTCTTTGCTCAAATTACCTTTCTTTTTTGTTGTATTTCAATTTTTGACAAAAAATGATATGTATTTACAACCTGCAGCTTGGTGTTTTGAGGTACACACACACTGTGCAGTAACTACATCCGCGGTAGCCGATTACCCTAAGCATTACCTCCCATCCTTACCATGTTGGGATAACACCTTGCACACACGTTTTCAGCATTTCTCAAGAACACAGTGCATTGCTAACACCACTCATTGTGTTGTGCAACAGATTTGCTGAACTTCAAAGTTACTTTTTCTAAACATTCAAAAATTTGTCAATGATTTAGTAGCAAAAATCAGGTTTGAATGTGTTTATGTTTTGACATGGAAACATAAGTATTAAATAAATGCAGTGAATATAAGAAAGGGAGCAGCAGAAGTAATGGAGGAAAAGTAATAAATTAATGTAACATCAGTATGATTTTATATTTCATTTTCCCTTCATCAGTGCCCAATGTCCATAGATATTTCACAGCTCCCACACTTGTGTACAAAGTGTGGTCATCGAACACACAATCCTGATGAAGGAGGTCTAGCAGGAGACAGGGAGGGCTACTGTGTGAGTTAGAGATCTTCATCTTTCTACCTAGCTGTGTACTCGCGACCTACAGGTACATCTATGTGCATATTTACTGATGTATAACATCTAACTCATATCTTCCTTTCCTGTGTGCGTGTGTGCGCACGTGTGTGTGTGGGAGTGATGTGTATCGGCCCCATCCAAATGTCGCCTGCATCAAGCATTGTCAAAATCATCACCTCTTGCTGAAGCTCACACTCTTAGTTCCGAATCCATCTCTACTTCTGCAGATGTCACTTCTCTGAAACAAATTCTTCCCTCATGAAAATGATATGGCTGGAATGAAAATTTGAAACTGTTTTCTGTTGAAAATCTTTCAAGAGCTCTGTACTGTCTGATGGACAAAGCAGAAATATTGAGCATGTGTGTCAGAGTCTACCATCAGTAAGCCCATATTTTTATGTCTAGCTTCGTCTCCTACTGTTTCCCTACTCAAATGTCTCGCCATAAAAATGTCCCTGTTTCCTGAACAGACCATGCTGTTTTATGCTTCAGACCTGGATTGAAGTCAGTTTACAGTCAGCCGACGCAGATGGCTGAAACAATAAAAGATTCAAGCTTCTGTGGAAAGTGGGTCTGTTTATTGGCAACACAATGATATCCACATTTTGCATTTGTGGATCTGCTTTCAACTCAGTATCTAGGAATTGCTATTATATCCCGAATAACAGCTCTCCCCTCCCAACTGTAGCAAAGCATAAAGCAGACCACAAAGGGATCCACGAACAGACAAGGTTCAAAGGAGATACCCAACTACAGGTCCATATAAAATGACAGAAACCATTTCTACAATGAGTTCCAGGTGGCAGCATTTAACGAAGTGCATCTGAAAAAACAGTGTTTTGAATGCATTCGAGGTTGGGGCTGTATATAAAATGCAAATATTAATAGTAACTCAGAAACAGAAAAAGAGTTTTTTAAATTCTCAGTCTAAAAGATCTGAGGCTCAGAGAAACAGAGAAGCAGTGTGGACATAATGCAGAATGAGAAATGCACTTTTAGACAATAAAATGGGAATTCTTAAGGTTGAACTTGACAGTCATGTGCATTGGCTTTGGTAGAGAAAACATTTAGAGGCCACTGTGTGCTATTTACACTTGCTGACTGTAACTGTGTTTTAGCGAAACATCATATGATCATACAGTTGTTATGCTTCGGGAAAGGTATATTCTTTTTCCATTAGTTTTTCTTTGTTCTTGTCAGTCTGAAAATTCTAAGCTAAAGAACTAACTCTTTCTCTGTTACAGATATTGTTCTGTTAGTTATTTAAAAGTGCTCAAAGTCACAGAGATGAATAGGAAAATCCCTCCCAGAAAATGGGCTAGCAATGTTTATTCGTATCTGTTTATGCTACTTGACATTCTACATGTGTTATTTATTGGAAATGGCTCTTCATTTGTACTTGGTGAACTGTTATTTCTTCTTTTAAACCAAATCAAGCAGTACTTCCTTTTCTGTGAAGTTGCATCTGCCCACCACCCTCAAAACTCCTTTCCAAAGTGTGCTACAGCTATACTTTGCCCTCGCTGGGGTGACAGCACTGGATTAGTAGTGACACCATCCTGTGCTTCATTGTAATTTCTTTCCTCCAGTGGAGGTCATTGCATCAGGGCTCTGGGGCCGCTCTACTACCTCTACCTCCCAGTACAGTGATGGACGGTCCGGAAGTACACAAAACACGCATGTGTAGTAAACAGATGGAAAGGATGAAGAAAAATGAGAAAAGGAGAAGAAAGAAAAGACTGGAGGGAAGGAGGATTATGAACTCCAAACCACGAGTCACCTCATATGTCTTCCTTTGAACATCATGACATGATCACCAGAATGAAGATGAAGGTAAGAGATGCAAATATGATAATTTGATTCACATTGACTTCCATTTTCCAAAGCAAACAAGATATAAAACTATTATTAAAACTATAATACTATGAAATATAAAAATATTATTATTATAAAGATATAAGCTATTATCTTATTATCTATTATTATCTTATTGTTTAGTCTTGTTTTATTAGTTTGTAATTGCTATCATCTGCATAAAGTACTCAGAAACATTAGATGACTAGCTCATCATGCTTTGGTATATATTGCACCATGTCCAGTGTCTTTTTGAACACTTGATTACTAATAGAAATAACATGCTGTAAATGTACTTCATGACTTTAAAATCCTGCTAACCTTACAATAATATTAAATAATACATCCATAAATACTCTTTATGATTTCTTTTTAAGTTTTACTATATCCACATATAAAACAGATTGAGTTTTTACAAAAAGTTAACATGAATAATAATCATTTATGAATTGGTTGCCACTGCATCACTTTGAAATATAATCTTCTCCATCTAGTTATCAGAATAATGGACTCTCACTAGTATAAATCAGTTTTGTTTTTGTGTTATAAATTCAAAAATATACAAAATCACATTGACCATTTGAACCATTATTAGCAGGCATCGATTTTACTCTTCAAAAATGTTGTCAATTAAGTGATTTATTAAAACCCTCAAATGGTTCATCATATATTTTTAGTCCCAAGTTAACATCACAGAAGGCATTTTGGAAGGAGAAAATACACTAGAAGTTGCATAGATTTTAACAAGAGTATTTCTTCTAACGCACAGATTTTAGAACCATGAGCTGTGTCTAGATGCATTTAACCAGAACTGCACAGAACCTTTGATAGCTTGCCAACAACAATAGTAATTATCAGTTTGTTTTTGCTGATGAAATCTCTTGGTTGGCCAAAGTAAAAATGCTTTCCAAATTTTATACTCCACCTTTGATCATTTATAATGGAAGTTCCTCTGTCAAATCAATCTTGCTAACATGGCTCAGTGGTTTATCAAGAATGCATTACAATCTCTTTAGTTTCTAGCACAAATAGCACCAGACTCTGAAAAAAATAGAATTCATCAAAAAGCATGTTCAGTTTTAAATTTCCAGATGAGCAGGTTTATCAAAGCAATAAGATATGCTGTAAAAATGTAAAAACCCACTTATCCTGGAGTCAGAAGCAGAAGATAAAAGTATGTATATCGAAAGCACTAAGAGTTGATAATAGCTTTGTACACTGATAATTTAAATGCATGCTTTATTTTCATTTTAAAGGAGAGAAGCAGCACCTTGAAGTTTTTAAGTAGCAATTCAAATTTGGATAAAGATAGGTGTGAAAATAGAATTATTTTTCAGATATCAAATGATCTGATTCTTTTTCAGATTTGAAAACTGCCATTCCTTTTATTTCTCCAAATGCTCCTGAATTCTAAAGGACAAATGCCTATAGTCAGGAAAGTGCAAGGCATACTTGGTAGGAGGGTGGCCGGTCACTTGTGGCTGGAGCTTGGGGATACACTTGGGGGTAACTTCAGTGAGCCATTTAGGATCACACCAAGGACAGCCGGAAATGCTACCCTAGACTTTCCAGGACACCTCCTGAAAGGCTGTAATTGCAGAGCAGTGGAGTAATGAAATTTACCCTGCTTAGGATACACTTAAGGCCAGTGTTCCTGGATGAAATTAAATATAGAAGGGTCAGCACAAGAGATATTGAAATATTCTATACAACAATAAGCTCCTGAAAGGTATAGGTCACTAAGGAAGTAGAGTGGTGTGTTCAGATGTGAAAGATAGTGACACCTCAGTTCCCTTAATTTAATTCTTGCCAGGATTCTGGTTGCAAACTGAATTGGGTGCTAACTGAATCAATTTTCCCATATGGTCAACATTGAACCTAACCACAATTCATGACCAGGATTGTGGGGAAAATTAAGTTTGTGAACCGAGGTACCACTGTATCAGAAATAGCTCACTGGCAGTGATAAATCGGGAGGTGAGCAGGGAGCCCTGTGGCAGATCACGAGGAGTAAGCTTGGAAAGGCCACTGGTGGATCAGTCCCGGAAGCTCTTGGCTTGTCCTATGAGAAGAACACGTTGACAAAGATTTCCACTGTGACAGTTGTAATTGTGAACCCTGACCCAGTGCAACTGGTAATATTCACTATGGTACCACATGTCAGTATTCACGGGATCACTGTAGACATTGTGAGAAGCAGTGACATTGACTCAAATGAGCTAACCAGGATAGAAGAGGATGAGAGAGGACAGGAAGGAGGGGAAAGGGAGAGAGAAAAGAGGGAATCCCTGCTTTGTAGGCCAGGAGTGAAAGCTGAGGAGGCAGAGTCAGGGCAGTAACAGACAAAGCAAGGCAGCCCCAGGTAAGTCAGGGGTGTGGGGGCTGACAGGGGCCCTAACTTACATAGGGCTCCTAGCCCCCTGGGTGATCGTGGTTGGACACAGGGACTCACTGAATCAAGGTTAAATGAGGTCATAAGGGTGGATCCCTGCTCCAGTAAGACGGAGGATTTAGAAAAGGACAAAAGGATGGGAAAGCCGGAGTGCAGGGACACACACACACACACACACACACACACACCCCGCGGAGAGAGGCTTCTGGAGAAGCCACTTCCGTCAACACTCTGACCCTAGACTTCCACCTCCAGAACTGTGAGAAAATAAACTTCAGTCCTTTAACCAGCTCCTCACGGCACGTTGTCACTGCAGGGCTAGAGGACGAACGTGGGGAGTTGAGCGAGGTTCGGCCGCCGGAGAAAGCTGCTGCAGACAAGTAGAGGAAGGAGAAAGATGGAGAGAACTCGGGACTCCCTGGCTGTCAGGTCGAATATCTGGTCCAGATTTTGAAGCTGCGCTCCAGGCGGATGGCAAGAAGACAGACCATGAGTGGAAAACAACTGCACACAATTCAACAGAGATAGACTGGGGTATTACCCAAGATACGGTTCCATGATATTCATGATTAAAAGTGTAATTACTAATAACAGGGGAATTTGAAAGATACTGGCGTTTTGAAGTTTTCATTGCTTCTTACAAGAGTATGAAACACAAATAAAGAACAAATACATGCGCCCAGGAGTCTCACTTGTATGCAGTCTTGTTAGATCTAAAAATCCTTATAAAACAAAACATTGAAAACAATCCGTTTTGCCGTGTAAAACTTATTTCTATTAGATAGCAACAATCTAAAATTTAAGTCTTGTTAAATATTTTTAAGTTTAGGAATTAATGCACTTATGAAGTCACAAATTTTCTCTCTTCAGTGTGCTTTAAAAATAAGGTTAAAGGCCAAATGGGGCTGCACACGCCTGTTATCCCAGCACTCAGGAGGCTGGGGCAGGAGGATTGCTATGAGTTGAAGGCCAGCGTGAACTATATAGTGAGACTGTCTCAACAATCCTCCCCCCAAAATGAGTGTAAAAATATTTCTCAGTGTAAAAAAAGCTAAAATAAAACAATGTATTTTGAGGATAGAAGTAAATATAATTTTAATTTTTTCCAAAATTCACTAAATTAAAGATAATTATATTTCTGCAAGTAAAATGTAGAATTCTGTGACCATTAAGTTTATTGCTTGGTCCTTACACACTACTAAAAAATAAAAATGAAAATTAACTAGGATTATTCTTTCTCTTTACACTGTAAATTTTAAGCTATGCATTTCTTCCTCATTTTGATAAGCTTACTAAATACACACTTAGTAAAAGTGTTGTCATTAAAACCATGACCAACTCTGAAGAGGGTGAATAGAGTGCTGGGTTGCTTCTGCAGAGAGCTGTGGGTAGAGCAGAAGCATACCTTCCCGGTCACTTGACTCCAAGGCACCATACCTTTATTTATCCCGAACTCTATCACAACTCCCTGTGATGTAATGATTAGCAATGGACAGGATTCTTGTTTACAGACATGAGAAAATAATTCCAGAAGGTAATCAATTTTCCTCCATCTATAGTTTTAAAAAGCCAGTTTTGCATCTATTCATAAATTAATTCCACCCCTCCTGTGTGGTGTTTTGAATTCTTCTTTGAAAAAATTGTGACATTTCATCAGTTCCCTCATCGACCAATGAGCTAAATAACACCTTTGTTTTTGCATGAAACATATTGTATTTGGGCTGTCCTGTGATATTGCCTTCTGAAAAATTTCTTTTAATAATGTTGGCCCCTTTCTATGAATTGTCATGAAAGTAATATGTTAAATTTTAGGCTAAACCACAAATATTAACATGCTATTTAAACAATTATCAATTTTTTCAGGGCAACAGATACAAACAAATTATAAGAGGATTTCCTAATTCCTGGGACCTGGAAATATCCTACCTGCCATGCAGAGGGGACTTCACGGATGGATTGGGTTGAGGGTGGGATGGTCACCTGCCTATCCTTCTGGGTCCAAAGCAATGAAAACAAAAGGTCATCAGTAGCAGAGGAAGGCAGGAGGGTCAGAGTCCCAGAGGTGATCTGACAATAGATGTAGATCGGAAGAGAGGATGTGAGATGCTGCACAGTTGGTTTCTGGAGCCTGGATAAGGCAGTCTCCTCCCTGCCCAGGTCCCAGCCTATGAGGCTCAGCATCCTGACCTCTCACATGTGTACTGTGAGAATGGGGCAGTTTCTTCAGTTTGTAGTAAATATTTACAGCAGCCATAAAAAACCAACACAAAGCAGTAAACATCCACAGGAAGGCCCAGTTCCATTACATTTTTGTATGAACACTGAAATTATTAGAATAACATAGTAATTTGCAGATTGCATTGGTTCAGTATTACAGCTTTAGAAAACTTTTATGACGAACATACAAAATATTTTATGATTTGCTAGGGTTATGGAATTCAGTGTTTGGTCCTTACCTACCATAAATACTTTTGATGATTAGTTGTTGGGGTCAACTTGACCAGTATCCATGGAACCAGGTAATGAAGTGCTAACTAGGGTGGGACCGAGAACCTGTTTTGAGGATGTGATTAACATGAACCATCAGCTGAGATAAATAAAGAGATTACTGTGGATGACCTGGGAGGACAGCATAGGCCCAGTGGAGACCTTGGAAGCAAGGCCTGATCTTTCCTGCAGAAGGACTCCAGTCTCAGTCTGCAGACTGATCACTGCCTGTTGAAATTCCAGACTTACCAGCCCTCACCAGGCCCAAATAAAGACAATCAACCTGGCTATCACCAGTACCTGTCCCTTGTCCATCCTGTCTGCACATCCCTCACTGAGTGTCATAGATTTCACTGTAAAACTGTAATCTCTCTGAAAAGTGCTTAAAGGACAGAAAGTCAGGGAGTCGGTCCTTACTAAAATGCATTGCTAGCAATGTATATCCTGCTCCATTTTGCTCCCTAGACTCTGCAACATCATAAGAGATGATTAGTTGCCACTTGATACGTGATGTCCTATGTGCTCCAAGCATGGCATTGATGTATGAATTGTCTGAGATGACAAGTAATATTTTTTTGACTCATAAAATGTATTATGTGCCAAAGACTAGAAAATCACTTAATAGTTTTGATAATCTCTAGCGATATACCTAAAGGAAACAAGCTCTATACAAATAAATATTTATCTATAAGATAGTTTATCAGAATATTATGTACCCAGGTCATAATGTCCAAAAGGAGGTTGGCAAAAAAGAAAAGGTGGTTTAGTTATGTGATGGGAAACTTTGTAGCCAACGAAACAAGTTTGTATAAAATATCTGGAGATGTGGACATATATTTATGACATTGTACTATGGGGTAAATATAAATTGTCGAATAAAATCTATACATTTTACCAATTATCCATTGAAATTAATACATTTTATATATGACTTGAAAAGAGTAGTGAAAGATTCACCTCTGTGATGTTAACCTTTCACCTGTCTAAATGGTGAGGTAATACAGATAATTTGTTGTTTTGCTTTTGACTAGGAATACGCCTTTAAAGAAAAAAGTAATGATGTTAAACTAAAAATAATTCATCAAAATATGATGAGTTAAAACTATTTTGAGACATGAAACTTTTACATTTCCTAATTACTTCCCGAGAAGTTAGACATTAAAATTCTCCTTCCTATCTTCTTTTTTGTTTGGTGCCGGGGATCGAACTCAGGTCCTTGCGCTTGCGCAGCAGCCTGCGAAACCACTGAGCTAAATCCCTGGGGCCCTATCTTCTAATAGCTGTACCACTTTCTGAAATAGAAATCGTTTCATGAACAAATATTTAATAATTCAATGAAATAGTCTGAGTGACCCAGTGCATCTGAGCTGGATGTGGTGCCTGTGTTGGCATGGGGCAAGGGCCTGTGTGTTCCCCTTCAGGGCTCTCTGGGTCTTGCACCTGGCAGATGGTTTGGGGACAACACTTGACGCAATCTTAATCAATCAATCAATCCATCAATCAATGAGTGCTACACTGGATGGTATCTATACAGGCTCTACATGTTTCGGAAAAGGAAGACAGAGGCACAACTTGATAAACACACAGAGGCGAGAGACAAAGAGTGAAGATGCACACAGAACCCACCCCTGGGTTCCTGTCACTGAGGTTCTGGTGTCCGAGTGAATTCCTTGAGCTCCCACACTCTGCATGGAGTCAACCTCATTGTTGCATAAACAGTTCTGACAGGCCTAGCGAATTAAAATGTACATTACCTTTTAAACTAGCATCAATTCCATTGTATTTCCTAAAATAATAGCAATCACTGCAAACTTTCTATTAAATAGGAAAAAACACAATTACTTGATTATGTAGAAAATGCAAAATTGTTCTCCATTTGTATTCTACAAAACTGGAAATTGAGAAAAGGCAAACAGATTGCACTCTAAGCAAATCATAATTAAGGTAGCAAATTCAACATTTTCCTGCTTCCAATTTCTAGACAGATACTTGAGGAATTTTCATTGTGGCCTAAAATTTTATCCATGATTTTGGGGAGATACTTAAATCCAGTAAAAAAATTTAAAATTTACAGATAAAATCACCCTTTAAGAATTTGGATATAAAGATACAATAAAGGAATAAATTTTTCCTGTAGGATTTAAAAAGAAATGATTTAAGAGATAACATGTATTTAACGTATTAGTTTTTAGTGCACAAACAACTATAAAAGGGTTTTTGTTGTTGTTTTAATTAGACAAGAGCTGTTGTAAACCCTTGTACCTCACTAAAACTTACGGAAATTCCAACAGAGTAACATTTAAAAAAATAGTTCCAAATCACATGTAAGACTATAATTCTATGAAGCCAAATCTCTAGTTGAATATTTTTAAGACATGTTAAAATAAATATCCTGAAGTTTCACTGTGAACATTTCCAAGGAAGAATCGGAATTTGTGTGTGAGTCGCCCACTACCAAGAGAGATGGTTTGAAAAGGTCACACTATGTTCTGGAAAACCAGAGAATCTCCAAATCTCAAAACTCAACAAATAAGAAGGGGCATTGGAGAGGAAAGCCCCTCAAGTTGGAGCGATGTGAGGGGCAGAGCGGAAGACATCTTGCCCAGGTCCACGGAGCAGCAGGGTGGGGCAGAGGGAGCAGGGCTTTACTTGTGCAGCTCCTTAGCTGAGAGTGTGTGTGGAGCAGGAAGGTCCACTCGCGTGTGCACAGTGGTCTGCCCAGGACCGAAGGTGACAAGCCTTCCAGGTGGCCCTGCCATCTGGAAGGAGGCCTCTTCTGTCACCCTTGCTGAGTTCTTCATACCTCACCCTCAAACGCAACCCTGCTCTTAAATCTCTTGTCCGGTGGTTAAATTTCTCTCTTCAATTTATTGTACTTTCAGTGAGGATGCTTTGGAAATGATTAATTCTTAAGTGTTTTGCCTTGGGAATGATTAGCCCGAAGAATTACGCTGTCAGAAAGAATGTGTAGTCGACCTCATTTTCCAGTTGTCCTTTGTTAGTATATAAAAACCACATGGAGTTGTGAATATCGATCCTTTTCCTGTGACCAGTCTAAATCCAACTGCTAGGTGACAGTTTTTGTTTCATTGTTTGTTGACAGATTCTTTCTTCCTCTTTTTTTCCTACCTGGGGTTGAACCCAGAACCCAGAGCCTTGCCCATGCTAGGCAAGAACTCTAACACTAAGCTACTCCCAGTCCTTGGAGTGTGGTATTGCTTGAAAATGAATGCTGGCTTTGACCTCCAGTACAATGTCAATCGAAGGTGCTAATCTTCCTCTCCTTCCAGTCTTTGGAGAAAGCCTCAATCAGACTGTCAATCTCAGTGGTTGGGAGGACGGGCCAAGGAGACTCCAGAGGGGAGATTGGAGCCCAGGGCCATATGCACAGTGGACCAATCCACTGATCCCACACTGCCCGTGCTGCTAGGAGCTGGAGTCCAGGGAGGACCGTCACCGGGGACCCCCTGTAGACCCTGCTCTTGATGCTTGAAGTTAATAGCTTCTTTCCACCGAGATGTTCCTGACTTAGCGCCAACCACCGCAGAATCATAGCTAGATTTACCCCTCTTCCTTTAAGCCTGGTGTCTCCAATCTTGTCCGGCAATGGGAAAGCTGACTGACACGTAGGTCACAATGCATGCTGGTGCTTTTCAGTTCTTTCTGAGTTTTGCTATATTTTATTGTTTTGTGGTAAGAGGGGATTAAACCCAGGGTTTTTCCATTGAGCTGTGTCCCCAGCTTTTTAATTTTTTAAAAAATTTTGAGGCAGTGTCTCAAGTTTCCCAGACTGCTTAAACTTGCAGTCCTCCTGCCTCAGCCACACAGACTTCTGGTATTAGAGGTGGGAGCCACACAGGTGGCTTTTTCTCGCCAACTTTTTGCCAACTTCTTCCTTTAATTACTGAAGCTATAGTATTATACTGTATTCTCCAGTGAAATATGTGGATTTCTCTATTTTTCTCTTTAGTTCTTTAAGGTTTTTTCTTCACATAAGTTAAAGCTTCTATTGCAGATATTTGTATTTGTAATGTTATGCATTAATGATGGACTCACTCTTTCATCATTATAAAATGTCTACTTCTGGATATTAGCTAAAGTAGAAATAAACAATAAATACCTACTTCTTGTGAAGTGTGCTTCAGTGTCACTCTGCTAGTGTAGTTCTCTTAATGCCAGTGTTTGCGTGATTGTTATTTTATATTTCTTCTTTTTAAAATACATTTCCTGAAAACATCATATAGTTCTGTCTTTTGTATTTTATCTAAACCAAGTGTTGGACATTTTCATAAATTTATATTCAGTATAATTATCAATATGTTTGAGTTTATTAATATACCTATGTATGTATTTATACCATTAAAATTCTTTTATCTTATTGCAATATACTTATCATTTATGGTTCCAGCTTTCCTTATTGATTTTTCCTTTTTGGTTATATGACTACATGTTTTTGTGCATGTCTACCAATTTTTAATTATATGTGGTGGTTGAATATAGCTATGTGTGTGTTGTTAACTGGATTTTATAGTCATGATACGATGCTGGAAGGCAGCTGATCTACCTGGAATCGGCTCTGTCTCTGAGACCTGCTTTGAGCTTGATCAGGGAAGGTCTTTCCTGGGGACAGATGCACCCTGCTGTCTCAGTGTGGACTCTGTCCACTCTGAGTCCACAGAAGCTTTTCCCTGCCTGAGGTGGCTCAGGTCAGTGTCCAGCTTACAGGTCCTTGTGTCCAGTTTGTCTGAGTTAAACAGTTTTCAAATACTTTTCCCCAGTGGTTGTCCTTCCCTGGGCCTTTGAGGCCTCTCCCTGCACATGTGAGAGGAGATTCATGCCATTGCTGGGGCATTGATAATGATTCCTTTGAGTCACCTCAATATTTAGTAGAACAAATTACAAACGAGGAACAAGATAGAGAACCCATAGTAACCCAAATTTCCATTAGGGGGTTTAGTGTCAATCCTTCCGATTAGTTCTATCGGCGAATATTGGAAATGGGCTTTGCCAGTCAACATCCTTTCCCTTGGGTGTGTTTCTCGTGCCAGTCCTGCTCCCAAACAGGGTGTCGTAGAAGTCCCTAAATGAGTAGGCAGGCAGAGTGGTACTGAACGCTAATTCCAAATGCTCTCTGCACGGATTCAGGTGAGTCACATCGTGTTTCTATGTGATCTTGGTCTATAAGTAGGAAAGGTTGGATTGCATGTTATTATGCTCAGTTCTAGAAAAACAAAGAAAGTTGAGCTTGATTGCAAACCAAGTTGAGGGAATATATCATCCTTATTTTTGTTTAAAAATGAACATCAGAAAAATTAAAACATATCTGAGGAAAAATCATGAATGTAATACAGCAGCGTAGTGGTTGGTTGTGCTTCTGTATGGTATTATATAGGATGATATTTAATATCTTCTATTTCTCTAGGGTATTTTCATAATTGTCCACAAATATATTAAAGAAGAGCTAACTTTAGAGTATCTAAGTGAAGCATTATTTTATTTTTGTGCTTCTAATGAAGAACTTGGTAGAAATAAGTAGCCATTTTCCTAAGTTTTCCAACAACACTTTTTTAACTTGTTGGCATTTTGATTTCTGTTGGAATACTTTTGAGGGTTATTTTGTCCAGAGTAGGCGTGAAAATGCATCAAGGACTGGTTACACTTTCAGCTGGGAAAAATAGTGTTAGGGACAAGCAATGGTAGATGTCAATGGTAGATCAGTGAAGGGATTGTAGCCAAACCAGCTTCTCCTATTGCCCTGTCTGGGTAAAGGGGATGTCTTCTCTCCACAATCTCTCCCCACAGGTATTAGGAGGCTGCGAGTAGTGATGATCCTGAGGAGCACAAGGGAGCCTGCCCAAGGAGACCTCAGCGATGGGAAGATTCAAAAGAAGGAAGACTGAATGTGTGTGTCACCCACACCAGCTCAAACCAAGCGACCTTGTGCTCTGTCGGGGAAAATCCAAATTGCCCAACATTTAAGCAGCTGCTGCATCTGAGACAGATATCCCACAGGCAGGCAACCATGAGATGTGTCATTTTCCAGAAAAAAGGTGGTCATCTGAGTCCTGACTTTGGATCTCGAAGATACCATGAACTCCCAACCTTTGCCAATAGGTCTTTGAAATAGTCATGTTTTAATTCCAAGACAACAAGGAAATTGGAACAACCGTCTTGTGAACTCAGGTGAAGAATAGGGTATATGGTTTTTATACCTTTCTTCATTCTACTCTAAGAGGGGATTTTTCAGAGTTGATTAATATCACTTAAGAATGATAAAATATTGGGCCAGCAATTTAGCTCAGTGGCATGGCACCTGCCTTGCAAGCACAGAGTCCTGAGGTTGATCCCTGGTACTGAAAATCCCCCCCAAAAAACAAAGCATGATAAAATATCAATAGATGGGCTGGGGATTTAGCTCAGTGGCACCGTGCCTGCCTCAAAAGTGCAAGGCTCTGAGTTCGATCGCCAGTACAACAACAACAACAACAAAATACATATATATATATCAGTAGAGCAGTATATTTATAACTCATGTCATAAATGTTGGTCCCAGTAATAATTGTATCTCCTTGAAGTGTCCTCCAAAAGAATCTACTCACTCAGGTTTCATCATCCCTATCACTGATCCTTGGATAATTTTATCATCAGACTCATCATTATAATATTTATTCCTCCTAACTTTCCTTGTTTCATGTTTCCTCTTATATATCAACTCAGAAAATAGCTTAGAAATGAAAAATAAGTGGATTTTTTTCTGCTTGAGTCTCAAACCAGAATATTGAGGTGACCAGCTCATATCATGAGATGAAATATCAGATCAGTGACACACAGATCAATGTCTGATTTAAAATATTAAAATATGTGTGCATTTTATAAAATATTCCAAACTGAAAAAATGTATTTGACCCATTGCATTAAGAGAAGTAGAATGATAGTATGCTGTTTTATTGAGAAAATTATATGATAATCTTTATACTCACTGTCTTGATAGTTCACCTTCACACCCAAATACTTGAAATAGTCTCCTATAAGACATTATCTGCAGGCTTACCACATTCGAATATCTTACACATAGCCAGATTTACCTTTATCCCATTCTCCCTCCAGTATGCCCTTCAGAGGAGTATTTCAGATTTTTGTTTGCAGAATCAGTTTACAGCCGGTTCTATATGCCAGGGGGCACTGTGGTTCAAGGTTGTTGCTTCTATTCTTTCCATAGCTTGTTAGAACTTAGTTCCTCGTGGATTTTTGAAGTACTCTGGTTCTTTTTGTTCCTTCTATGAGAAAAACATCCCCAAGTGAATTGAAAGCAATACAGCACAAGCTGATGATGGGCTGCTTTTGACTTGCCAGTTCATTGCTGCAAGCCAAAAGCAAGGACTTTGGTACTGAAAGAGTGCTCTTATTAAAAAAATACTAAAAATTCTGTAAAACTCACTGTAAGTTTCCTCTATTAAGCCAGAAGAACATTATTTTACTCTGACACATAAACAGGCTCTTTGACTAATATAAATACTTTGGAGGATACTGAAGACTTTGAAGTCTGATTACTTTTCCACATCCATATGCTCAGAGGCTTCTGTCTTAGAGTTAAATACCCTAAAATGAGAGCCATGGATGATATGGTCCTCATTGTAGGCTCAATAGAGCATGAATTCTCAAGTTTTTCCAACCTTCTTATGGCAAAGACCCCTCAGGCACATGAACAAGAGAAAGATTAAATCAGTACCCTAGAAATGCAGACTCCCATCTTAGCAGAATTGCTCCCTGACTGTCTGACAAGTAAACTTATTTCCAATACAACATTTTAAGCTTCTTATGTTTTCCTTCCATAGAAAACATACTGCACTTCAGAGTTATCATTTTTGCTTGGGATTTTGGGTGTGTGCTCTGTGGACTCGGAACTAGACGGGACCTTTGTAATGTGAAGTGTGTAGGTTCCACTTCTGAACGTTCCCTGGTGACCACATGGACCACTAAGCCTAACTCACAGTGATCTTCTCAGTCCAGAGCCAGGCTTGGCCAACAGGTAGCCAATATTGGGTAGCTGAAACCTATTGGTGACTTGATCGTCGGTATTGCCCTTTGTCTGAGTGCCGATGTGTTTGGTATGGAACTGAAAACTTAATCTCTCATAAACTCTTACAGCTAGGGTTTGGAGAAATCAATTACTTCAGTTGAGTGAGTTCTTACACAACTTGGAAGTGAGTCGAAAATATGTGTTGGCTTCTCTTGCCGTGTCCTGCTGTCCAGCATTGTTTGATTAGATAAAGGAAACTGCCTGGTACAGCCATGATTAGAGCAGCAAGCCTGGCAAATTAAGTGACCAGTAGATTTCATTTCTTAACTATATTTACTTCATGTCAGAAAGGAACTTTAAGAATTTCCTTGTGAAGATGTAGCTAGTGCTGTTTCATAGATCATATTCTGTCCGAGTAGTAACACATAAATTCATCAAGGCCGAGGTTGTTGTTTGTACCTTGGGCTGTGGCGTCTGAGCCACACAGGACCCTGAATGCCGTAGCCACGTGGACTGACTTTTACCTCAGTCTGCCAGGCTCATTTGGCACCACTAGGACCATGGGAAGACTTCTCCTCAAGGCTGTCAGGCACGGACTTGGGAACAATAACTACTTAGAATTCATCTGCATCATCGTTCGATATTCCAATATTTAGTCCTCCTCATTTTTTGCTAAAAATAGAATAATAGAGATGACATTTTGATGACATTTTGACTGCTTTACTAATACGTCAGCTGAAGTTCTGAGGAAAGCCTTGTTCTGTGATGGCAGCTGGAGAGAGCTGGGAGGGAGGAATTGTGGGCATCCACGTGCTCTGCTTCCTTCACCTGCACGTGCACTCTAGTATTTGGGGACAGTTTGAGCCCTTCTCTAAGTTGCAGTGATAATTATGTTACTAAAAGGCAGTTCTGTTTCTTGTTACTGCTCCTGATTATTACTGGCCACAGCCATAACAGATCAGGTTGGCTTGATAGACTGCGGCTATCGAACAGGAATGTGTACTGTGTATGACAGTCTGACTCTGGAGGAGAAACAGTGCCACGGAGAGTAGAGGGCTGGCTGGTGTGGCCAGACATACATCAACCTTGTGCTTTTATGCCAGTAACTGGTCGATATTTTCAGAGTACTTTGGTAGACAAGGCTAATCAACAGAAGTAATAGTTATGTCTGAATTCAAAATGTTGGTCTATAAAAATGGCGTGTCATTCCCAGTTTATGACATAAGACAGAAAAGATCCATCTTTTGCAGGAGTGAGATTTGATGGCAAAATAGAGGAAAGAATCTCACCTTCGTGTAAGTAGGCGCTCGTTGGGAGTAACTCAGCACCAAGTCTCTGGGATTTCTCTGGGCACCATAGGTCCATGTGCTGTGTTAAACAAAATTAGATTCTGGTGTCTGGTCTGTGATGACCCTACAGTTGACCAGTGAATAATTCTTTAGGTGAGTTCATTGTTTGAATGTAGTTGAGAACAAATAGGTGACTTTGAATCTTTCCCCCATCAAGGAAAATGCAGTTGAAAACTTGGGTGCCCATGAATAGCTAAGGTTGAACCCACAGCCATGGCCACTTTGAGTGGGTGAAGTCATTCGAAGACTAGAAATCCCACAAGACTCTGGAATGAAGGAAAGGTTTCCTGGAGAGAGCTGCAGACCAGGACAACTCCATCTAGACAGCAGTTTGGGGCGGACCTGCTGGCATCTGCTGTGCAGGCATCCTCCAGAGTTCCTCACTGTGTAATAGGATTGGGTCCCACATGTTTCCAAGGGTCTGCTTGGCTAGGGCTTTGAGATACAGACAACAGAATCCATTCTAATGGTTTGGGGCAGAAAGAGATTTAGTAAAGGATATTTTGTGACTCAGAGAATTCTTGGAGGCACTATCAGTGGGTGGGGTGGCTAGATACTGCTTAGAAAGGAAGCCAAGGGAAACACTCCCAGGCAGGACTCTTCAGTGGAAACCTTCCATCACTGGCTTGGGGCATTGGTTTTCAACTACAACAACAGCGACCGGATGGGATGCCAGACTCTCTGCCAGAGCTGACAAGAGAAAGCGAGCACCTCTTACCGCTCACACGATGTGCCTGTGTCCTCCTGCAGCCTTCCCTTGTGTCTCTCTTGATTCTCTGCCAGGGTTTCTACCTGGAAGGTTCTAGAAACCTGGCTGCAAATGAGTCTTCTGGATTTGTTTTCACTTTTTTAAACTTTTCCATTTTGGATGGCATGCTAGAAGGGGGTTGGAATTCATAAGATCTTCTGAAGAAATGTAGTCTATGTCAGCTATTCTGCTTGTGCAAAGGAGTCTGAAGAGGGACGATATAACCCAAATGGTCCAAATATCAAAATATTTAAATGTTCTTCTCTAGTAATTAGAGTATAGCCTGCTGTTTCATCATGGCTTAAGAGACTTTCTTTGAATATTAAAGCTTAATCATTGTTGTTTGGAGTGTGGGATTCTGTTGACTAGATCAAACTATGTGAAGAGGTAGGTACTTTTTAAATTGGACTGTTAAAAGTTTCAGTTTAGTAGCTATAAAAATTGCCCAAAACATGGATAAGCTAAATCTTCAGGCAAAACACAAGAAGTAGGGCTCACTTTTCATTGTTTCATTTTAAGTTGTAAATAACAAGTTGTAAATAACTGGAGGTTATTTAAATCCAGTACATAAATATTTCTTTCGTTCTACTTGAAATGTACCTTTTCTCTTAATTTTATAACTTTTAATATTTTGTCTTTTCACTTGCAAAATTTGAAAACTTTATAAAATAAACAAAATGAATGATCAATATCTGCAAAATCCCAGTGGGACATCTTATAAACTATGAAGGAATGATGAACAGTACAAGGAATGCAGATCCACCCTACAAAACTGCTTAACACTGTAGAAATAATCTTTGGTTTGCATAAAGAGGATTTTATAATGATGAGTAATATGCTTTTTCTCACTTGTTGGTGATTATCTTTTCCCTTGTTGGATAATTCCCGTATAAGCCTCCTATGAAATAATTTATTAAGTGTTTATAGTATACAACACACTTCGCTTGATGCTAAGAAGAACTTTAGAATTCATATAAAATTTTCACAAAATGTTAATCACATCCTTAAGTGTTTGGTCACAATAAATTCTAGAATATGTATTTATATTTGAATACATAGCTGAAAGATAACTGCGAGAATATAAGGCTCTAGTATTTACATACAGCCTATTTTTAGCAGATCATGTTTTATTAATGATGCAAACAAATATTTTACAATCTCCAAAGTTATTACTTTAGGGAAATTTCCTTCCAAAGTTTTTTTCTTTGGTTAAAACAAATGCATAGATTAGTCCAAACAAAATAATAATTTTAAGCTCTAAAATTAATTCCAAGCCAAGCTTTATTTGTGATCATAAAAGACTATCCTCTCACTTAAAATTTCTTTAACCTTTAAAAGAATATTACTAGTAGATCTTATTTTTTCAAATAAATAAGGTTGTCCAAGTCAGGTCATCATCACAATTAAACTGTTTTCTAATGGAATTGTACCTAAAACTGTCATAAATTTTCTGCATGCACTACATTTGATTTGATTCCAGGTCATAGTGAATTTGATTCCAGGTCAGACCCATGGGTTCCACTACTCTCCCTTTCTTACCCTGAATTTTGTCTCCAGAAGGGCACATGTTCATGGACAGAAACCAGTGCTGCTCAACTGGAGGCATGTTAGCTTCACCTGGAGTCTTTGGGACCCGAGAAAGTCTGAGTAATGAGGCCTAGCAAACAGCCTGGATGCTCTTCCCAGGGTTGAGTGATAAACTGTTGCCTTGGGCAGCTGGAGTGCAGACTTGCTGTGTGACAGCAGCCTCCCTGGGCTTGTCATGAGTACGCAACTAAGGCCTCCTGGTTATATGAACATGCTGTCTCACTTCTCCATGCATGTGTCTGAGCCCATGGGAAGCTTTTGTTGGATGTTTGCTTTTCCTTTTTGTTTGCAGTGCTGCAGGTGGAACCCAGGGCCCAGCATCGCAGGCAAGTGCTCCACCACTCAGCTACACCTCCAGCCCTAAGCATCCGTGACACATCAGATTTCCAATCTGCATTTATTTTCAAGATTTGTCAAATCAAAAATTTAAAATTACTGTATTTACATTACCTGAAATCACTTTGTTTGATGTCAGTCTTTTGTAATCACTTAGCTATTGTATTTGATATAAACATGCACTTAGGTTTTGCAAAATATTTTAGCATCCTGTATAAATATAGTAGATTGGCACCATGTAGATAGTCCCTTCTCCTCTAGCACCTGTCACATTTAGGTACCGGACAGCTGTGACTAATTCTCAGACCTTTTAGGAACCCGGCGTTCTGGATAGTGTGCAGGTTCTGGAGAGAAGATGTACTTGCCATGATGTTTCAGTTTTTATGAATCAGACCAGGACTTTGGTAAAAGAGATCAACAGAAGACCCCAGGAAAAAGGGTTAGAGGTACAGAACGAGGGCTCTGATGGCCACATTGAGGGGGCTCTGGCTGGCTATATGGACTTGCGCGGAAAGTGAGCCCCAGCTAATGTGATGAGAACACTTTGGCTGTTGGTACCAGGAAGAACTAATGTAAGGCTCCCAGCTTTGGAAAATAAACCTACAGAATGGCTGGCTACATCTGGCTGTCAGATAAGCATCAAAGAATGCACAGCACAGTTGATGCTTGGACAGTGTGAGAATTAGGGTGATCATGTTCATGCTGCTAAAAATCTGTTTATAACTTTGTCTCCCCCAAAACTCAACCACCAGTGACCTGCTTTTGGGCAGAAGCCTTACTGCTAGCATGAAGTGCCAACTAACACATATTCTGTAAGTGTATTATATGCTGCAAAATATACATAAAAATAGCAAGAGGTCACGTTCTACTGCAATCATCATTTTTATCAAGGAGACAATTGCCCCCTCTAAGATAGTTAGCAGGGATGATAGGGTCTCATGGCGATTTTAGTGGGTACTGGCAACACTGGAGCTCACTGCACCAGCACCAAGAGGTGGCTAAGAAGTCACTGCATGAGAACAGTTTGTGCTGGAACTGTTTCTGCAGCTCTGATTTGATATCACACCTTTACCTTTGCTTACATGCTTCTAGGCCGTGAATGGTGGCATGTACAGTCTCGTGTGCACACATTTTAATAGTTTTTAACTTTTCAAAATACAGTTTTGTAAATTTTATCATAGTAAATGATAAAACAGACAATAATCTACATATATTCTAGGCATTCCTGGCATAACTTTTTCTTAATTTTTTTCACTGTTTTTGGCAACACATTTAATCTGTGAGTTTCTTTATGCTGTTGTGAATCTTCAAAAATCCACAAATAAGTGGACTGGATAGTTCCAAACATGCTGTTCAAGGGTCACCTGTAAAAGAACACTTGGAGGGCAGAATTTGGGGTACTTACATTAAAAGAAGAACTCTGCTGTGTATCTGAATCCAAGTACAACCAGGAGGACAGTGTGTGTTACCTGGAAAATCCTACCTTGGGATAAATGAAACGTAAGGGTCAGAGCCAGCCAAGTGGAGCTGAGTTCTGTAGAAATATAAGTACTCATCAGGATTTCCCAACCGAGGCTGATTTTCTTAAAGCTGGTCTCAAAACTGTCAGGGGTTCTCAAGCAAGACAGTGAAAACCTACTACTCAAACTGGGCTTTGAATTATCAAGGAAACAGGAATTGTCATTTGGCTTCTGATTCTTTAAATCTCCTTGCTTTATTAGTAAGATTAATTTTCAAAATAGCAAACAGGGTGATGGGAAGTGGACAAATAGATGGGGAAAGGGAAAGGGGCATAAAGGAATTAAGATCTGTTCTATATATGGACCAAGTCCCCACTATGAATGTAAGCATTACATACTTCAATCACGTATTTTAAAAAATAATTTTAAAACTCAGGACTGAAGTAAGATCTATGAGAGTTGAAGTGTGCTCAGGGCAGAGTTTACACACTAAGAAAGGCGGGGCCTCAAGCTGCTCCTGGCATGTGAGACTCGCTGAATCTTAACTGCTTGTCTGGGCTGTACCGGATGCCTCTCTGGTCCCTGGCTTCTCAATAGGTCTCGGATGCCTTCTGTTCATGGAATGCTTCCCATTTGTTATTTCCACTCCGCCTTGCTGAATTTCACCCTGAATTTTAACCTTTCCTACTTGCTATTACCAAGAGCCTGGCATGTCATAGAGAATATATCTGAGAAATCAAAGTGCATTTTTATAAGCATAGAATTTGCATTTTCTCCCTAATTGCACCATCTCTGCCAGTTTCAATCCAAAAACTCACTCATCACGGTACCGCCTCCCTCTGCTCATATGCAGGGCTTTGAAAGGGCCGGGCAATCTAGCTTTCTGAACTCCATTTCAGAACACTTAGCGTCGGGGTTTCATTTTTCACCTCATCTTCGGTATCATTTATAAGACTTCTAAACTGAACTGAGACGGATAAGGCTGCCGAGCTCAGGGAGTTCTCTGGCGTGAGGCCGCTCTGCGCCGACCGCGACTTTGATTTCGGCCATTGCCCTCCATCCATTGCTGATTCGGGGATTAAAATAGCTTTAAGCTGCTGGAGATTTGCTACATGTCTTCAGATCCCAAATGGCTTTCCTCTTTCTTCATAATACTTTTCCTTTAAAAATATTTTGGATCAAAAAGAGAAAAAAAGGTAAATTCTACTTTAATAGTGATGAAAGCAAGATTTTATTTGCCTTTGCAAGAGTGACCTGAAATATAACACTTTTGAATGAAAATATACCCAATGGATAAAGCGCTATCAGCTGTTTTTAGATCATTAATTAGCTTCCTAATGCTTCCAATTATGCACCTCCAGCTTCCACTTCCTTTCCTGCTTCTGGATTCAAATACTCTAAAAATTGTAGACATCTTTCTCTGGATTATGACACTGCAGATAAGCCTTCAATTGAATTCTAGATATTTCCTTCACATCTTTTCCTTTTGAGTTGCTCAAGGCAAAGACATGCTCTTCCCTTCTTCCAAATCCACGCATATCCCTGTCCTTTTACTTGTTGCTTTCCAAGTAACTTATCATATCTGCTGTCATAATTCTTTCTTACTAAAGCTGCAGCTTGGATCGTACTCCACCCTCCCTCTCCCATGCAATCTATCCTGTATTCCTTACCCAATAAGCTCATGAGAACTCACCCCCACTTCCCACAAAGACTTCGGTGACTTCCACTTCATGACCTCTGGGCACAAACTGTGCTTGAGCGGCCTTGGTTTCCTGTCCAAGGCTGGTCAGCGCATGGCCCTTTACCTCAGTTGCTCGTGTTGCCAGACTCTCTGACTTCTGGCTGGTCTGGAAGTCTGCATTTCCTGACAGCACCTGCCGGGTTTCAAAGTTACTGTTCTTCAAGCACAAGTCTATCAACTTTCTCTTCTCCACATCTTTGCTTGACTCTGTGTTTTTCAGATCTTACAACAAATGTCACTTCCTAAAACAGTTGCTTCTCGTTATACTCTAAATCATCACCTGGTTTATTTCCTTCATGACCTGAAATTATCTTGCTTATCTACTTGGTTGTTGGTTTTCTCTAGTCCCCAAAGCATGTACGCCCCATGAGGACAGGAAAGCCCAATGCCATCTGTTCAGCCTGAAGGATTGGCCTGCAACACAATCAGAAATCAATAAATAAATATTCTGGAAGTGAGTGAATCAACGTATAAAACTAAAACCGCTCCTATGAGTATAGTACTAAAGTGGTGTAGATATTTTCTCAAAGGTACTGTCAAATAGAGGATTGCAACATGAATAGATTTATAATCAATTGATTACCAGCTACTTAATGGAAAATATAATGCATATAAATCATTTACTCATGGCCATTATGGAAAAGCAATCATGTCTAAAATAGAAAGGGAAAATAATAATTACAAATAAATTCACTTCCATTTATGAAACACTAAATTTGTTGTTCTATCATTAAAAGCATATTTTGCTTTTCCAAAAGCACAGCACAGAAAGCTATATCTTATCCATTTTTAAACTGGAATTTAATGTGACATTTAAATAGCATCACCTGTAGTGAGGGCCAAGCCAAATTTTGCATGATTCTTTTGATTTGGCTTAGTAGAGTTTGTAAACACCAGATTCTAGTCTATGTGGTCTTAGATTCATTTTATCACTCTCCAAAGAATTGTATTTAACTATTTCTGATATTTTTTATTTAACACTAAAAGGAAATGACATGTTTTTCAGAAGTAAAAGTGTTTTAATATCTTAAACTAATTTTATAATTTAAAGAAAATATGAAACTGGTCCCTCAAAGATCCATAGTACCACCATTCTTTGAAAAGCCATAGTCGATGTGTAAACTTCAGGTAAATACAGTTATTAATAACTCATTTATCTTGAATAATCATGTTACCTTAACCACGTGTGAGTATCTACAACTGATTTTGCACAAAAATACTTCTAAGCAATGAGTTATATCAGTTAATAATTTAAAGGATTTCTAAGTAAGAATTCTGTAATAATAATAAATGGATATATGAAAGATGTAACATAAAGGACAAAAATACACTTTCATCATATATTTGGTATCCTAGTTTAAAAGACAAATAGTGATGCTGACATCTGTTTACTTTCAATTATAACCAAAATCACAAACATATTTTATGATGACACCAGAAAAAAAATAAGTCTTGTTGAATTTGATCACTAAAGACTTCAAAATAACTTTTGGAATTGCCAGTATTGACTCTTAGATTAAAATGAAAGCTATAAATGCAAAAAAAAATGTATCTTGGTAGAACAATATGGATAATGTTGATGGGAGAAACTGGAAATTTTAAGTTCCAAGCTAATAATTTGTAATTTTGGGCAAAATAGCATAGAGGTCACTCAACAGCCAATTAACTATTTTTAGTCTTTTAGAAATTTCAACAGATCACACTTCCATCAACACCAGTTAAACATTTAAAAGAATGATTCTTCATGGGGTGGAAGATGGAGAAATTTTTTCAATGGAATTATAGCTGATTCTCCAGGGCAAAGAATAAAATAATAGGAGCTCCTCAAGTCATTCAAAACTCTCCACCTAGGGCCTCTGCAACCTTTCCTCTATTAAGTGTGACAGTGTTATAGTGGGAATTCTGTCCCGTCAAAATTGAAGCTATGATGTGCCTTAGAATGAATTTAGATATAAAAAATGGATGTTTGGATCTTCCTGAAAAACAATTCAGTTTTCAAATAGGAGACACCATGTTCATGGTAGCTAGGGGTGAGTGTCATCAAAAAGCAAAATTTCAGTCAGTGCCCCAGTGAGGTGAGGAACATAAAGTAGCAATGAGCTCCCTTTGGAAAATCTCCAGTAGAAAAGAAGGAATTATGCCTGCTGTGCTGCACATGACAAGAATCTGAGGTACAGTAGAGAAATATTTTCTCTTTCACTGTACATACCACCTTTGTCACTTTTTGAAAGGAAACATTTATATGAAAATTTTTTAAATTGTAAAAAAGCAACAATAATGACATATTCTTAAAGAACAATGGGTCCAAACAACTCTACTGAGGAACAGCCAGACAAGGGTGGTGGTGGAGGTATGTGGTGCTGCCAGTCACTGGGAGAAGCCGCACAGTAGGGAGGACAGGGTCCCAGTGGACACAAGGTCCCTGTTGGCTGCCCTGGGGTCTGGGGAGTGTGGCCTGCTGTGAGTGGCCATGGGGACATTAGGCCGGAAAGAAGGACAGAGGGAGGGAAAGCCAGTCCAGCTCCAGAGGGTGTGAGAAGACATGGAACCCCGCTGAAGCATTTCCTGAGAGAAAACCAGCAGATGAAGTGCACTTACTAAATTAGAGGCATTTGGATCTGAGTGATATGTTGGAAGCATCACTTTTACCCCCAGGCAAGGAGAAGTGGGGTTATCAATTTCATACACGTTTAGTGTGGTGCTGGGAATTAAACCCAGAGCCCTGAGCATGCTAATATGTGCTCACCTGCTGAGCTACACCTCCAGCCCCATGCTTCATTTTCTGAGTAATAGTGAATGCGTCCAGCCTCTGCTTCATTCCTCATGAAGAATTAAGTGTAGCACACTTAAATAGTCGCAGTTGTTAAATATCAATAATATGATTTTATATTTGAAAACTTATATTTGCAAAAGTTCTCATCTCCAGGCACAATTTTCTTTTGATAGATTCCTTCCTTGATGTTTTTCATCCAATCCAAGTGAAATTCTTGGCTTGCGATTTCTTACCCACCCTAATGTGACAAGTATGTAATCTTTGCTTCCAATGTAAAAAAAAAAAAATGAAAATTATCTTCTAGTGTATCACATTGGTAGCAAAAATTGAAATGGCTAAATTATTTGTTAGAAAAAACAGGTAGGTAGAAGTGAGAAAGGAGACAGACGAAGAGAGTAGAAGAGGAAGAAGGTAGAGAAGAAGAGAACGAAAGAAAAAATAAAAACAAAAGAGGAAAGAATGAAGGAAGGGGGGAGAGGAAAGGAAGGAGAGAGAGAGAGAGAGAGAGAGAGAGAGAGAGAGAGAGAGATCCTATCCTATACTCTGGAACTGCAGTGTCCCCCAAAGCTCGTGTGTGTGTCTTAGAGGCGTGGTCCCCACTGGACGCCACTGGGAGTTCGTGGGACCTAGCGGTAGGGTGGTAGGCTTGGGGACATGGAGGCAGTCTCGGGACCCTGGTTCCTTTCTCTGTCTTTCCTGTATCCTCACCATGGGGTAACAGTCTTCCCTGCCCTCACTCTTGCCTTGCTGTGCTGACCTCCATTGGAGGCTTAAAAGCAACATGTCCACCTGGTCATGGACAGGAACCTCCCAAACAGTGAGCCAACATAAGCCTTTCCTCTTTGTGCACTGATTTAGCTATGTGTTTTAGTAACAGAAAGCTGGCTGTCATTATGATGGTGTCAACCTGAATGGATCAGGAAAGGCCTAGTGGATTAGTGGATGAGTCCCTGGATCACCTAGACGAAGGCTGACACCAAGGGAGCCCCATCCGGGGGTGAGTGAGTGGTACCAGCCAACAGACGTGGAGCCTGGAGGAATAAGAAGGGAGAGAGGAAGGACATCTTCCCTTTTGCTTCTTTGGAGGAGGACTCTGGTCTCCCCCTCTCCTTTGGAGGTTCCGCCCCAGCTCTTTCAGGGCTTCAAGCTTCCAAAGCAGACCCCAGAGCTTCCCACATGGACTCTCTAGGCTCTGCACTGAGCTGCCGGCCTCTGGCTTTTGACTGGACCTCCCAGATCTGCAGCACACAGAGGGCCTTCTGCAGGCCTCCACCCTGACTCTGCAGGTGCCATTCTCCGTCTACCTGGGGGAAAAAGAGAGACAGAGAGGATTATATATATATAATATATATAACTAATACCCTGCTGAAGCCTAACGAATATGCCTGAAACTGAAAGGACAGAAAGAGAAATTGATTTGTTCTAAGATGAGGACATTTCAAATCTTCTACATCTTAGTACAAATATCAATGCATTTCTTTGTTTTGCTGTTTTCATTAAAGTGCTTCTTATCTCCTTATATGGAGCCACCCTATAATATTTAGCATCTACAACATTTTAAAAATCTAAAAAATACATAAGTTGAATTTTGAAACACTGGTCTTAAGCGTGAGGAGCAAGGCTGTTGGATCTGCAGCCAGAAGATTACAGAAAATCAGAATTAAATAAACGGTGGATTGGGTAGCAGTATTTAACAAATGACCAAATAACCGAGTAGTCTGCCTGCCTCCTTTTCTTCTCTCTTTTCTACTCAGAGATTTACTAAGTACTAGATCAGTGCCAGCTACTTTATACCCGACTATACTGAGGAAAGGCAGGTTTCGTGTCCTAGGAGGTCTTACAGTATATTAATTGATAAGGCAGTTTCAGCAGAGGGAATTAAATGGGAAGATGCACAAAATGCCCTAGTGACAGATGCATGCACAGCTAGATGTAGGAGTCTTGGGAGTTATAGTAGCTAATAATAATCATTATTTTAAGTTGTAATTATAATATTACAAAGTGGGTGTGGCAGTGTCTTTTCCGCATTGTCTGTGTTCTTTGCAAGGTTAGTAGGGTCCTCTCCCTCCCTAAATTTTATTCATCTAAACTACGTTACTGTCTGCCTGTCTGAAATGCTAAGGAAAGATGATCAGCATGAAGTCTGTCAGTATCATGTTATCTGTTCACACAGCCATATAATCAATCGCCAGAGCCCGGGCCCATCTCTCTCCAGCCAGGACCCTGTGAACAATGAGTGGAGCTAATTAAATGGCGTGAACGAATGAGGGAAGAGCTCTACTGCAAATTTGAAGGCAAAAGGAATTCTTGTTTCTGGAAAAGGTAATTAGCCTAATACACTATTATACTTCTTAGAAATTGATTTTGAGAATGTAAGACTAAACTTATTCATTTATTTATGTTACATATAAGTTGAATAGATGCTTGAAAATCTTAATACAAGACTTTTTTTGAAATAATTACTATATGTAGGATAAAAATACTTGGAATTCTTCTGGAATTTTTTTTACCAGTATTTACTAGAGTTGTGTCAGAAACATTAAAATATTCTTATTACATATTCTGAGTGCAAATTTAAAATCAAATAGTTTAACACTAAAACCAACAATGAATAATAGTTATAATTGCTTTCCTTGGAAGGAAAACATGTAGAGTTAAATTTGAAATATGATACCACTGATGTGTATCATAAAATATGGTATTGTGCTTTGATTTTATTCTAATCAAATTCATAACAAATGGTGATTCTCCAGCTAAGCAGACAATTGCACTAAGAATGAAATTAAAGATGCAGCACATCCAATCTAAATAATGAAACTGATAGTTCATATAGATCTAAAACTCAAGTTATTTAAGGGGGAGTTGCATGAAACCAGAGAAGAGTATTTAAAAAATATTATGTACATATGTGTTTTTAAAAACTATCTAGAGTTACTTATTCATTTGCAATAAATTATACTGACTTTTGAAGTTACCTTTAGATTTCAAAGGGAGAGTATGTTTATATGTGAAAAATGAAATACAATTCTTCTTTGGAATGAAAAGTTTCTATCTCTTGTCTCAAGTATTTATTATGAAAAATTTGGCTGCTTTCTCCTTAAATCTCATTGTATTATATCATAGTTAGGTGTGGTTCTGAGAAATCATTTGCTCTGTAACCATTTAAAAAAATTATAATAAAATCCCAAGTGAACCATTATCCTTCAGATGAGAGAAATGCCATATGGTTCTAATGTATGTTGTCAGTAGCCTTTTAGTGAAGCAAGAGAACTTTAACAAATCTAACCTGGCATTTAAAAAAACTAACAAATATGTTTCAGTAATTCTTTTTTTGTGTATGAACTAAGGAAAATTACAAAGATGAATGTTCTGAAGATAACATAGTTTCACTTTTCAGTTATTTGCCAATGATATGTGACAAAAACTTAAGGAGCACTGCTAAGAAATATGGCACTTTCTATAACTTTTAAAATTTGTAAGTAAAATTATTAGAAAAAATAAGAGTCTAGTGAATTGATTCAACTTTGAAGGGAATTCTCTGCATGGGTAGAGTTGATTAGTGTGTCTCTTTCACTAAACATGGATGCTTTATGTATTTCTTTCTTTTTTCTTTTTATTTTTTTGTATTGATACACCTAAGTTTCACTTTAGTAGTTTATTTGCACACTACTTAGATTAAACTGAATACTGCTTGAGAGCCAGTGATATCCATTTTATTCCTGTCCAGCATTGTACCTACAACACAGAAAACCTTCAAGAAATGTTTGTTGAATTGTCCAAATTTAAATATTTGTTTTTAATTATTTTAAAATTATTTTTAAATTTTATATTGATATTTAATTATTTTATATATCATCTAATATAATTATATATATTTAATTATTTTAAATTTTTATTGTTTTAAAATTGTTTATGCTGAAAACAAAATACTGTTATTCTTTTATTTCTTGCTGACATGTTCTATTTCCAGGCTGAAATTTACATCAGGAGTGCAGAGTCAGTGTGTGTCACTGGGTATAATTACTGGTTTCTTGATAAAAAGGCAGATATGGAGCTGAATTGAGTCAACAGCATGGCCTGGGTTGAGTGTAATGGCTGGGAATAAAAGTGTGACAACCCCAAGTATAAGCACGGAGGTTAAAGAACAGAAGATGAATAAATACCAAATCCTAGAAAATCACCAAAACATGCAAAAGAAGGACATGGAAAAATGTCGTAACTGAAAAAGCTCACCAGCATGAGTTCCTCCTCTCCTGGCTGGAGAGGAACAAGGAACAGGAAGATGTGGAAGATAAATTATCAGAGGGCACAGCTTTAACTGATAATCCCAATGTCTTCCCAACTCTAGACTTGTGTTCCTTTTTTCCACTAGAAAGCTCCACCTAAATAATTTATAGATTCTTCAATCTCAACTTCCATATTTTAGAAACAGAATTCTCCATTCACACCCCAATTTTTATCTTTCTCTTCCATTTCTTATTTGAGAACTACAAACTCCTCTTGGAATCTCTGTTCCCCACCAAAACTCTGAGAATTATCTTTAATCATGCTTAGTTCAGTCTGGCCTCCTTAAGATGTGTGCAATCTCTCCTTTCTCCATATTTCTTGAATTTGCCTTAATTCACATGCTTACCATTTCATGCTTACCTTTCTATAAAATCCTTTTAAATTGTCTTCTTGCCTTGTTGTAAACCTCTAATCCATCCAAAATCAGTACAACAGTAATCTTTCTGAAGTTTAAATGTAACCTTGTTTAAAACTTCTCCCTACATTCAGTACAATCACAAACTACCATGCAGTGAGTGTAAGGGCCCACGCATGCCCCTGCAGCTCTCTACAGCACGACAGCGTGGTCATACGTGCACCTTTTGCTGAGGGACAAGGAAGAGCTCAGTTCTGCCTTAGAAGTTTCTGTTCAATCCCCGGGAAGACAGTGACTCCGCATTCTTTCCTCCATCCCTCCGACTGGAAGAACATCTCTGAAACATCCCCTTGGCTCCTAAAGACTCATTGCCACCTCATATTTTCTTGCATGGAACTTCAAGGATGTCTATGATTGCGTTTTCAATTTCTTTAAATAATTTAAATATTCTTTCGAATGTGTGGGTCTCCTGCCTACAAAGAGCCTCTGGTGGACAACGTGTGAACATGGCCTTTGCGTGCAGGTATGTGATACATTTCAGGGTGCTGTCAGTGACCTCAACACCCACGTGGATGACACACTCACTTTCCTCATGCCCTGTGCATCCTCACTTTTCCTCCTGCCCCCTCCACATTTGCACTGTCCACCAGAGCCAAAAGCTTCTGACATTTTGTTATATGGCATTGAAAATCTTGACACCTGCTCCAATCCATTACCTTGAGGACACATACAGAATGCAACACTCAGCTCCCAATCAATTTTTTAGTGTATTTTCTTTTTAAACTTAAATATTCACATAAGTTTATGTCTTTTCTCTTCTTTGGACCCTAAAAGAATTAAGGTGATCACAAAAGTCAATTCACCTAGAAAAAAATCCCAATTCACTCTTCCTATGAAAAATGACTTATTACTTTTCTTTGCCACTGTTAAAATTGTTCAAGTTTACATGAAAATAATTTGGCAACACAAGTAATATGCTTTTCACAGCTATTTATGCTATCTGATTTTGCACATGTACATGCATAAAACAAGTGAAGAAATAGTCAAATTTTTACCTCTGGAGGATAAAGATGCAAACAGCAAAACAGAAAACAGTTTCACAGAAGAAATGTATATTACATGGAATGATCTGGGAAGATGAATGTTAGATAAGCTAATGTTCTTTAAGTGGGATTAACTAAGTTTTGTGAAATAATTCAGAAGTGTAGAAGAGCTATGAGAAAAGCCTGTGATGTTAAAAATTTTAAATTCTGATGATTTTTCTGATTACACTATGAAATGATTTTTCATTTACTAAATAAATGTCTATAAATATATGAAAATTATAATTGTATAAATATCTTTTTATTAAAATTAGTTACATATAAATCAAAAACTGTAATATATGAATAATAAAAACTACCGTTCTTGCGTAAAAAAATGAAAAACTATGTCTAGACTGTGAAGTGAGCATCCCTTTATCACTTCTGGGTCTTTTTCACATTTAATGAATTTTGACCTAAAAACATTTATAATAAAGAATAAAAGTTATATAAACTCAACATGGCGCAAAGGCAAATAATAAAGTGATGCAGTGGCGTTTTTATGAAAGGATAAGGCATGCAGTATATAAGCGCTCCGTACACTCTGGTTGTCATGTTGCTAAGAAAACATTTTGCGACTTTTAAACTGAGCAACTGTATAGATTAGAGCTCTACCCAAGGCCAGAGCCCGCTGACTCACCAGAAAAGTCCGTTAGCTGCAGGATGGATATTTGTTTTCAAATATTTTCTATGGATTTAAGCCATAAAAATGAAACAAAATTCTGGTTCAGAAGTACCTCCCTTTAGTATAATGCCATGTCCTGGATTCAGTAGAAATATTTATCCTTCTCAGTGGTTTTGGGAAATTCTTTCTGTCAAGGTATTTTTCTCACTTAAGGAATTCCCAAATACTTGGAAATATAATTTCTAAGTATCATTTTATGTTAACATAAACTTCTTACACTTTGAAATACCTACGTCGCCCATGTCACACCCACTCACACAAAAATACACACAGCTTTGATCATTTTACGGATTTTCCACTTCATAATTCCATTTCATTTCTCTTTAAGGTAAGCTCAGCTTAAAGTAATAAAACATTATGTTTGAAGGTTAGCAAAACATGACTTTGAAGACCAAAGTCAGCTGTGCACGGAGGTAACAATTAGTGATTTGTAAGAAATCCACCGCACTCTGTTGAGTCATGGGGTGCAGGTGAGTGCGCCTGAAGGAAATCCAGCAGTTTTTGTGTCCGAAGCCCAGGGGCCAGGCCGGAAGTTCCTGGGAACTGCTCCAGGCCCACCCCCAGTGCCTGTGCTCTGATGAGTCTTAGTGCCTGTGATTTCTTTCCTGGGGGTTACAGGGTTTTTCTTAAGGATTTATATTTTAAGTTGACATTAAGTTTTCAAAAAAATTGAGGTGAAGATTAAATTTGAAAATTAAATCACTGGGCTCATCTCCAGGGGAGAGCAGTGTACCTTATTTTGAAATGATAAGTATTGTCTTCACATTTCTTAATTCTAATTAATGCACTTGTTTGCTTGTTGATTCACTTTTCAGCCATAGAAAACTCGTGAGCAGAAACCAATTCCAGAGTCAAGTTGAGGGCATGGAAACAATGAAAGTGTCAGGAGAGTAAGTCTCTCCTAGACTCTCCACCCTGAGGACCGAACTGGGGTGACCAGCTCAGGAGCTTGCCAAGGATGGCTCCTGTTCTCGGCCTATATTCTTCTGTCACCAAATACTGATTTGGGGCAAAACAAGTTTGAATTTGAGTGTTACAAAAATCTACTGAGAACTATTTCTTAATCTTATTCTTTAAAACCTTAACCGTGTGGTTTTAAGGTTCATATTGTACATGAAAAGAAAATAATTTCTTTTCTTTAAGTAAAATCATTGTATTCTCAACATTTTTAAAATTTCTTTTCTATTTCACAAAAAGTAATTATATCTACATAAGTCTGTAACATTTTTTATTTTCCCCTGTAATTTCTTTATTTTAATAGTTTTTAATCTTATTGGTACAATTTAGATTTACATAATGATCACATTCATTGATTAGTATTCCTGATTTTATACAACTCTAACTTTGTGTTTTGGTTTGTTTTTGTTTTTTGAGACAGGATCTTACTATGTAGTCTAGGCTGGCCTTGAACCCACTACGTAGCCCAGGCTGGCCGTGAATTAGTGGAGATCCTCCTGCCTCAGCTTCCCAAGTGCTGGGATTACAGGCGAGCACCACTGGAATCTGCTTTACAACTCTAACATAGTATTTACCTCAAGTACAATTTACCTGTGTCCTCCCACAGAACATATGTACTAGAGTTCAGCCATGTAGTCAGTTACTGAATGCATGAATATGCACCCAGGCACTGAGTGAATTAGAGGGAATTCACTAGTGTGAATCAAACATTACTATAAATTCTTTTAGAATATTATATTGGACATCATCTGATTAAAATGATCATGTGTTCTGTGTCATCTTGTCACTACGAAGAAAATCTAAGTACAGAGTCATGACTTAAATGAGAACAAGTGGTCGGATCTAAATTTAAGGACAGTGGAAATATTTCACATGTTTAAAATGCATGGCTCATTTTCACACAAGTGCCGCAAATCTGCACTGGTTTGGCTTCTCTAGAGGAAGAGAATCTATAGCGAAGACATGTGTAACTGTGCCAAGGATTCACTGGGCTATTGAGCCCAAGAAAGCAGAACAAGGAGATGCAGCCAAGTCCTACCTAGAGCCTGGCACTCCCCGAGAGCTGAGTCTGCCCTGGGAGGTGGAGAAGACTGGAGCCTGATGTCCACAGGTGATAGGGGCTAGAGGCACGCTGCTGGAGCAGAGTGGAGCCCTTCAATGCATGTGGGACTTCACTCTCTTTTCCCTTTTACCCATCCAGGCTGCAAGCCTACTGGCTGGCGCCACCCATCAGGGTGGGTCTTCCTCCCTCAGTCTGCTGCCTTAGGTGCAGTCATCCCTTGAAATGCCCTACAGACACGCACGGAGTGAGCTTTAGTAATCTGCTAGGCATTTTTACTTAGTCCAGTCCATCTGATCTGATGTATCGTGATTAATGATCCCAGCATCTAACAATCTGGAGGACCCTTCAGAAGACAGCTCCTGCTCCTCCATACCCTGATCTTGGACTTATTCCTCTTTTTTTCACTCAAGTTTTCTTCTGTGGAGAAGTTCATGTGAAGCTTTTGCGTTAAATCCCACTTAAATGTCTTTTGCATTAAATCTAACTTTGATTCACCCTACAAATGAAAAAGAAATCCGTTCTTCTTGAAACTGCAAAAGCTAAGAAACTATGTAAAACTGTTAAAATTAATTCCATTTCACTCAAATGGTAACAGGAGCCTGTCACGTTGTAGGTACCACGAAGCACCTGGAAGTGAAGGCTTGTCCACATACAGTGTGTCAGTATCAGAGTGTCATTCTGCCCCACCATTGACAGAATGCCCTTTCAGAAATGTCACTATGTTACCAAAGTTATTTCTCAAGAGAACAGCCATCACTTATTTGCTGGCATTTAATCATAAGCCATTGCTGGAGCAGCCTTGTGTGTGCCTTGTCTTATTTAACAATCACAACAATGCTGTTGCTTCTCTCAGAAAGTAATAAGTGGGTCTCCCAAGAAGTCAGAAGTTTTGCCCAAGATTGGATCACTATCTGTAGCATATTCAAGACTAGATAAGAGGTCTGTCTGTTTGCAGAGTGCTATATAGCCCTTTACAAGAAACAAAACTGGAAATTTGTTATTACATATGGAGTTTCTGATATTTGACAGACATAAGTCAGCCCCAAATCAAGTACTCTTTGTTATAATTCATCTGATTTCTAATTGAGTTTGCATCTCTAGGAAACACCAATAATGATACTTCAGAAGTGTGTTTGTGTGTGTGTGTGTGTGTGTGTGTGTGTGTTAGCCATGAAGACATAAGCTGATGGGACTTTTTCTTCCATGGCTTCTATGAATCTATGAGCCACTCAGGGATCAGATACTCAAAGCCAGACCCTTTTTTCCTCCATAACTACTAGAAAGACCCCAAGTACGGTACAGATAGAGAGAATATTTGTGCCAAACTTCAGTGTATTTTCTGAATCCTCAGGGTATGACATTAGCAAGGGAACATGGGGCTCCATTTGCCAATGTGTATGTAAAAAGGACAGCAATACATTTCACCACATTGGCAAGGGGAAGAGCCAAGTCAAAAGTGATGCACTGTTCAGGTGAGATTTTGGGGAAACAACGTCCTAAGGGCAGTATGAGGCAGGAGATGCCAAGAGTCTTAACTAACTCACTTTGTGACGTCCACTTGTTATTAGAAAACATTCTTTAAAGAAAAAGAAATATGACTTTCTTACACTAGGATAACAGTAAGAGCAGAGTGGAACGCCTGAGTCAGATTGTCTGAGTAAGATTAATTTTGTTTTCGTGGTGCTTTGTAGCCAAGTGGAACGCTCCCTCCACACGAGCTTTTGGCCTGTCTCCACACGCTGTTGTAAGAATTAAGAGGAAAATTCAGAGCTCTTATATGTCTTCTCAATATTTCATAAATTTGCTATCCTTTACTCTAAAGATGAAGTGTCTTTATTCTGCTTTACCTTTCATTATTTGTTAGAGCGCGCACACACACAAGCATACATTACATAGGCACGTACACTACATATACACACAAGAGGAAAAAAAGCTCATTAAATGCATTTTCTCCTAAGTCTTCTAGCTTTAAATAATGTTGGACAGCATTAAAGATCGGATTTAATTATTTTACTTAGATGCAGTAGTTTGGAGAAAGATACAATTTTAAGAAATCTCCCTAAATGTGTGTGGAGTGAAGAGAATTGTGTATTAATTTCCCTTGAAATGACTGAAGCCAATTTGGAAAGTGGCTATCAGGGAAACGTCATCACTGGGACTTGGTATTTTGTGAAAAGAATTCTGTCAACTATAGATGTTTAGTATAAGAATAATGTATTTCAAATCACATACAAAAACAGCTCCTACACAAATGTGGCAGCCATTTCAAGAATGCATTATGAATTTCTAGTCTAGTAATTAAAGTAGGTGACTATAAATTTAACATGGGCATCTGTGTATATTATTTCCAGTAATGGCATGGAAGAGCGGATCACAGCTGTTGCTGTGTGATATTTGTGTGTGTGTGTGTGTGTGTGTGTGTGTGTGTTTCTGCTTCTGGGAGGGGGGGTTAATGCTTTTTATAAATTACCCAGAAATAATGCAAATGTTAGGAAAAGCACTGGATCAGGAGTTGAAAACTCAGGGATTTTTTGTTTGTTCATTTGTTTTTGTACCGGGGATCGAACTTGGGACCTTGCGCTTGTGAAGCAGGCAGTGAAACCATTGAGCTAAATCCCCAGCCTGGACCAGGAGTTGAAACCCTGTTAAACCTTGCAGTTTTATGAATCTGGAAAGCCACACAATCTCTCTGACATTCTAGCCTTCATTCTGTAAATACGTAATTTGTAATAAGTTATGCCTGAGACCCCCATGCTTTCTAAAATCCCAACTATGTACATTTTATACTCCAGCTCTTTCTTTTTCTAGTCATTTTTGGACTCACTATTGAATAGGAAAAAAAATGGAACAAGTATTTCCAGGAGGGAATAAAAGGCAAAGAATCTGACAGGAAATGAATGCATTAAACAAGAACTATCCACATCCTAAAGGATGCTTCCAAAGGAGTGTGCAATATGTCCCAATAGAGTGAGATTGTTTTGAAAATTTCACAGCTATTCTAAAATCAAATTCCTGATGCTAAAGACTCCCTTTGATTGAGTGGGAATCAATCATGAAATATAAGGAGCAGATATTTTGGCCATATTAGTAATACATGTACAAAAAATTAACATTAGAAATTTAGAGTGCAGATAATTCTTGGAGCGATATGGGTTCAAGTCAGTGTATGATAGTCGCTGATGTTGGGGATGTAGTAGTCTAGTTAGCATCTTCCATGGAGTTGTCCTCCCGGCTGGCTAACTGCTCCGTACTGGGTCTGTGAGGTGAACAGGATGGAGCAATGAAGTATGAATCCACAAAGACTGAGGAACTCACTGTCCATCCTAATTAGTCAGCTTCTGTTGCCCTAAACTCTTTTATCCAGGTAATAAAGTAATCGGAATGGTCAATCTCTAATTTCTCTTAACAGCTAAAATTTGTAACAATGCTATTAGAAAGAGCATGATACTTGGGCTTGTAAGTATCATGCAAATATATATTCATTTATTTGACATAAATACCATACAAGTCATTAAGTAATGGTTGACTTTTAAGCAAAAAATACTTAACTTAGTTTTAAGTCTTCCATTTTTGAAGGCAACTTTTAATTGTATACTCTCTGTATGAAATAAAAAGTTTGGAAATACCCTTGTGCATAGTTTTCTGATTTTAAGAAATATCTTTTTAATAAACAAAAAACCTACTCTGGGATCATTTAGTGCAAGTACTACTAATCCTACTAAGATTCCCAATTGTACCTAGACTATTGTTAAAAATCCAAGGAGTTATCTGATAACACACATCTGGTCCCTGCTGAAAAAAACTATTCATTTAATTTATAGTTTAATTATTAAACTTGTTATAAAAATTATGCTATTTTAAACAAGAAAAGCATACGTGGATCAATAAATAAAATGTTGAACATAAATGAATTATTTTGAGGTTCTCAATTCCTTCTCCTAAAAGAAAATAAACATAATGTGCATAACTTTTGATACTTTATAATAGTATACATTATGGAAACATTTAAATATGCATGTACTGGTCACCCAAAAGTATTTTTAACAAACATTTAAATTATAGACCCCTTTTTATATTTGTAGCATTAATGTGAAAGTTCTACAGAGTTCACTCATACTCCATGCTCAATTTCTCATCTATTATTAATGTTTAACGTTAGTGCTGTAACCTGGATCTGAAAGGTCCCCCCAAATGGGCCTTGTTTGAACAGGCGGAGACTCAGTTTGGTGCTAGTGGGAAGTGGTGGAAATCTTGAAGAGGTGGGCATAGCGGGAGGTCAAAGTCAATAGGGGTCTGCCCTCAAGCAGGCCTGCAGGATTCTGCTCCCCCTTCTCTCCTTGCTTCCTTTCTGCCATGCAGTGAGCAGTTCCCTCCACTACGTGCTCTCCACCATGATGGGCTGCCTTGCCACAGGCCCAAGCAACAGTGCAACCTATTGTGGAAGGAAATCTGCAAAACTGTGGGCCAAAACTGTGGGCCTTTTCCATTTTGTAAGTTGATTATCTCAGATATTTTGTTATGGTAACAGAAAGCTGATTCACAAAATTAGTATGGTACACTTGGCACAATTAGTAAGCCAGTATTGAGTGGTTCTTAACTAAAGTCCACACTTTGTTTAGATTTCCTCAATTTGTCCTTACCCTCTCATATTTGGTCCCAGAATCCTACAAGATATTTACTAGTCATGAGCTTGTGATGTTTTTTAGACTTTCCTGTTCTTTGATGGCCTTTACTTATTCATTTACACTGATATGGATATTTACTTATGCATTGGACTACTAGGTTCCAACAGTAGTTTGTCTTCTGCCTCCAAATGTCCAAATCTGGTCATTGGAAGTTCTTCGGTTGGCTCTTGCATCCGTCTTCATCATTATAAGTTTGTTTGTTTGTTTTTGGTAGCAGGGATCGAACTCAGGTCCTTGTGCTTACCAGGCAGGTAGTGGAACCACTGAGCTAAATCCCCGGCCCTAAGTTTTTAAATACTATTTTTGTGACCATTTTCTTAATTCCTGGGACTAAAATGTCTCTCAGACTCATCTTGTGTAACTCCTGCCCAGCATTTCGTTGAGGTATTTCTCAATAGAGTTCTGGTTCTTTTATTGAAAAATGGCATTAGAAGCCAAGATTTAGGTGCTAAGTTTTAACTGAAATTTAATAGGCACTTAAAAATAATTTTTCCAAATATTTTAATTACCAAATTAAAAGTAAAATTTTGGTTTGTATCCAGTCATATATTTTCTATAATTGTTTAATAATGACCATATAATTTTCACTTGCTCCCAGATATCTAAAGCAAATCCAATGAGGGTAAGGTGAAGACTATCAAAAACCTTTAAGTATTAAGGAAAGCCTTTTCAGTTGCTGCAGAGCTCACAATCTACTGAGCATGCCCCTGGGAGTCCTTGCTTTCAACCTCACTGCAGAGGACAGGGGTCCTAATAGCACAGATCCTGGGTCCTGGGTGCAGACTCGCATGGACGCGGCTGCTTGTTACCCTGAACTAGAAGGCAGAAAGCACTGATGATCCTGCGGAATCAAGCCAGATTAGTACATGTCTTCGACTTTTAATTTTCATTATGTCATCTGACTTTTTCTAAAAGAACTCAGTAAGCCTGGATACTGAAGAATGAACTTAAAGTCAGAGCCAAATTTAAAGAAATATTCTTATAATGAAACCCAGAAATGTAAATGTTTGGTGAAGCATAGTTTCAGAAATATTACATAATTACGAACTTTGGCATGCAGATATGAGTTCACCAGGTTAGTGTCTTGGCAGCTATTTCAGAATGAATTTCACAGTACTTTCATGGAACTAGAAAAAGGGTAGCATAGAGGAAGATTGTCCAAATGAAACTCCAGCTGGATTGCCCAAGATCTTAGAAATCAATGGACAGAATATAATAAGCACAATTGTTGATGTTTTACTCCAGGTAAGAGCACAGAGGCAAGTAAGAAGTCTCATCTCATTGCACTGACATGATTTTTCTGATCCTAGAATGTTACACCTTAGGGACAGAAGTATTGCCTTCTAGTTGCATTTAATATTCAGTTCCTTAAAACCAAAAGGAAGTAATTATGCTAAATGTTTAGCAATGCTGGCATTTTGCCAGGACTCTGACAACTAAGATAAAATGAATGTAAGCAAAGCCTACATATATGAATTCATACTTCCTGGCTCATAAAAAACTGATACCCAACTCTGAAGCCAAAACTAGAGTACAGGGACAGCAGAAGCTTTATAGAATGTTGATAAATTTCCACAAAGAGGAAGTAGGCAAGATAACTTCAAAGAAGTAGGCAAAAATATTTATATATAGCCTGGATGGCATTGTTAGGACAAAATAAAAATTGACAATGCCTAATGAGGGGTAGATAAAGTAGTACATCTTATGAGAGTATTCCTTCTAGCTGCTTATCTGCAAAAATACATGGTGGAACTAACCATTCATGTCTGCCTTCGAGGGATGAATATTTTATACATTATCTATATTGTTGTATAAAAATTATTATGAGTATTTAATTTATATTAGCAATGGTAAGCTCAGTATTTTAATATGTAATATGAATAGATTATTGTAATGTACTTTTCAGATCAGTACTATGATTCCTTTATCATTTAGACACAGCACAACTGTTTTGTGGTGGCCAACATTGCAATGAAAATGGTAATCCACATGAGTCTCCTCAGCGATCCATTTAAATAGTATTTTTAGTCAAATCTTTTTCTCATATACTTATGACCAAAATTCAGAGTCTATTTTCTGATTTTTTCCCTTTATCTCCTATTTTGTTTTAATATTTTCTTTTAGGTTCTCTTCATATAATTATAGACTCTTACTATTAAGGGTCTATAGTTGTTATTGATAAGCTTCAGCCTTTACATGTGGGAATATGATTGGATTTCTCTTCTCTGAGATTGAAAACTCAGAGTTTACTGTCCTTAGGCTTCAACAAATGTTCACTCCCACATTTAGTTTTTATTTGGAATTTTTTTGTGTGTGTGTGTTTTTAAAAAATTTTATTGGTACATTTTAGGTATACATTATAGTGACATTCATCATTGGAGATTTGTACCTTTACATAATATACCTTGATTCTTATTTTTCCCCGTGTCCTGCTCTCCTTTCAATCCCTCCACCCCTCCTGATTTATAGTCTTTGTTTCCATTTTTGCATTTTCTCATTCCATTCTTCTCTCCCTTCCCCTACCTCTCCCACTTCTCCTTCCCCTTTGGTCCTTTTCTTCCTATTTTACATTATCTATTATACATTTTGATCCTTATTTACACTTTCAGTTTTATTTGGAATTTGATGTTTCCACAGAGTGGAAGGGAAAACAATTTCCATAAAAGATGTTTTATACTGAAGTCACTACAACGTTCATTTCGGTTTTGTCTACTGTAAGCAATATTATGCAGAAGAAAAATGGGATTATTTAAATCTCTTTTTCTTTCCCTGGTGTTTAAGTCATTCCTTTCTGGCTCTTGATGTTTATGGTTTTGAATGGTTTTGAACAATATTGATGGTGTACAGATCCACCCATAATGCCCTTATGCTTGGTGCTTCAACTGACCTGAGTTCTTTTATATTGTATCTAGTTCCCCATGGCTGGGTATCAAAATAATCTTGAATATATAAAGATACATCTGACTGCTGCCTACAAATGTTATTTTTTATGTAAATGAATGGTCTCTCTCCTAGATGTTTACAAGCTAAAAAAAAAGGTAAATTATGAGCAAAACAAAACAAAGCCATGTAAACAAGACACAAGCAAATGTACAGTACAATGTACAGTGCAGATTATGCTGCGTCAGTATCTTCTAGCATCAGCTTTTAAACAAGATCAAGTATGTGGAACACACATAAAACACACACTGTTTTCAGGAGAGAAGGGAGATATCTTCAAGACTGATGTCAGTAAGTACTTAGGATCTTTTCCATCAGCATACAAAGATGCTCTACTATTTTCCATCTTAAATTTCAAAGCAAAAAAAGTGGTCCCTAAAAAGTTATGAGGTCAACTTAATATTCTATTTCCAATGAGTAGGTTTAACTCAATTCTTCAAATATTAATTTAAAAAAATTTCCAGGGAAATAAATATCAGTAGGCTGTGAAAGTTATCCATAACCCATATTATCCCATAAACACGTCTTAGATTTCATTTATGTACTGGTAAAAATTTTACTAAAACTAAAATAGAAAGATAAAATTGACCATTTGCAGAAATATAAGGATAACATAAACCGGAGACAGCTCACTGGTCACAAAAGAAAACACTATTATATGCCAGTATTTCTTTTTTCCTTGTGTGAGATTAGCATTAATAGGGTTTATTATTATCTATTCAGAACTTTGCTATATACTTTGAATGATGTGTATTGTGAGTCTAGTCCACCCGCAGTCTTTTTTCTTTGAGAGTTTGTGACCAGTGTTAAGTTGCATGTTTTTATATGGTTCCATGAGTCCTGACAGATAACATTTTTGATAGTTCATTACAAAAAAA
>NW_004624739.1:29913614-29924844 GCF_000247695.1 Heterocephalus glaber | reverse complement strand
GATTCACTTCACACCTGCTGACTTGTCATCAAGGAAGTTCCCCACGTAATTGGAGAGGGTCTGTTCAACCAGTTGAGATAATTTAGGAGCAAAACGAGAGGGTCCTGAGAAGGAAGACCCTGTGGGTCAGGACATGTGTGTGAACTCTCCCAAGAGCTCCAGCTGCCTTCTGACAGCCCAGCCTGGAGAAAGAACCTACCTGGGTCTTCCGTGCAATTGCACATCCCAGTTCCCTGGAATCAATCTCCAGAGCGAGATAATTCTCCCTGTATCTGGCCGACATGCCAGTACTGGTGAAGCATCTCAGGCCGGTCAGGTCTTACCTGGAGCTCTGCAGTATTGCTCGGGTGCAGGCTCTGCAGTCCCTAGGATCAGAAGCTGGCCTTGCTTCACCTACTTGTCACAACTGCTGGCCTGTAGTGGCATGTTGAAGCACCATCAAGTGATTCAACAATATGATTGCTTCTGATTTAAAAATTTGTTTACTTAAAACCAAATAATGCCTCCAAATTGTATAAGTGGGGGCTGAACTAGTAACAGATTTTGAGATAAGAAAGGTTAAACCACACACACAAAATTTTAAATGGTATGGTAATAAAGAATATCACAAATATCCTTTCTGGCAGTTTGGGGGTGATAAAGGAAGGTTTGCACTAATATTCAGGATGTTCCGAAAAAGAGAGAAGGGTCAGGGGCCTTCTCTGTTCCCCACCTCCACGGTCCTAGAGATGAAACCTAGGTCTTTGCACTGAGCTACATTCCCAGTCCATTCATTAATATTTTTTAATATTAAGGCAGGGTCTGGTTAAGTTACTAAGTTGCCCAGGCTGTGCCCGAACTTCACATCCTCCTGCCTCAGCCTCCCAGGGTGCTGGGATTACAGGACTCCAGAACCAAGGATTATGCATCAGAAGGAGGTGCTCCAAATCTGAGAACCTGATGTTCGTGTCCTCTCTCCTTGAAAAACCCACAAAAGCAGACTGATTTCCAAAATAAATTTCAAAAACCATGAGGAAGAGAAGCTGTACTTTGCTGTTCTTGGTGCCAAGTCATACTTGCTAGGCTTAGTGGGCATGTGGGGCAGTGGATTTGGTTTACCGTGCACTCAGGGGAAGGTCCCACCAAGTTGCAGTGCCCTGTCCTCTCCTGATCGCCAGCCCTTCTCTGCTCCCCTCTCCTCTCCACGTGCTTCCTCCTGAGCGCTCTGATCTGCCATCAGATAAGGCCTTGAATGCCGTGTCTTCATTCTACAATGATGATGAAAGCTAATAAAGTTTATTTGATAAGGCGGTTCTATGTGAGCTTCGTCAGACCACAGTCAGCTCATAGCCAGGAGTAAACTTCATAGCTGATCTTTGTATTTCAATGGGGAAGGGAGGAGCCCTGTCTAAAGCAAATAAGGAGGGCCTGGGGGTTCAGATCCACAAAGGACCCTTGGAATGGAGCACAAACAATTCGATTTATTTTTGGGCTGGGTTTTTTTTTTTGCATCTACTTTTGGACTAGTCTGAGAGGATTTTTATTTTCTGTAACGATGAATGCAGTTAGCTTTTTCACATTTTCGTGACTCTTATTTCTCTCAACAATCACTATGTAAAAGACAGGCATGGCATTTGTCTTGCTTACTTTTGTTCCATCACTTAGTTTGTCTAAGAGCTACCTCCTGCATTGCAGTAAGATACTGTCAGAGCCAGCTGCAACGCTGAAGCGTAAGAAGGACATCTCGTAAAAACGGGAGGAGAGGTGGATGCGAGTGATGCGAACAGGAAGACGTGTCAGGAAGATGTGTCACCGGACCAAGGAGGGGCAGGTCACGACGCTGGCCTCCGCACCATGTGGGCTTTGACATGCGACAGATAACAGTCACTGCCTCAGTGCTGCAAGTCTACCTCTAAATTGCCCAACCGGACATTTCCTATTTCGGAGGTCAGTGGCAGTTCGTAAAGAAGAGGCTTTTTTTCTTTCGGTACCAGCGATTGAACTCCAGGCCTTATGCTTGTGAGGCAGGCGGCAGAACCACTGAGCTAAATCCCCGCGCAAGAAGTTGATTTTATTAAGTGGAGTTGAGGAAGGGAGACCATGACTAGACAGGAGGGAGGGATGAGTCTGTAGGGAGGTGAGAGGGAGGAGAATGGGATGGACATGATCAAAGTAGCACTTTGAAACCCTATATTTTGGCACTAATAATATATATATATATATTAAAAAGTAGTCTGACTCATCCTGCCAGTAAGAACCATATTGGAATAATACAAAAACTTAACACAAAATATGCTTCTCACTAAGTTATTGATGAAGATGTACTTAGGCATGCAGGGGACTATCATAAACATAGAATGCAATCATGGTGATATACAGCCAACTTCTGGCTTCCCAGTGGCAATCTATTTACGCATATTACCTATCATCGTGATACCGCAGCTGCAAGTATTGGGGACCATCAGTGTCATGAAAACTACAGTGAATATTTAAAAGTTTTTGAAAAGCCCAGTAAATGATACATTGCTAATTAATTCCTCTCCTAAAATACTCCTCCTCCCTCGGAAAGCATTTATCTCTTGGCATTTGGTCTCTTACTGTAGTGCTATTTAATTAAACATTCACTCTATCTGATCACCTTATACATTTCAGTGACTTACGTCTTCTAACAGTGGAGCACAGGATGAATTATGATAAGAAAAGAGTTTACTCATCACATAATAAGAAATAACAAAACAATCCATCAAGTTATGTTACAATGATAGAATAATGATTGCATACTTTGCTTTTGGGAGCATACAATTCTCCATTGTTAGGAAAATTGGAACAAAGAGTGTAGTCAAAATTACATTAGAAAGGAGTTTCAAAAAAGTTTATAATATTTATAATTAAAGGTTATTTATATTCAGGTGTGGTCTGCAGGTGCTAGTCACCACTGTGTCTGAATATTTTGTTTTCTTTTTGTGGCAAATGTCTTCTTTCCATATCTTTTATGGTTTATATGTTTTATCTATCATTCAGGGAAAAGAGACACAAAACCAAACATTTGAAACATTATTTATTACATATTACTAAGACTCTTAATCTAAATTAAAAATCCAAACAGGACCAATTTGATAATAGATATTATTTGTCTCACTAATGTCAAAATAGGTATTACTGTATTCTAATTTGAAAATTAAAATGAAATGTTTACTATCCATATTTCAGGAAATGAGCTCTCCACTACTCAAATCAAACTCAATATTTACTATAATCTGATGCATTTGTGTTATTGCCATTTTAAAGTAGTTTAGGCTTAGAAATTAAATGTCTTGCTCAATATCAGAAATTTATTCACTGGCAATTAGGGTCAATGTGATACAAAAAGCATTACTTTTTTCAGGTCCTCTTTTCTAGTTAAAAACAAACTATTTAAATCAAATGTTAATTTAATTGGAACAAAGATAGGCAATGGATTTACTCTGATGTTTCTGCAGAATTCCCAGGAGTCTCTCTACCAATAGTTGTAATTGCATCAGCATGTTTGTCATTTGAATTGTAATACACAATATTCCCAGTTTAATATAAATCTCCCTGGTAAACTCTTATCAGAGTTTTAAAAAAATTATATTCTTCATGTTGACAGCATTTTCTCATCTCCTAAAATATGTGTAGCTTAGCTTTCTTTCAACCTTCAAGAGCTGGCTGCAATGTGTGTGTGTTTGCAGAAAGGGATTTATCAGACTGACCTCATGCTACACGTAATACGTCTTAGAAATCACTGTGCGCACAGACCTTAGCCATATAACTGCCAGTGTTTTCTAATCATGAGTCATGAGTGTCAAAGAAGTAACAAGGCCAGTGCGAAAAACATGCCACCTTCATGCAAAGGGCTTCTGTAGGAATTAAAATGTTGGGAGAAAGTAATTTTCCATTTTAACCATTTTAATACACTGAAAGAAAATTTATCCTATAGTAATATGTTTTTTTGTTTTGTTTTGTTTTTTGGTACCAGAGATCAAACTTGGGAGCTTTTGGTTGTGAGGCAGGTGGCTGAACCACTGAGCTAAATCCCGGACCAGATCTCCTATAATTGTATGTATTGAAGAGGTTAATTTTGGCCTGCACCGTGCTATCTTAAGTTCATTCTTGTACTAAAATGGCCATGCAATCAACATTCGCTATGTCAGACACTGCGCATTTTGTTAAGGCTTCAGCACTGAATGAAGAGTAACATCAGTAAACATGATAGAATAAAGAATCCCCCCCAACAAAAGGCTAAGAAAATGGCCAAAGTCTGTCAGAATGAAGAGTTCTATGGAGTGGGGCTCACTAAATGGTCCAGGTTGGCCTAGAACTTTTGGGATCCTCCAGCCTCATCCCGGCGTGCTGGCATTACAGGCACATGCCACCACACCCAGCTGGAGCCACAAAACTCTCAAAATTGGTTGATCCCTTACTCCGATGGAGATTTGCTCATTTAACAGAGCAGTTGGACCTTGGTGGGAACTTTAACGTATTTAATTTACTTTAGCCCAGTCCCCAGCCCAGGAGTAGTTGTTGAAATAATAACACACTTCCATGAACAAGAGGAATCAAGACCCACTGAGCAAGGGACCTCATTTACAAAGGATTTTAATTGACATTTTTGTTGTTCTAACATGGGTGGTGTTTTCCTGGAAGAACAGCTCACAGGACTGACTTTATGTTGTCTAACTCAGAACTGTTCCAGTGCTAAACCTGGTTTTGGGGGAAGGGAAAGGACATTTGCAGGAACCTTTGTAGGATAATAACAGTTGGGACAAATACAGAACAACCAAGATGCTTGTGAGAAAGGCTGGTAGGCGATGTGTCTCCAGGGCTTCCACAAGCCCCAGGGGGTTGCTGGAGACCCAGGAGGCCACATGCACGTACAGCCTTGGTTGCTTGCTCAGAAAAGCTGTGTTAAGGGTCTGAGTCCTCATGTTCAGCTCATATTAAAGCTCCAAACAAGTCAGCAAACTGTTTCTAAAAACAAACACACAGAAAAAAAAAACTCTATAATTTCTCCAGAAATGTGGTTTATACTAATATTTATAATAAATATATAAAATTTCAAAGGACACAGAATAGTCAATATAGCTCTTGCAAAAAGAAGAAAAGTTAGACTCACCTTTCCTAATGTAAAAATTTGGATGGAGCTATAGTAATAAAGCATGATTCAGACATAAAGACACCAACGGAATAGGACTGAAAGTCAAGAAACAAACCCCTGCCTGTATTGTCAGAAGACTTTTGACAAAGCTTCAAAAAGGGGTAAAGAATTCTTTTGTACACATGGCACTGGTTATGTCATGGAAGATGAAATTGTACCCAATCTCATGCCATATACAACGACTAACTCAAAATGGAAGAATAAGCTAAATGTGAAACTTAGAACTGTGGAACTCTTCAATAGAAGCCTAGGTAGAAATCTGTGAAATGTTGGATTAAGCAACATTTTTTAGATATGATAGCAAATATTCAAATAAAAAATAGACAAATTTTACATCATTGAAATTAAAACATTTTGTACCCTAAAGGATACTATCCAGAAAGTGAAAAGACAACCTGCAAAATGGGAGAAAATACTTGTAAATAATATATATCTGATACTGCTTTAATATACGGAATAGAAAAGCAACTCTTACAATTAAGGGATGAAAAACAAATTACTCAAGACAGTATTTCTTTTTAAATTGGGCCAAAATTTGAATATGCATTTCTTTTAAGAAGTTACTCAAAAGAAAATGAGCATATGAAAAGACATTCAAAGTCATCGGTCATCAAGGAAATGAAAACCAAAACTGCAAAGACCCATCTCTTCATGTCCACTGAGATGCAAATAGTAATTCTGGGAAAATAACTTTTAATGAGAATGTGGAGAAATGGAAACTCTCCAATATTGCTGGTAGAAATATAAAATCAGGATGCCGCTACGGAAAACAGCTCAGTGAGTCCTTAAAATGTTAAAAACAGAATTACTGTATGACCTAGGAATTCCATCTTTCTTATGTACTTGACACACGTTCAAACATGTCTTTATGCAAAAATTTGCACATGAATGTTCACAGCAGCATGATTTAAAATAGAAAAAAATACAGGAAAATCTCAAACATTTGGATAAATCAGTGGACTTTAAAAATTGTATCTCCATATTCAACTGTATGCCCAAGTGAAATATTGTTCATTCACACCCCATGCATGTATGTATATGCAGATATGTGTGTATAAAATTAATTTTTACTTAGATCTTTCAAAAATATAGCAAGCACTGGTGCAATCATTGTGTAATTAAATGATCAAAAATTAAATTAAGGAAAGTAACAGTTACAAATTTTAATTACTCTTACAACAAGAAAGGAAGATACTGAGAACTTACTATTGTACATTAAGCCCTATCACCAAATACGTAATTACAAGCAATTTCATTGCCAGTAGTGTGCCTTATACATTTTTTTCTAGATCTTCTGTATTTTCCTGCCTGGCCATTAATCACTCCTTTGCTAGATGCATTAATCTACACTGTTTCTCGACAACATAACTTTAACTAGACAGCTCTTAGGTCTCATTGTGGAGGACGGAAGATCTCTGGGAATTCCTCATTAGTATCGTAAGATTTTCTCCATGTCCTGAAGCATGCTTCATACATTGAGTATTTTCAAAATTATTATTTGCCAGGTACATTGCTATTTTTATCTCACTTCATATATATTCTGAAATGTTTAATTATATCATGGAACCACTTTGAAAAATCACAGGTTATGCCTCTGGTGCTATTTCCTCCCATGTTAAGTATTTGCCATCTTTCTCTTAGCATATGCACCTTAATGCAGCGCTAATTTCTGATCGTTGGCATTGTGGATTCACAACATTCCTTCCTGTGGGCCCAGGGAGCCTCTGCCACTCCTCTTCACATCCTGTGTTCTAGGCTATGTTGTTTTCTTAAAAGATCAATGCTAATTTTAAATCATCTATCACATAGTCTTATATGGATTGGCAAATCCTCTCTAATAATCTGTACAAACACTTATTAACAAAATGAGGCTGACAATTTTAAAATGGCAATGTGTGATTATTTTTATGTAATGTTCACAAGAGTATAAATGTGTATATACATTTTGATGGGCAATTTGGAAGTATCTTACAAAATGTAGTACAAATATTCATTTTGATGCTTCAGTCCCATTTATAAAAATTTACATTGTAGGTTTCCAATATATATATATATTTATTTATTTTATTTTATTTTTTTTGGTACTGAGGATTGAACTTGGGATCTTATGCTTGTGAGGCAGGCGGCGGCACCACTAAGCTAAATCCGCAGCCCTTCCCCTATATATTTAAGTTGAAAAGTTTTCACTTCAGTTGCTTTTATAATACTAAAAAGTTAAAATGTCTATCATCATCAAAAAGCAAATTATTAAATAAATTCTAATATGTACACTAACATTTTAAAACAGAGCACTATGAATCCAGTAAAGATGAAAGTTATATGTAGTCAAATGAATAATTAAAAAAGATTTTAAAAATGAAATTATTGTGCGGTAATACATAAAATAAACCTATGTAGGAAAAGCACTCGAGTTTATGAATATGAAAGGGTATTGAAATTAGATCATTTGTAATTTAAATCATTGATAATAAGTTCCTTTAAGTGTGAAATTCCAATGAAGGAAAAGTGAATAGAACTTCTGAATATATAGTTCTATATTACTTGAGTAGTTTCACAATATTTATAATTATACCGTGGATTAGATGAATAATAAAATATTGAGGGAATAAACGTGCTCATAGGGGACATTAAATTCTGCTGTGGAAATATTTTATAGGCTGATACATGTAAGCCATTCAGTAATTTCAAGTAGAGATTCAGGTAGTAATCATTGCCCTATCTATTGAAGTTCAGAACAAACGGCTGTTTCCGGTGGTTTTCAAATCCCAGGAAGTTAGTGTGAGGACATGTCATCGCCATACTGACAGACTTTTTCCCAGTTGGTGTTTTGTTGTGGTGCCAACAAACCTTTTGTCCATGTTCCCAATTAATGACCCACATAATTCAGTTGGAGTAAAGACCGTAATTCTGGAGCTCAATGACCCAGTTGTTTCAGTCTCCACAGTTCACAAAAATGAACTTTCTAAAGTCAGGGTAGAGAAAGAGATACAGTAGATCCGCAAAGAAGGAATCAAATCCCCACACAGCTACCTAAATATGCAGATGTTTCCTCTCCATAGTCACTGGATGGATCTCTGTTCACATCTGAATTTTTGCTGTGTTAGAGTAAACAGGTCTAAAAAAAGTAGGCAGATACAATAAATGAGGGAAAAGATGTAACAGGAGAAGTAACAAACACAACCACAGTTACATAAGGGCACAGGATAGCTACCCCAGTTGTAGACACGCATCCTATGAGGGACAGGGAGAGAATGGTAAAGTTCAGGCAGGCTGTGGAATTTCATGCAAGCAAGACTACAAACAAACCAAAAAGTCAAATCAAAACTAAACACTCTTCCTAAAAAGGCAGGAAGTTTGCTTTCCAACCCAAGTTCCCCTGATGAAGTTTTGGGGACACCCACTTGTGAAAGTAGATCTCAGACTGACTTACTGGACAGCAGATTCTCCTGACTGTCAAAGGCCCAGGTGGGGACTCGGGGTGGGGATAGGAGTGCTCACCTCAAGCTACCATGTTTCATCCACAATCTGGTCAATGTCTGAAAATCATGTTCTTGCAAACCAGTATGAGCTGCATTGAGCACAGCACTGAAAATCCCTGTGTGTCTAGTGGGCCAGCTGAGGTGCTGTGGACTCCTGAAGGTGAGGAGGAATAGGCAGAGGCCACTGCCTGTTAGCACAGCTGTGGAGATGAAAAGCAGCACCATTCCATTAGAATGGGAGTGTGATATGCAAATATTTTGTTAGTTTCCTTGACATTCCAGAAAAGAGCCTAGAAGCTTGTAGACAGAGTGGTAAGGGGAAATAGCTATGATGGGGCTTGAATTGCAGAAAGGAAGGACAAATACAACCTCCAAAGTGGGTCGGAAAAGCACTTAGGGAATTCTTGCAAAATAATATAAATATGTGTGTGGACTGCACATATAAATCACTAACGTATTGAACATTTAAAGTAACCACTCATGCATTTAGTACAGTACCCAGTTTACTTTCTGACACACACACAAGTGTGCACACCGTATTAGTTGGTTTAATTCAGCACTTTGCACACCGCACGGAGCAGTCTTGCTGCTGTAGCACCTGTGTAAGCCAGGGACTGCTTCTATTTGCTCTTCTGAGCAGATCTAGGGCTCAGCTCCTGAGTTTCTGCCAGCCAAACTTTCAACTCAGTGTAAGTATCCTTCCTTACTGTTTAACTGAGACTAGGACTACATCTAGTCTTGGTTTGTCATTTCCTTTAACCTGCTGAAACACCGCTCCATACTCCCTCTCCGTTTTTTCTGATTCTGTTTTGTACTAGCTTTCCTAGTCTGTGGTTCTGGCCAATACCCCTGGGGACATCCTTTCTTGATAGCTGCATAAATATTTCAGTTTCTCATGTGTCTCCTGTTAATAGTTTGCATCAGAAAGGAATAGACAGGGGATGAAAAGGAGCCAGGTGTATATAGTTAAAACAACAGTGACATCTTGGCCCAGTCCCTGTGGCGGGGAGACAACAGCAGCGCTATAGGGAGTTCCGAAAAATAGCTGCAATACGCTGAATGACACAGAGGGAAGCTCTTAGACACACTCTTGTCTGACACTGTACAAAAATGTCCTCAGTTAAAAATGTGCTAACTGAATTTAAGTTTCCTCTGATTCATGATATGTGTGGGAAACAATCTGATTTGAAGGCAGTGGAGAGAAATAAATTACATAAACTTTAAATAATCCTGTAAATACTTATATTTTAGAGGAGAGATGGCTAACCTTTTAGAGCTTCAAGATACAAGCAGCCTGATAAGGCATTCATGCTGTAGGTTTGCCACCACTGTTTTAGAGTACAGTTTAATTATAAAAATTATTTTGCTTCATTTTATTTTGAATATTTCAATTGCTTTGGGTTTCTAAAAGTATTAAACTCTGCTAAATATTAATTCCTCTTCAAATATATGAAATACTATATATATCCAAGCTAGTTTTAAAATATGAAGTATTATTACAGAATTACAAGAATATATAGAAGTTTTGATTAGATCTTTTTATTTCCATAAAATGTTATAAATATCATATGTTCTACAAACATTAGATCTTTTCATTGACAGGCTGAGATTATAAATTCTCAATGCTAAAAATATTGCCTGAATCAAAGAGTATTATTTACATCTAATGGAAAAATATCACAACTGATTTTTGTGTTAGTGATAAACTAATAATATTGCACTATACAGGTAGAAGAGAGTTGTTTAGGTTGTTAGCTTTTGGAGTCATCGTCTTCCACAGTTACCTCATCTGAAGCTATGAATTACGACTCATTAAGGACAAAGGAAAAGCAATGGTTCTATTGAGATTTCAAAGCAAGACACAAACTCTCTGCTATCTCATCCCTGGTGATGCGACGTGGATGTTCCTTCCCATAAGCCTGGCGGCAGGCGGAGCTCTGACCCTCATAGCATGGGGCAGAGGGATGGGGTGGCCTCTGGGAAGTAAGATCACAGCTTCCCCTTAGGTCAGCTCAGTTCCCTCTTCCAGAGAGAAGCCATCCACAAGCTCCAAAGTCCTTCCGGAAGGACATGGGGAAACTGGGACCTCCAGCCAGCCAAGAGAGTGTGAGGTCGCTGGCAGCCATGGAACTGGAAGTGGATGCTCTGGGCCTGGATGGGCTCAAGGGCACCCACAGAGCTCCCTGCAGACTGAGGAGAGGAACAGGGCCAGAGCCAGCAGTGCCAGAGATCCTGACCCACGGAAACCACAGGGTGAGCGCAAAGCTCCTAAGCTGCCAACCTGGGGGAGGAAGAAGACGCTGTCCAGGCAATAAATACACAAATATGCATGTTATAAAGTTGTACCACATGCTGCTTTGACACATGGTTACATTGTGAATGACTACCACCATCAAACTAGTTAATCCACCACCACCTCACCTAGTTATCTTTATTATTTTTGTACTCTCAGCAAATTTCAATTATGCGATGCAGTATCATTAGCTATAGTAACCAAGGTGTATACTAGATCTCCAGGATTTATTCATTGTGAAACTCCACACCTTTTGATCAACATCTCCCATTTCCTCCACCCCTCAGCCCCTGGCAACCAGCA